>JAHTLZ010000252.1:3952171-4040762 GCA_023846285.1 Phrynocephalus versicolor
GATGATGATGATTGCCCTTACAGCATCTTGAAGACTATTAAGTTTTATCTGCTGTATGTTTCCATGTACTACAGTCGGCATCTTCAGAGGTATCTCCAGTTGGACCCTGAAGACCTGGGCAGTGGTCTAGGAAACTTTGGTCCAAATAACATTGCTCATCTTGATGGTGCCACAAGTCTCCTCCTTGTCTCTATTTTTAAACAACGAAAATGGAATGGGTTTCTTTCCCCCCCCCCACGAATCCAATACATGAGAATTTGACTTCAGCATTAAGATCTGAATAATGAAGTCTATTTAACCTTCGAGGTAACCCCCAGCCCATCTACACTCGGTAGATGGGACCCTCGTGGCAACAACGAACCCCTGACGACAGGCCTGATAATGTGCAGATTCCAATGTAAATAACTAAGTTGGGCTCCAACGGGTGGGGGCCAGCCATTCCCGACTGTCTCTCGGCTGTGATAAACACTGTCTGCCCACAGTCCCCCTGTATTTGAAAGCTACGACAAACATTAAACTGAAATGTAAATATCTGAGATCATGACCGGTGAAGCTACGGCCTGCAGACGAATCCAAGACAAGGGAAGGAAATCTGAAAATGATCTTTAACAGTAAACCAAAAACTCTTCAACATCAGTAAGTAAGTCACTGCGAGATAGTGGCAAGGCTGGGAATGTTGCCCTTCATTGTTAGAAAAACATGTGCACTGCAGGTAACTGAAGTCTCTTGACAACGGAGACAAGTGTGCAAGTTTTAAGCTTTAAAAAAGCCTGCATTCTTTGAATTGCTTCTTTTCCCTTTCCTTGACAGTCCCATGATGATAATAAGAAGGTATCCAATTTCCTCTTATTTGGGCTGGGAATTGTGATGACCATATGACAAATCAGTCTGGTTTTGATCCATGCCTTTCCTCCACGCATTTAACTGCTAATTGTTAAGACACTTTCTCCCACGTGTGTCTGATGCATTTAAAAAAAAATAATTAACTCTGGACAAGGATCTTACTTGACGATGTGAAGACTTGAGGATTTTGCTCTGTTCCTGTTGTTAAGAAAACAGTGCCAACGGCCCAAGATCACAAATCTCTTTTGTTACAAAAGCAGGCGGGGTGAAGAAGGGGAAAAGGCTGATCCTAGGTCCCTCTAGTCCACAGGAGATATTGAGATATAATAGGGCAGGGAGAAAACGGTAGGCAAATCTGAACTACTTTTGAGTGTTTCCCAACCTTGGGTCTCCAGATGTTCTTGGACTACAACTCCCAGATACTCTGGCAAGCACAGCTAGAGGCGAAGACTTCTGGGAGCTGAAGTACAAAAACATCTGGCAACTCAAGGTTGGAAACCACTGTCTTAGACAATACGAGTCTTCCCAGTAACGAGTATTCCAATTCCAGGCTATGGAATGCCCTCCCAAGTGAGATCCGCCTGGTGCCCACATTGATGACATTTCGGCACCAGGTAAAAACTTTCCTGTTCCAGATGTTTTTTAATTGACATAATATAGATTGTGGGTCCTGATGGCAATTTTAGTGTAATGTTTTTATTACTGTTTTAACTATTTATTTACATTTTAACGTTTTAACTGTTTTAATTATTTTTTTGATTGTAAGCTGCCCAGAGACCTTTGGGTAGTGGGTGACATGTAAGCTGTAAAAATAAATAAATAAATAAATAAATAAAATAAAATAAAATAAATAAATAAATAAATAAATAAATAAATAAATAAAAGACCCTGTGAATCAACTGTGCTTTTTTTGATTAGTTCAATAACAGCACTATCCTTTTACAGTATGGGCTTTGGGATTTCTTTGATGCACACACATCTACTCCTGCTTTCAGCCTGCTCATCAGTCACAAATGACATGCATGCATGACCACCAGGTACACCAGGCATGTCCAAACTCCGGCTCTCCTGATGTTTTGGACCACAACTCCCAGAATTCCAGGGCTGTGTTTCCAATGGCAAAGGGCTGTGGGAGTTGTGGTCCAAAAACATCTGGAGGGCCAAAGTTTGGACATGCCTGAGGTACACTATCCAACAGAAAAGGGTGTGTGTGTTTCCCCTGCAATGGTGTTTAAGGCTAGATTATTTCTCCAGGGAAAAAAAACTATTTATTGTGACAAGCGAGTTTAAAAGAATTTTACTAAGTGAGATGGAGCTACTGCAATGAACCCTTGTTGTCCCTTTTGGACAAAGCTTCCTCCAGACCTGGCCGTTAGCAACGTTAAATCCATGTAAGCGGATCCCTCCACACTGTTCAGCTTGTGTAGTTTCTCCAAGATCAAGGTCTCTCCCCTCCCACTCTTCTTTTGCACACCCTCTGGGGAAATTCAATTAACAGTGTCCGTCTCCTCCTCTCCGTCAATGAGTGACACTATCAAGATCCTTTTCACCTGCCCCTGACAAGCGAGATGTGTCCGCTGATTTCTCCGTTGGCAACTTAACAAGAGAATTACTGCCCACTCCTATAAATGACTGTATATGATCTGTGTCATAAACAGTGTGACGGCTGCTGAAATCAATCTTTCGTGACCCTATCGATTAGGACACTCAGAAATAATTGAGACTTCACTGGCGGCAGAATAATACTTAGGGAAAAGGGGGAGAAGAACGGCAGGGTTATTTGTCCCTTTTTTGCACTTTTCTCACCGTACATGCAACAAAAAAACACAGTACCAACTGAACATTTCTTTATTTTTTATGTTGAAAAACATTACTTCTTTGATTAGGAAAGTGTGTAATGTAATTTTAGAACTGCAGAGCTGGAAGGAAGCTTATAGTGATCCTTCAGCCCAGACCCTATCAAGGAGGTACAGAGAGGAATTGAACACTCATAGAAGCATCCAACAGTTCTAACACCACACACGCACACACACATACGAGAGAGAGAGAGAGAGAGAGAGAGAGAGAATCTAGATCAGGCATGTCCAAACTTCAGCCCTCCTGATGTTTTGGACCACAACACCCAGAATTCTAAGCTTAGAATGCCAATGGCAAAGGACTGTGCGAGTTGTGGTCCAAAACATCTGGAGGGCCGAAGTTTGGGCATGCCTGATCTAGATTTTAAAATATATAGACGCAGAAGAAAAGTCAGAAACAAGAAAGGTAAAAGGACGAGACGAAACAGGAATGGCAGGTAAGAACTTCTTAACTATTGCCCTCCAGATGCAAATGCTGTTGTCCAACACATGTGGATGAGAACAGGTTGGGAGAAAGCCAACAAGCAACAATCTGTCTGCACCTCGTTTGTCATAACTGGATGGATCCCCGTGAACCTCAAAACAAACCTATTTCCATCGTTTTCAGAAACAAAGTTGAAACTACCTAAGGCTGGTATCGGGATATTCCACCATTATACACAGCTGAATACACTGCCTGGCCCTGTATGTGCACTATATGCATTGTGCCTGCAATTGTTTGACTTCTATCAGAATTATTTAAAATTTGTTTCATTTGTTGTGATTAGAGCAGCGATTGCCAGCCTTGGGCCCGGGGGTGGTTCTTGGATTAAAACCCCCAGAAGCCTTTGCCACTAGCTCTGCTGGCCAGGATTTCTGGGAGCTGTAGTCCATGAACATCTGAGGACCCAATGTTGAGAATCACTGGACTAAGGCAGTGGTTCCCAATCTAAGATCTTTAGATGTTCTCAGGCTAAAGAGGCCAGGAGCTTTCACCACCTGCTGTGCTGGCCAGGATTTCTGGGAGTTCTAGTCCAGGTTGGGAACTCCTGGATTAAGAGTATGGGTGGGCAACCTCAATAGGTCCAGGGTAAACTTTGCTCTGCCAGGACCTATCATGGGTAGGACTTAAAATATAAAAGGGTGAATGATAGAGGTTTATGTCTTAAGATAGAGGCAGAGTCCTTGAGACTACGGTTGAATGGCTCAAATTTATAATTTCTTGGTTTGGGTGGAATGGAAAACTAGAGCTAAGAGAAGACTTCCTGGTTTGTGTCTCACACGCAAAGTACAAATGAAAGGGCTAGAGAGGTGAATGACAGGCTCACTCGTGCCCAAAACTTATTAAGCTGAGAAACGAATGCCAAAGAAGCGTCAGTAAACATTGGTGTTGGTTCTTTGACAGCTACATGCAATGACAATGCAACATGGTAGCTTAAACACCACGGCTCAATGAGTTAGACATCTGGCTGTGGAACCAGAGGTTGGCAGTTGGATTCTTCCAACCCATGTAGCCTTGGGCATGCTACACAGTCCCAAGGCACCCCAGAAGTAACTACATGTGGGTTTTCTTTATCTAGAAAGCCCTAAAGAGGAGTCATCATAGGTCAGACCCAGAATTGACTTGATGGGATATGATGATGATTATACAGTAGTACCACGTAAGACGAATTCCCTTTAAGGTGAAAACTTCGTAAGACGAATGAAATTTCCAGGAATACGAAAACCTCGTAAGACGAATTTTGCCTATTTGCAAGACGAATTCAATGCATTCCTGCGGGGAACCGCATTAAACCGCGATTCGTAGGACGAAATTTTCATAAAACGAATTAAACTCATCTTGAGAGGCACCGCTGTATACACTCCTGGGTACTATACCGGCAAAGTGCTACCCACCAGGAATCCAAGACACCTCTAAGCATCTAACCCTTCCTGGTAGCCTGCTGATTATGTACTGCGGAAGGAAGCAAAAATTCCTCTTCATCTCTCTCTCTTGCACATTTGTATGACTGACAGTTTATTTCCTTTCCTATTACATTAAAGTGGTTGGTTTTGGCAATGTCAGTGAGTGCAAGAAAAATAATAGGCTCTTTAAAATAAAAAAACCAACAACAGCATGCAATGGCCTATTTTAATCCCACCCACAAGGAGCAAGGCTAAAGGGAGACAGACATTCATCATCGGAGCTTCTCTAGCGGCAGCAACTATTTTGTGTATTTACAATAACAATAAATAGCATTGACATTTCAAAAGGGGGGGGTCGCCTGGTTACTTTGGCGCAACAAAATGCGCAGTGAGTCTTGTGCCTCCTCAAAGCATGGGTCACGCTGGCTTCTTTCGCGTCGTTAGTCAATCCAGTTGGCGAACGACAACTTCATCCATCAAACTATCCCTTCGGCTTCCATAATCAGTCACTAAAACAATAACCAAAGCCTTAATCGAACCCCTGAGAGCATTTTGCTAACACGCTAGGAGCAGCTTGACCCTGGTCTAAGATGGCCAACTTTTTTTTTTCGTCATTAAATTTACTGGGATTGCTGTTGGCTTCATGAGATGCAGCTAACAAAGCGGTCCACGAGTGTTCACGCCAGGCGAAACTTGCCAATGAACATGATCATCGTTTTGAATACTTTTGATACTTGGACTTGAGCAGCAACTAGTGATCTACCAGGTTACCTAAATCCTACCTATGACACAGGTTGGTAGTTTTCCAGGGAGACAATGCATGTTCAGTGTTGACATTCAAGGCAGAGTTGGCCCATACCTAGCTATGTATTGGGGAAGGACTTCCAATTTACTGTGTCTCTGCTGAAGTCAAGACAATGCACTGTAATTCATACATCTCCAGACAGATCACCTCTTCCACTGTACATGTGCTGCTCCTATATCTGGGCTGTGGTGGATTTTACCTGGCTAAAGAACCCTGGTAGGGTGAACAATCTTCTGCTAGTTAAGGCAAATGCACCAACTGCAACACAGGTGCACAGAGACAGGCTGGACATATTCAGTTATCCATATCCTGGTAACCCAAACAACTGGCTCTACATGGCTAGCAATGGTGCCACATGGAAACTGTAGCTTGGATGGGACACCTTGACTAGATTCCCAGTAGGGACCAGCTAAAAGATCATCTTTTGCCTGTACTGAAACGATTCCACCGACTTCTAGTAAGTTTCCAAGCTCAATTTAGAAAACAATCTTTACCTCCCAAGAACAACACGCCTTAATACCTGTTGCATTACCTTCTCTTATATGAATCTACCAGCCCCTAAAATGGACACCTGCAGCAAGTATCCAGAAACCTTCTCTCTCTCTCTCTCTCTCTCTCTCTCTCTTTTACTGATGGATGCTTTCCTTCATAAGTAGAGTCTAGCACATGGATAAGGAGAAAATACCGCATGGTCCTTTTCGTTTTTAAGATCTGCTGATATGAACACTGCTGGATATTTCTGTTCACTCGAGTTTATTTCAGCCTCTGTTGTTGCTTAAGTCATTCCATTTTTGATGATTTGTCAAATTTAAACTGCCAATTTGTTGCATTTATGGATAATGAAATGAGGAGGCAAATCTCACGAAATAAAGAAAACATAAATCTAGTACCACAAGAGCTATTAATATTCATACTTTATCAGGACTATTGTTCTTGCCATCCATACTACCTGGCAAACATCCTCTCCAGCAAAATAACTTCCAACAAACGGCAGAGAAAATTCAATAATGTTTGTTTAGGTTACTGTATTACAGCACAATTAGCAATGGTATGATTATAGACAGAATCAGAAATACAATCCACCCTCCTTATACGTCCATCACTGAAAGAAAGATACCTACTATGATAAGGGGAAAATACACATTTGATTATTCACCAGCTTGCTCCTTTAAAAAAAAAAAGAAGTATGTGTTTATAACAGTTCCTGAGAAGAATTATACCTATTATTCTATTACCTGATGGAGATCAATGTTAACAGCAATGATCTGTGCTTTCCTGTTAAAATATATACACACTCCTACCTTAAATGAAGCGATTAAGAACAGATATTTGTAATATTGTACATATGTTTGCTTTCCTTTATTCGCCCTGAGGCTTAAGGAACAGTTTGACTTCTGTGTACAATTTAAATTGGCTATAATGAGGCAGTGTCCTGTTGTAAGGTTAGCTCTATCACAATAAACCTTTCAGTTGCAGAACTGTCACATGCTGGTCAGAAGTATTTAAAAAAAAAAAAAACCTCATGATCCAAACAAACGGCAGCTTTAAAATTGTTTATATATCCAATTGGTTTTAAAATGTTTTCTTTTTCCCTCACTCCCCGGCTTCTCACCATTGAAGGCAAAATGCAAAATTACGGCACCCGAATGACAGCGGTAAACGAAATACGCCTGGATAATAGAATATCCAGATGAAGGGAAGACAAATAATTGAAGAAAACAACCTTCCAAGCATACTTATGTCAAAGTCTTGGACATAAAAGTCAGTACCTAAAAAGATCTGAGGCCATAAGCAAACCATGGTTCAGCCATGATGACTGGGAATAATGCGATTTTGTAGATATTCTAACCACTGTTCTTTCATGGTTTGTGCAAATGGTTGTTTGTTTTTAGCCTTGGTGGAAACTGGACTGGATTGAATTTTCTGCTCTCTTGTTTGTACAAACCTTAATTTATTTGTGAGAGACCTTGTGACAAACCATGGTTTTCTCAGTTCATGAAACAAAAACAGAGAATGAAATGTGCAGTATTCTCCTGGTCTTGAAAACAGACAGGGACCAAAATCCTGTTTGGTAGCTACACAGGGGTAGCACACATGTGTGAAAGTGGTAGAAATGACATTGTAAAAAAATGTATGAAGGGCCATGGCTTGAGCATCCTAACCTAAAAAAAGAAACATGCACAGCCAATACTTGGTTGGATATTGGGGCTAAGCTTACAGACAGATCTAGCTCCCTAGATCTCGCCAAGACCCATCTTCACGGTGAACCTGAATGGCGAAGAAGTTCCAGAGGGATAGGAATGAAAATGCAGAAACACCTTCCCTGTCTTATTCCTGCCCACCTCATGTAGCTCAGTGGCAGAATCTACTGGTGTAGGAGAAGGTAACTCCTTCCGTGGGCATGTCCCAAGATGTGTGAAAGGGCATCTCTCTCTCTCTCTCTCTCGCTCTCTCTCTCTCTCACGCACACACACACACACACACACACACACACACACAGGGAAATGTGCCAACAATGGAGAAGTCCAGTTGCCAAGACTCAACTTCCAGATAACCTCACCTGGATGACTGGGAATCTTCACGGACATCAGAAAACCCTTTCTCTTTTTGAATTTTTTTTTTTAAACCCCGAACCCCCCAGGACCTGGCAAAATTACGTACTCCGACTATAGTGCAGTCTGGAAACTGGGAGGTAGGGACAACCATGTCATCGCAGGCTGGCTCCCAAGTACCTCTACCTCCATTTAATCCATGATGCAGGACACAGCCCTATTGTATTCTCCTAGGTCCCAGTGTGCTTTGCTGCTGAACTCCCAGCAGAGTTTTTCCACTCCCCTCCGTTCTTCTAAAAGCTCTATTTATTTTATTTCTATTGCTTGTAGTTATTTTGGATTTCAGTGAACCTGAACCGGAGCAGTTTTCGCCAGGATCTGGTCTTATACCACATGACACTCAACAGCCTAGATTAGGGAATATCTTGCATTTTTAACTTCCATCGGCTGATATTCTTTGGCAGCTTGGGACGTACTTAGGAAGGGATGGGTGAGTGGCCCCCGGTTTCAAGCGACTGTGTAGCTGTTTTTCTTGTTAAGCAAACAGGGCCAGTAATTTGGGGGTAGCAGCGGAATGGTACCTCGAGTCTATCTGTTTAAATTCTGTTTACTTGCAGTAATAGCATACACATGTCTGAAAAGCTGCTGATAAGCCTCACATAGCTTATGTTACTATGTTGTGATTTAAAAAAAAAACCCAGCATGAACGACATCTCTAACCAATAACCAGAGAAACTGAAACAAGATGCAGTATTTTTCAATCCTGAGTGTTTCAAGGGCTTATGGGTTTCTGAACTTCAGATGAAATAAGAGAAATGCGCATGTCAATTAGACTTATTTGTATGTACTGTGTGCTCTCAAGTCTCCTAGTGACCCTTTTCAGAATTTTTTGGGTTAGAAAATAAAGTACTAGTACAAGAGTCCCCACTTTTTTGAGTCATGGCAACTAGACTTAGGGGTATGCAAAAGTACATTGTACCCCCAACAAGCCCATTCAGGCCATTGTTAACCTAGTGAGCCTATTCAGCTCAGGGTGATGGGAAACCAAGGTCAACTATAAATTGGAGGCCTCACCACTAACTTTCTTCAGACTGTCGAAGATGCTTGGATGAGTAGTGAAAGGGTTTGATTTCTCAAGAAACGTCCAGTTGCCATGACTCAGCTTCCAGATAAGCTCATCTGGATGAGCAAGAAATATGAAAACTAGCAGACTATGCCACCCATTCAAGGCATTGTTCTGTTTAATAAATCACTAAGCCACAATTCTACCACTAAGCATAGAAAGCAAAATATAATGACAGAACAATATATAATGACAGTTGTAAACATATAATAAAATACGTCTTCTCCTCAGCTATGTGTAATACTTCTATTACCTACAGGAACACACTTAACTAGGACCAAGTGGAACATTTACAGGAAATTTCTGTGAATCAATGAGACATGAACACGTTCACACACAGGAGCTCACGCTCAACAGATTTATACATAGCACACCGAGATGTAAATCTCTGAATTATGCCCCACCCCACCTCCAGACACCTCCAGATTATTTTGCAGGAATGACAAAATCGCTGGGTAAAGAAAGGTACCATACCTCTTTTTCCAGTATGCGTGAAATCTCCCCCAAAATTCTGTCCAGACCTGAGGCTTTGTTTGTGTCTTGAATCTGAAGCTGCTTCAAAAGATCTTTTACTAAACGTTGCAGTCTTCCGTTTAAAAGAGAGAGAGAGAGATTTTTTAGACCATGAGAATTTGGAACTAGAAAACATTAAACTCCCATGATACTTCTTTTGAGACCCAAATTTTTACCCAAATTTGTTAAAAAGAGAGAGAGTGGCTAAAACCCTGTGGAAGTTGACATCATGTCAAGTTATGTCTCCAGAACTGGGCGCCAGGGTTATACCCAGTCATGCTGTGGACTCTGATATACAATAGGACCCCGGTATCCACTGGGGATTGGTTCCGGACCTTCCCGTGGACAATGAAAACTTTGGATAAGAGAGAACGCCTGGCCACCCACCCCTAAACTGCTGTTTTCTGACAGTAGCTTGATTTACAGCTGCTGTTTGTGACAACAGCTTGCTTTACAGCTTGCTGCTTGCTATGTGGCTGCTGAATTATTTAATTTTTTCATCTGCCAACCGTGGATAACTGAATCAGTGGATACAGTGGTCCTACTGTATCTTCATTATACCACCATTAGCCACTAAAAACAATGCAGGTATTTATTTTTTACCATCTTTTTAACGTAAATGACAAAGTGTATTCTTGACCTTCCTTTTTAATCAATAATCAACAAGTTTCCATCAATTCATTTACAGGTAACTTGTTGATTCCAAGTTTGCATCCTCTCCTGCCTCAGAGTAACTGCTAAAAAAAAAGGAACATGAGTCAGTTATGAGACCAGCCAGGCCCTGGAAACAGGAGGATAAAATCTAGAGCAAACCTACTTGGTTTCATTGTGTGTGTGTTTTTTTTAAACAAATAAAGAGGCCAGTTCCTCGGTCAGTATATATTGGCAGAACTCCAGAAAACATAGCTGAGATAGAGAGATTTATACCAGCTGAAGTTCTGATCCAGAGTAGGCTTGCCAGGGGAAGGAAATTGCATAATACTGCTAAAACTCTATTAAAATGTTGTCTCCTGCTTAGCTTTCAATGATATTAAAGACTACCTCCAGGCCTTTGGAGAGGGGGGGGGGAAATACCCCATAGCCTGTCAGTTCTTTTTTTATATTACATACGCTAAGTTGCCTTCGTAACTAGGCTGCTTTGCTGCTGCTTTCGGCCCCATCCAGAGTTAAGAGAGAGAGAAAAAAACAACCAACGAAGGCACAAACCAAAGTGTCAGGAGGGAGCAGGATATGCCAGTCTCTATATCCTGACCTAGACTACGCTCCAAGGAAAGGGGATGCAAGCGCACAAGAAAACCCTCTTTCTGCAGTCCTGGGAAACAAGAGGGTTTGTCATCTGGATCTCAAATGCAGGGAGGAGAATGGGGATTTCCGTAGCAAAAGCGTATAACCCCCGTCATTCCATAAAACGTCCAGCACAACCTCCAAGTACCCAGATCCTACTGCAAGGATCACGATGTGCAGGCCTGCACAACAGGTAGATCGTGGGCTACCGGAAGCTCGCAAAGGGTTCAAGAGTAGCCCGCCAGTCATCAGTTTTAAAAGTGGGAGGATACGTTCTCCACCCCTCCCTCCCCCATCCCAAGGACCACCACTGCCCCAGCAAAGTTCTGGGTCTGCCAGCCCAGTGTCTCAGCCAAGCGGGGCAGTGCAAGAGCCATTGCGCATTGAAATCTGTTCCCTTCAGAACGGATTAATTGGTTTTCAATGCATTCCTATGGGAAACCGCTGCTCTACTTACATTTTTTTTTTACTTATGAGCAACGGATAAAATGCGTAAGTAGAGGTTTCAGTGTCGCAGCCCTTGACCCGCCCCGGCGATGTGCCATTGGCCCCTTCAAGATGACAGGTGCCACCTTTCCCAGGCATTGGGCAAGCTACCCTGGGCCAGAGAGGGTCCGACAGGGCAACCACAACACTGGGAGGTCCACAGGCTGCCCACTCCTACCCAAAGGTGGGAGCACACTTATTTTAAAACACTTATTTTGGATCCAAGCCCCAAGTCTTAGTGTTAGCCTTCGATGCCAAGTCCCGAGATCCTATTAAAAAGCAATTTTCCCCATTTAAAAAGGGGAGTGGGTGGGTGGTTACTAAGTTGAAATTTGAGTCCAAGTCAATGTTTTTAAAAAACGAACTACCAACAAGATCTGAGTCATGTCTGATACGTCTGGGACAACTTCGATCCGAATTGACAGTGAAGACCACAATTGAGTTCCCCCGTTTCTGTTACTTCCAACCTCACCGGTATTTTATTTTGTTGACTGTAAGTGCCTGGAGGCAGGGACTCTACGTTTTTTCATCCTTGGGAAGGGCCGTGCTCATTCATGGGTGGAACAATTGACAATATGTTCCAGGTAATGCAATTTCTATTCAAGATCAATCTGTGACATTTAAATCAGGGACTACGTTCTTACTTTGCTTTGTACGGAGAATCACAGGAGAGGTTTTTGGCTTCCATTGCTCCTTCATATTCCTTTGCCCTAAGAGAGACAGAGAGAGAGAGAAAATGTTACTTTTTTTTTAGATTCCTAGTGTTGGTTTACACCAGGCATGTCCAAACTTCAGCCCTCCAGATGTTTTGGACAGCAACTCCGGCAATCTAAGCTTAGAATTCTGGGAGTTGTGGTCCAAAACATCAGGAGGGCCGACATTTGGACATGCCTGGTTTACACAAAGAATCCATTCTGGTGTATCTCGATTTTACTGCTTTGGGTAGAGCATTGATCTTCATAGCATTTCATTTTTTTTAAGCTAGCAGGCCTCTTTGAAACTTAAGGTATATATTTATGTATACACATCTGTACCTTTTAAAAACCATAGCATCAACTAGAGAGCCAGTTACCAACCAAATGAATGCATGCCTAATATTAAACCTCTCTTGAGATCAAGAGTTGTTTCAGAAACTATCAATGAATATGCTTGATGATACACTTAGGCAAGCCTCATGTCAAAAACAAAATCAAGAGTGGGTCAAATTAAGAATTTTGATCCTTGTTTTAAGAAAAACACCTTAAAGTTCTTCTTGCATGTTCAGAGCTCACGAACGCTTCTTAACAGCGTTCCTGGTGGTTGCAATCAATGTTGCGTCACCCCGAGAACAACCGAAAAAGCCACCTATGAAAAAACGCTGTTCGGCTTTCAGGGGAAATGCACAGACCTGTTCAGGCAGTTAAATATTTGGGGAAGTGAAGACTCTCTGTCAATGGAGACAAAATGGCAGTATCCCCCCCACCCCACCCCCCAAAAAGGAATCACACATCACGTCGCAAAAAAACATGTCACTTAATGAACTTTGGCCCTGCTTTCTGTCAGATACAATGAGATCGTCCCGCCGCTCATCTCTTCTACACCTAAGGCTTTAAAGTGCATCAATTTATAGTCATTAGAGCCCACTAGGAAACTTCCTCCTTTGATGTGAAGGAGAAAAAGATCATGTAATTGCGCTTCTTATTGAGTCTTTCTAGTTGTTCGTCCAACCTGTGAGATCCTCTCTAACCCACCCCAGGCACCCTAGACAGAGAGACAGACAGTCACGGGTGGGTAAGTAGGGCGAGGCAGAAATATGAAAAGCTTTTAGGAGCAGGATGAAAAAGCTTGACCTTTTCTATCTACAAGGAGAACAGGAAGGATTCAGGCAGAGAGACATGACATGACAAGGGTGACAAGCAAGGAAGCTGATTTTCAAGTTTGGACGTTCTGCAAATATTTACCTCCCCCAAATACACACCCTGGGCTATCCTTTGCCCCTTGATTTTCTTCCTCGTTCGTATCTTTCTTCCTGCTGGCTAGAAAGTAAGCAATTCTTCTGATTTATATACAAGAGCCCCCTCTGCCTCAACTTATATAACCCTGTTTCCCTGTTTCGTCCTTCAAATACATTTGACTATCTAAAAACAAGATTTCCCCGGAAGAAAACGGTAGGCGGTTGTTCCTCATCTATTTGTCTTCAGTTCACAGGATACTCCAAATGGTATGCGATTTGTCAAACAGTTTTAAAACACCGGCAACACTTATTTATTTATCCCTGTGCTTATAAGTCTCTCTTTCAACCTGCCGACGCCCAAGATGGCTGGCAGATAAAAATTAATACATGACATATAAAATGCTTTTAATAGTTGGCAATAAATCATGAAGCCCGTGTGGTGGAAGACGATGGAAAATATCCCCTCCCCAGAATGTAGTTGCTGTTGCAGCTGCTGATGCAGCAATAGCTGAATAAATGGCTCCATAGAGGAAGCTGACTGCACAGCCTGTTCCCAGGGGAGCAAAGGAAACCAACGCTCTTAGGTTTTAAGCCCTGGTTACTGGAACCAAGGCATGTGGTAGCAACACAGGTTCCCTTGATCCTCATCTGCCAAGCACAGAATGTCCTCAAGACAGGCAAGTCCAGTTGCTAATCCCAACTAGAGTAGACCACTGAATCAAAAATTGAAGTTAAGTGCCAATGCCTGTGACTAGGGATGGGCATTTCGTTTCAGAACCAGTAGGTTACGAAACGAACCACGCGAGCCCAGGTGGTGCTCGGAACCAGCTGATACATGCAGATCCAATTGCTTTACCTTTCTCCCTGCCAGCACGGCACTGAGCTGCAAAGAGGAAGCACGCTGTGACATCCTCTTTCCTGCTCCGTGCTGCTGGCCAATCAGAGAGGGAGGCAAGATGATGCCTGTCCCTGCACAGCTCCTGATGGGCCAGCATCGCAGATCGAGCACACATGACGTCACAGCATGCTCCCTCCCTCATTGGATTTTAACCCTATGTGAGACAGAGAAAGGTAAAGCAATTGGATCGGCGTGTATGAGCAGGTTCCGAGCACCACCTGGGCTCATGTGGTTCATTTCGTAACCTACTGGTTCCGAAACGAAATGCCCATCCCTACCTGTGACACATCCAGGGATTTAACGGGCATACTCAAGTTTGAACCAGCAACTGGATTTACAACAACATGTCCATCATCTTCCCCATTACAGGAGAGGCCTTTGTTCAAGAAGGTCTCCAAGGCCATAAGGGGCTTGGACCGTAACCCTTCAAACTAAAATGCAGAGTCCAGCAAAGAGGTGAGAATTTAAAAAAAAATCTGGAAGAACATGACCGATAAATAAATCCAAAGCAAGGAATAAAGGTGAAAGGAGCCAAAGGACTTAAACTCAAACCAATTAGTGAGAAATGAGAAAAATTAAAGATCTAATCGGCAGTTGCAAGGCGACACAGTTGTTTGATGGACTTTTCTTATTCCTCACAAGGGAAGAAAGAGTCCTTCAAGATGCACAGCGAGGGTGTGGAGGAAGCAGGAGTGGGTGAGGATGTTTTTTTTTTCCTAAAAGAATATCATCTCTCAAACCTTCTGAACAGGTCTCTGTGATCTGTATCTCGGAGTCACCAAAACCATTAAACCAATTCAGTAGTAAGTCAACGCCACTAACAATTCTTGAAAGGAGGGACTTTCATATACAATCAGAAACAGAAGATGACAGCCATCTCAAGCCGATGAACTGACGGCTGATACAGCATATGCATGCAAGGGAGAACTTAGTTACCATCAATCCACTGTATCTTGAAGCACTTTCCTGATAGCATCACATACATGTTAATATGGAATAATTTAGTTTGCTATATATCAACACCAGCTTAATGGCTTCAGGTTATAAATATTATTAATAAGACCAAGGAAAATTCTTAAGAGAATAGATATCTCATTGATCATAGGTTGTCCCTTCATTCACCTCTGCCATTATGGGTAATGTTTTGATTTAAGATCTAACAACTTAGAATGTGTTAAAACCCCTTCTGAGTGCATTCCCTTGTCTTCAATTTAAATTTTTACTATTTCTTAATTTCTCAAGAGTGCTTAATATCCCAAGTCCTTAACGCAGGTGCATTTTGTCTCATAACGTGCCTTGCGATTAAGATTGTATGACAGTTGCGAATTCGCACCGAAATGAATGACGGCGAGAACCCGGCTCCAAAAGCAAGCCACAAATGGATTAAGAGTAGGTCGCACTCTTCAACCTTCCACTTGCCCCAGCTAATTAATTTCTTGAAATATGAAACCTCACCTAGCTTCAACTAAACACTGACAGCTATTTCTTAATCCAATCCTTTGGACAATTTCACTGCAGTCGTTGGTGCGTTTATCTTAAAGCATATTCTACTGTGCTCCATAGGGCTAACTCTCTTGGTCTTTAAAGGTTATAGGTCTTCAAATGAGGAGAGTGTTGGGAAGTTTACAATCAACATCTGAAAGGTCTATGCAACATTATTTACTTGAGCAGATTCAAATTACTGTATAAGTATCCTTATAACAGCAGTCTGAATATAGGCAGAAGCACCAGTAGCCATAATAATATTCTCGTTGTACTATTACTATTACGATAAATATATTTGAATATACGAAGCAGCCAAAAGCTATGATGATGATTATGAAGCCATGTTAATTAATTTTCATCTTTTTGATGAATATAAGCAGAAGCATTAGTAGCCATAATAATATTCTTGGTGTACTATTATTATTATTACTATTACTATAAATATATTTGAATGTATGAAGCAGCCAAAAGCTATGATGATGATGCAATGTAAATTAATTTTCATCTTCTTGTTCCAACTCATATTATTATTACATAGTTTATTACTGCAACACTGAAAGCGCCAAAAAAGCAATTGCAGCAGTTGAAACAACTGCTCTGTGCTAGCTTGGTCTCCTAAAGATGTGCTAGACCGTAAGTCCCATAATCCTTAGCCAACTGGCCAAACAGTTCATGTTGACCAGGATAATGGGTCTTCTAGTCCAATGCTTCTGCAGGGGAAGCTGCCGCTTATCATGAACCAGCTCCTTCCGTCTTGCAAAGGTCTCTGGAATGCTGCACGCCATCTTATATGACGTATCGCACAACAGTAGCGAACGACAAGATAGAGCATTATCTTAAAGCTGTTGCGTAGAAGACGAAAAGTCTATTTGCAACGTTGTCCGCGGGCTTGCAAACAAAGGAGAAAGGAAAACAGAGAGAAACAGAGAACGGAGCGCAACAAAAAAACGTAAGAGGATCTGCTGCATTAAGTAGGAAACCAACTTCATCGCAGCGTAACAAAACTGCTACATCTAGATGAGCACCCAACCGAACGACCAAGTTACGCAATGGATTCACAGGCCCTGGCAGCTGCCTCCCTTCCCCTCCCCTCCCCTCCCCTCCCTTCTGACAATTAAAAACAGCGATGCCCATATTTCATTGCTTATAATGGATTTCAACTAAGTGAAAGGATCTTTTAAATAGGAAGTCATTTAAGGAACAACAATATCAATGACAGATTATATTAGAGTGGAGATAACCTCTGGCGGTTGGGGGGTGGGGCGGGTGGGAAACTCCGGAGCTGGGAGCTAAGCCCGGGCGCTGGGGACAGCACGATGCCCCCTTCTTTTCATTCTGACGCGCAGACGTCACATTTTAAGGGCAATGACAAACGGCAGGTCTGACAACTCACTTTCCATTTTAAGATATTTCTAACTTTTCCCTTGTTGTGGCGGGCAACAAAATTGATTAAACCCAGCCTGGGGATTTGACACTCCTGCCGGCGGGCTCCTATTTGTTGATTACTATTGATTTTCTTTGATACTTCATTTTAAAAATCAATACCTCGGAAGAAAAATAGGCCTGGTTTACACATACTTAAACATACTATTGTATGCCGGGAGACGCTACAGTTTTTGGCAGTCTTCTGGCATCCAATTACGAGGAAAGCTCTTAACAGGTGAAAGCCAGGGCTCCCGATCGATATTCGGTTTTCTTCCTCAATCAGAGAAAGTGGCCATAAATTAGACTCATCAGTGTTATTTTCAAGATGTTCTTAAAGCAAATAACTTCAAGGTTTTTAAAAAAAAATGTTAGTGGTTTTTTTTTTGGGGGGGGAGAGAAAAAAGAAGAAATGATGGTAGTTAAAAAAAAACACGATCTTCACATACACAAAGCCAGAGAAAGAATTGTACATTAGTGCATCTAAGTCATCAGTGGAATTAATATAAGCCAATGTTTTTTAAGGTGCTACAAAGAGAAACACTACAAATATAGTCCTGTATTGATTCTCCCGGATATTTTTATCGCCTTAACAGATGCATCTTAGAAACTTCAAAAGTAAAACAGATTCTTCACTCTGCTTTTGTGGTCATCCACTGCCTGAAGGTAATTTACCCACTACCAAAACTGATTACAAAGTTTACAGTGGGGGAGTTCATTAGCAAGGTTAAAAAGCCGGTCTAATTAACATTAATGTTGCTCTATCATTAATATCTTATGAGAAGTTTTCACATCCTTTACAGCACAAGTTCAATGAAATGTCCACGTATCTAAGGCTCTAGATAATGTTAAATACCCACTGACTTTCATACCAACCAACCAAGAATATTTTGATATTTATATATGGATGCCTTGTTTAAATAACTGCAATGTTAAATCTCTTTCTCTTATGTCCGACAAAGTGGACTTATCCACAAAAGCTCACATTAAAATATATGAGAGTCAGTATTTAATGTGCCATCATATTTTTGACTTTTTAAATTTATTTTATTCTTCTTATTATTTTTTTAATTTTTGGGGTGTTTTTTTTACCTTGAATTCATCCGCGCTCTGAGTTTCTTAGCTTTCTTCTTGGTTTTCTGTCTTTCTTCACCATCTTTTAAAGGTTCTGCCGGGACCAAGCTTTCTACCACAATATCCACAATGTACTTCTTCAACGACAGATGTTCCTACAAGTGAAAGAAAATAGAGTTCACATGGAAAATCTTGCAGTTTCGCTGGGTCGTAGTTTCTGGACCCGCAAAAACAAAGAAAGGAAAAATATTCAAGAATGAGAAAAACAGAATTGAAACAGTTTAACGTCTCAATAACAATGGCCGGTGTGTCCATTCAGAAACTTGCCAGAATAATTATATGCAGAATAAAAAAGGTAGAGAAGGCTCCACCCAGTTCTCAAAATTCCCAAATGATCATACAGATTGTTTTCCAGAAATATCAGAACCACCTGTCCCACAATCACTAGCTGCATTATTATTATTATTATTATTATTATTATTATTATTATTATTATTATTATTATTATTATTATTATTATTATTATTCCCCTTCCCTTTATTATTATTATTATTATTATTATTATTATTATTATTATTATTATTATTATTATTATTATTATTATTATTATTATTATTATTATTATTATTATTATAAGAAGAAGAAGAAGAAGAAGAAGAAGAAGAAGAAGAACAAGAAGAAGAAGAAGAACAAGAACAAGAACAAGAACAACTACTGGACAATTCAGTGGTTTAGGTTGAAGGTTGGGAGTTCAATTCCCCAATGGGCTTCCTATACAGGGGCTAGACTTGTTGATGCATAAGGGCCCTCCCAGCTCTGCTTTAGTATTATTGACCCTAATTTTCTATAGGTTATGTTTTTTGTGCATTGTCTTAGGATGGTCAATCTTATTACTGAATCATAGAGTAATGGAGTTGCAAGGGACCAACCCCCAGTTCAACATAGAAATACAGATCAAAGGATATCAGCCACGTGGTGGTCCAAATGTCTGTTGACTCCCTCCAGTGTTGGAGCACTCACCATCACTCAAGGTCATTGCTTCCACTGTCATACTGCTCTAACAGTTAAGAAGTTTTTCCTCAGGGTCAAACGAAATCTAGATCCTATAAACTGAGCCCACTGTTGCAACACCTGCACTCTGGGCTGACCCGAGAACAGATCCTGGCCCTCGGATTCTATATGTCTACATTATGTCATTTGTCGTGGCCTTGCCACGAGTTGGGTGAGATAAAAAATAATTTAAACAAATAAAATTAATAAATACCCGGTAACAGAAATAGCTACGAAAGAATATTTTGGTCTATATTCCTGGTCTCCCTGAAAATCCAAACCAGAATGCTATCACAAGAAAGCAAGGAACGAGATTCCCATTTTCAAAGAGTACTTCACTAAGTCTGATGTTAAGGGTGGAGTGGATTGAGCAGGGAGGAAAAGAGAGAGTTCTCTTGCCAATTCTAAGGCAAGCTTACAACAAACTGCTCCAGGCTGATCACCAGAGCCACAGCCAGCAGCTTTATAGAAGGGGCTGGAATCTTATTGGCCCCCTTAAGTCACCTGACCCATGCTTCAGCGCCTGCTGCAATACCACCTCCCGGCCACCGGTAGCGCTGCCACTATGGGCAAACACAAAGCAGGAGGCAGCCTCTCTTGCCTCAAGCACGCTGCACAGTTTTCAGGGAACGAAGGCATCGGCATCTTATTTATTTATTTTATATTTTTACCTTTTTCCTTGGAAAGGACCCAAGGCGGCTTACAATAAGTACAATTATGACATATTCAAATTTGAGAACAGGGAATTGAGGGGTATCTTACAGCATTAAAAGGCAACATTAATGCTAAAAGAGAATGCAAGTAGTTAAAGAAAAAGAGTATAAATTCCATGTAATCATGTTCAATAGACCATTTAAAAATTATGATGGAGGGAAATCAACATTGAAGGTTATAATGCCCATAGATTGAGACTACTGGTATTCTATAAACACTAACAAACCAAAAACTACACCAGCTCCTGGGCCGTCAACTTGTAAATATGCTCCAAAGCACAATCTTTTGTTTTTTCTTCTTCTCTGGATAGCTGAAGGAAGAGACGGCCATTCACTCTTGTGAAGCACATATCTTCAAGGCACATCACAGTTAAATGTAAGGCTCTATTGGGTGGAATTTATCAATGAGCTGGAACCTCTTACTCCACAAACATCTTTCTTGATCTAATCTGTGACTTAACAGGCACCAGTATCTGGATGTTAAGAATTTAACACACACATTCATTCATCTCTTTCCAAGAGGCAAATGAAGTCTCCGCTTTCGGTAACATGACCAGGGTCAGGTGCACGGCACACCATGCGCCTCCACGTACCAGGCGCCCGAGTTCTCAGCGTTCTCCATTTTCAGTCCCGACCGCTTGGATTTATCGCAAACTTCATCTCCCTCATTATGAACCGGAATAATAAGACGGTGCCCACCCGAGAACCGAGTGTCACCTCTTCAAACAACAGATCAAAGCAGAGGATTAGCACTCTGAGAAGATCTTGTAACGGGTGGAAGAGACGGAGAGAAAGACACCCGACTGGTGGTTGGGAGCATATTGAATGTCAACTGCAAATTCGTCCACTGCCTTGTCGCGTTGTGATCCGTTGGCTCATCTTGGATGACAATCAGATCACTTTCGAAACGCACACAGCTTAATCCTGTGAACCCTTGACAGCTTTGACATTTTTAAATGAAGTTTGTCATTTAAAAAAAGTTATGTAGTTCCAGCTCTGCATTACAAGATGATCAGATCGTAAAGCCCTATTCTGTTTCTGTCATTTTATTTATTTACATTATTTCTATTCTGTTTTCTCCCAAAAAGAGACCCATGGTGGCATGATACACAATGGAAGGTCACCTTTTCCCCCTCACTCCCATCCACATCAAAACAGAGTATTGCAAGGGGCATCCTGTGAATAAACACCTTTCAACTAAGATAATGGCTGAGACCCAAGCAGGGCCTCTCCATTGAGGGTTTTATCCCATCAAAGACCCAACAAATGGGGTTTTCAAATTCCTTGGAACATCTCATCAGTTTCAGAGAGGGAATAAGAGGATCGGCCACTTGTGATCTGAAGGAAATGAATCCCAACAGTTTGAAGGCACAAAGATCTTGTTGGCTTACATTTTGTTTATTATTTGTTTATAGTTTACAATTAGATGATCAGTATTATGGTAGCTTTAGCCGATGTTATGGTACTGCAATCATGAATTCTTATAATAATGTATTTCCTTTATAAACCAGACCCTTTTCAGTGGCAGGATCTCCCACCTGACCAACGGACAATCTAACTGACTCTCAGCTCTCTTAACTGAACTGAACTCCTCTCAGCTCTAACACAAACTGGACCTAAACTGAACTTAAACTGAACTCAAACTGAACAGTCCATCACCCATTACGTTCCAATATACAACATTCTTAGCCACTCCCACCAGCTTGGTGATTGGCTATTCAAAACAGAGTCATGAATATTCATACTTGTATTAACCCTTTTCGCCACAGTGACTACAGACTCCACAATCCCCCCCCCAACTAGCATCCCCTTCGGTAATGTGAGAATGGGGATTTGGGGGTTTGTACTCAACAACTCACTTCTTTCCAAGCTCCGAGTTGGAGCTTCAGCTGCTATTATTGCTCACGTTCTATGTAATCAACATGATCGTCCTTCCTGCCCACCCTAAGATCATGTAAATACAGAGGGCAAATGACAGGTGTGGAACACGACCTGGGACGTTACCCTTGACCCAGGAAGATAGTTATTTAGTGAACTTGCTATTTCATTTCAATATATTCCACCCTCCTCCCAAATTCAGGGACCCAAGGTGGTAAGAGGTTACCCAGTAGACATCCCAAACAATACTTTTTCAAGGGACATGGTGGAATGCAGCTGCTCATCTCACAGCAGAGATGGGCAGAAGACAGATCAGGATCTTCTGAAAGATGTTTATGTGACCCGCAATAGATTCGTAAAAGTGTCTATGCAGTGAACTGCCATTATCAAGTTTAAATTAGATTCAGAATCTGTGACAGGCAGAATTTCAGAGTCAGATTTATATCGGTCATCCACATAAAACAAATGATGGGTCTCTGCCCCACTAAGCTGCCATGTTACATTTGGTAGAGTTTGGGGTTTTAATAAAGTAGACTCCGACAATCTGAAATCTATCATAAGGTGGAGACTAATTATTAAGAGAACCATTGATGATGAAGGAGAGTGTGTGTGTGAGTGAGAGAGAGACACACACACACACAGAGTATATATAGTTTTGCTTTCCAAAATTTTCTAAATGTTTGCACTGACCTCTTTTAATATAATACAAGCAAAAAGGTTAAATTTCAAGATCCTGAAATAAATGTGGACCACATAGCTCGCTGGACCCTGAATCTCACCCCTGGATCTTTTGTGCTGATTGAGGGGGAATAATCTTGGCCACTTGGGTGACACGACCGGAATTCTGGCCTTAAACTTATCTACCCAACGAAGCTCTTTTGTTGGCAAAATGAATGCAGCTATTATGCGTCTGGAGCTTAAAACCAAAATGTGTCAGAGATCAAGTGCATGTTATCTGAAGTGTCAAGTGCAGAAGGCTAAAGGTGAAATTTCATTAGGTCAAAGGTGGTATAAATAAAAGTGTGTACGTCAAAAAGAGAAGGGTCATTTAATAGGCAGGCATCAGAGATGACAAGCAATAACTTTAAGTAGCAATAGTGTGTTCACCTATGGGTGCCTTCATTGATTAAAAATAAAATGGAAACCAGTGGCAAACACAACAGAGACATCTCTCTCTCATTCTCTCTCTCTCTCTGATTCTCTTTCTCTCTCACACACACACACACACATAATTTACATCCATGATTTTAAATGCTGCCCTGACTAACATGGTCACAAACAATTTATGTTCAGACAGACATAATTCCTATGCACAGGGAGCCAACCATCTTGCGCTCCTTATTATGAATTTGGGATCGTGCTAAACCATCTGGTTTATTATTCAGACAAAAAAAAATCACTGGATTGCAATGTTAGTATTTTTGCTCTGGCCCTGTTTCACTTATTTTTAGGTATTTCAGTTTTCCTCTAGTGGAACAGAAATAATAAAATTAAGATTTGGGATGTGTTACTGTTATGGTAGATAACACATATCCCTGCTATCATTATATATGTGCATATATTCACACACACACACACACACACACACACACACACACAGATACACATAACAAGATGAATATGCATGTGGTTATTCTCCAAAACATTTATCAGTGACCCATACTTCTGGGTGTTGGAAAGGTTGCACAGGTGCGACTTTCACATACCTGCTTAGGCCACTGTCCACCTAAGAAACCTTTTCAGGCCATTGTGCAACTTATGAGCCTATTCAGACCAGGATGATGTGAAATTAAAGTGAACTATAAAATGGAGGACTCGACACTGACTTTCCTCAGACAGACGAAGCTGCTTGGATGAGTAGCGAAACGTCTCTGTCCAATTGTACTGATTCAGCTTCCAGATAAACTCACCTGGGTGACTGAGAATCTTCACAGACGTATCTACCAATGGGGTATACCTTTGAGCTAAAATCAGTTTTCATTGATTGAAAGGCTTGAATGCATCTGGTTTCTTCCTAAAATGTAGCGACTTATAAGGATGGATCGAACTCTCTGCACCTCCGTGGTTAGAATGGTGTTGATCACCAGTGCAGGCAGATGCCAAAGAGCATAACTCCTCAAAGCAAAGAGCCAACAAAGAATGAGGCGAGGGTTACGTTACGAAGAGGCAGTGAGGACTTACCACTTCTTCATCTGAAAGCTCACGTCCTTGGATGCTGCTGTTTTCTCTCACGGTCTGCTGATGCTTTTTCCCCTTAATGTGGCTAAAAAGGTAAACTTCCGAGGAGATCTGAAAAAAAAAAACGTTTTCCCCTTCTTGAGTGAGCGGCAACCGACCTGCGCGACTTATTATGAGCCGTGAGGAATTGATGGCTCACAGATTGCACCCGGCGGTGGTGCGGTGGTCAGGGCGTGTCGGTCACCCTGCAAGCCCTCTGCTTGGTTTAAAAACTCCTCTGGCACGGATCAGCCTACAACAATGTTGGTGAACCTATGGCGCATGTGCCAAAGGTGGCACTTGGGGGGTGCCCTTTCTGTGGGCACCTGACATCGCCCCTTCACAGCCACCTGTGTTCAGGTTCAACTGCTGTATTGGCACTTTGCGAAAAATTAGCGGGTTTTGAATGGCAGTTTGGGCACTCGGGTATCTAAAAGGTTCGCCATCACTGGCCTACACCTTTGGGATCCTACACAGCAGGAGAAATGGTGGGAGGAGAAACGGAAAGGAACAAGGATGCCCTGAGAAAGACAGAGAGCGCACAAAAAGTAAAGAGAGGAGGCAGACAAAAGACAAAAAAAAAGACGTTGTTTGTGGAAATGCTTGCTTACTTACAAGAAATGCAAGACCGGGCTATAAGGGATACCTTTATAGGCCACAAATAAAATAACAACAAAAAAAAATGCAAGCTTTCACGGGCAATACGTTCTTTTTCAAAGCAAGCACCAAAAGCCCTAACATGTCAAAAATGTGTGCTTTGCCAGGAAATTATTCTAAGATGTAAAATTCTTGGCAAGATGATTTTCACCACACAGCACTTCTCCTTTTTTACTTCAATTGTTTGTGGATTTTTCCCCACTGGCCTTAACCTCCCTATTTTCCACACGTGGACCCGTACCGTGGATCTGCCACGTGCTTGAAGATCCTGAGAGGGAGATGGCTGCCCTGAAGCTAGTCTGTTTTACTAGCCTGAAGAACAGCTGTGGCTGGCATGATAGATGCAGCTAACTAGAGTCCATGTTAGGTCTAATACTAGATAAGCTCGCAGCTGGAGCTACTGCCATCCACGGTGACTATGCTAGCTTTGCATTCTTCTCTTTCTTCTAACAGGACATGTCCCCCCCCCCCCGCACATGTGTGCTAGTCATGTCTGACTCTAAGGGCGGTGCTCATCTCCGTATTGAAGCCGGAAGAACCAGCGTTGTGCAAGTCCATGGCCATGTGGCCGGCATGTCTGCAAGGAAACACTGTTTTTGCCTTCCCGCCTTTTACGGCGGTACCTATTTATCTACTTGCATTTTACATGCTTTTGAACTGCTAGGTTGGGCAGGAGCTGGGGTGACCAGCAGGAGCTCGCTCCACTGCGTGGCACCCGGGATTCGAACCGCCGAGCTACTGACTTTGAAGTCAACAGTTTTCGGAGCCTTAGTCCGCTGAGCCACCACGCCCCAACAGGACAACCATCTTACCAAGACGTTGCACAACGAACACTGCTTTTTCCGCTCGTAGGGCGTCAGCTTGGGGGCGTAGTCGGTATTGGCGTGCCTTCCGCTGCTCAGTTCCGCCGCCTTCTCTTTCCTCTGCTCGATTTGCTCCATGTGCCGCCGAATGCTCTCGTCGTGCTGAAGACAAAAGGAGTCCCCCCCCAAAAAAAGTGTTTCACACACACATTTGAAAACCAAGTATTTTTAGACAGTCAGAAATCCTTGTTCCAAGTGTCCAACAGAGGCGGTGGGAGCAACAGGAAGGGAGGTTTCAATTTGGAAAGCCAGAAATACAGTGGTACCTTGTATAAAGGAATTAATTTGTTCCAAATGAAATTCTGTTCAGCAAATTTCCCTTTGTACAAATTTTCCCATAGGAATGCATTGAAAACTGCTTAATCCCTAATCACGACCATTTTTCTGTTGTACGATTTTGCCCCATAGGCGATTCTATTAAGCAATTTTCTGGTATCTCCAGAAAAATTTTCCTTTAAGCGGATTTTCTGTTAAACAAACTGCTTGTTACATGAGGGCCCACTGTAGTAACAAAATAGTTCTGCCTAGCAAGAAGAAATCCACAATCCTCTCCCCTTTCGTTCCAACTTGTTCCTCTCCTTCCTGTCTTCCAAGAATTCACTTGCTTCTAGGAACATGCAAAGTGTTCCACGTCCAACTTTCCATACAGAATCAGTAGTGATGGACAAGACTCAAGAGTGCAGAATCATTACGATGCTAGAACAGCCATGGAAAACATGGAGTTCTGCTATATCCTATCATGGTCTATGTCCTCCAGCCATCACAGCTGCAGTCCAAAAGCTAGAGTAGTGCCAAGAGATGAAAGCCTCTGTCCTATGATTCATGGAACAAGGGACCCCATAGCTTGTTGGGCCTGCCTGCCAAGAAAGCTGAACTTTGAGCAAGAGAAAGAAGCCCGATGGGTTGGAACTGGAACACCTTCCTTAACATCTGGCTGGAACACCATCTGAGGCTGCAACAGCTGGGCCTCTTCACTCTTGAACGACGGCGCCTAAGAGGTGACCTCATTGAAGTTTATACAATCATACACGGTGTGGACAAAATAGGTAAGGAAAAGCTGTTTTCCCTATCGCACAACAATAGAACTAGAGGTTTGGGCGCTAGATCTCAAACAAAATAAGTGGAAGTTCTTTTTCACCCACAGGATCACTGATCTGTGGAACTCCCTGCCGGAAGAAGTGGTGACAGCTGCCAGCCTTGACAGCTTTGAGAAATGATTGGACAAGTTCCTGGAGAACAAGGGTATCAATGGCTATCATTATGGATGCCTAAGGACAACCTCCGGGTTGGAGAGAGAGGCAAGAGATCTCTCAATGCCATTTGCAGGGAAGAGGTGAAGACATCTGCTTGGGAAGACCCCGAAGCAAAGGCTGAGCCCCCGTGTGAGACAGAATGCTGGACCGGATGGGCTGTGGCCTGATCCAGCAAGGCTGTTCTAATGTTATATTCTCTTGCCAGGCACAAACCAGCAGCTTCAGGGACGAGCGTGTTCCAAAGAACATTTCTCTTTTGCCTTGCGACGTCCTTCCAGCCAGGGTCATTTTGCTCATCTGCTGTGATGGGAGAAAGTGAGCCGTCATCTCGTTCAGCGACAACCTCTCCCCAGGGTTTACCTTCAGCTGGATCTTCTTCTGCAGTTCTTCCATGGCCTCTTGTTGAGCTGCCGTCAGGGCTGCCAGCCTCTCTTCTCGGTCTCTGTCCAAATAAGAGGACACGCGTTAGAGTGCTTGCCTTGACTCTAGGTTGTGCGCGTCATTCTCCATTGACGGAAAAGGAAAGAGAAAGCTACATGATGGCATGTCTCCATGGAAAGAGGCAAGATTGAAGAAGGTAATTCACACCAATTCTAAGTGTTAAACCAGGCATGTCCGAAGTCTGGCAAGAATCGCCTTTCTTACCTGGCCCTTTCACGAGCGGCGTCTTCCCGGGCTCTCTCTTTCTCCTGACGCTGATGTTCGATCCGGGCTTCTTGCTCTTTCCTTTTCATGAGCAGCTCTTCCACCCGGGCTTGGCGTTCGGCTTCCAAAGCTCTTTTCCGTTCCTGGATGGTCACCATATTTGAAAATGAATGAATGAATGAATGAATGAATGAACGAACGAACAAAGAAACATAGAACTCTGAAACATGAAAAAGCTCTCAAGGGACAGAAACATTCAGAGATGCTGCAGTGCAGTTATGCTGGGAAAGGCAACAGCCCAACCCGATGCACATAGAAGGGAGGAGCCCACTTTTTTCCCTTCGGAGATGACTTGTAAGTAGAGGTGGGCACGAATAAAAAAAAATGGCATTTCGTTTGTCGTTTGAAGGGTCCGTTTCGGTTCGTTTCCGTTTTTCATGAATTTTTACAAAAAATTCGTTTTCATTCGTTTCGTTACCATTTCGTTACCATTTATTTCATTTTTTTGTGATTTTTTTTTTAGGATTTTAAGCAAATCACTCATATTGTAGTAACGGAAACGAAACGCACGACAAAATTTCCGGTGTTTCTGTTTGGTTCGTTTCATTTTAAAGACAAAATTCGTTTGTCGTTTGTTAGCTAACGAAACGAAAAAACGGAAACGGAAACGAAAAATTGTTCGTTTCGTGCCCATCTCTACTTGTAAGGGAGAGGCTATCTATCACAGAGCACCTGGGCTGCCTCTTTAACATGCCATTATTGGCTGCTTATGAACCAAGCAGGGAAGGGTGAGCCCCCTTGCGTGCATGAGAAACCAGAAAGCAGTGAGATGCCTGGCCTTTAAGAAACATCTGCGTGAAGAGAACTGGTGCTGAGCAAAGTCTGTCTTGTGTCACCACAAGCATCAACACAACTTGGCTGGATTAAGCTGGAAGGGAGCTGAGTCCCTCTTCTGTCTTTAAAGGGGCTGGTCAGATGGGTTGAGGAAGGACCACAAGCAGAACACAAGCGTAGGAGCGCAGGTAGGGCTGCTCTACTTCTGCTCTGCCATTCAAAGACATATTGCCTAAGAACAGAGATCTCGTGGCGCAGTGGTTAAATGCCTGTACTGCAGGTAAAACTGTGTTCACGACCTGGGGTTCAATCCTAGGTAGCAGGCTCAAGGTTCACTCAGCTTTCCATCCTTCCAAGGTGGATAAAATGAGTACCCAGCTTGCTGGCCGGGGGGGGGGGATGTGTAGCCTGCATACTATAATTAAAACTGTAAACCGCCCAGAGACTACTTGAAGTGGTAAGGGGCGGAATATAAGCAGAACACTTTGCTTTTGCTTTGCTTTTACAGGAACTGTAACAGGGAGCTTCCCTCCGTGGGATCATCTGTGGACCATTTTTCCACTCCAAAACCGTTGTCCCAAAGTTCTCGCTCAGCTACATTTTATGCACTAAACCAGGCATGTCCAAACTTCAGCCCTCCTGATGTTTTGGACCACAACTCCCAGAATTCTAAGCTTAGATTGTCAATGACACAGGACTGTGGGAGTTGTGGTCCAAAACATCTGGAGAGCCGAAGTTTAGACATGTCTACACTAAACACAACACTATTGGTAAGCAGCACACTGGTCAAGAAGAAGCAACTGCATACAAACATGTGCCGTTATTTCTTGCATTTCTCAAGCCAATCCATACCTGGACAGCTTCGTCACGGGCTTGCTTCTCCTCCTGCCTCCGTTGGCGTTCCTCTTGCAACTCATTCAACCTTTGCTCGTATTCTTTCAATTTGGACAAAACATCGTGGCGTTTATTCTGGGCTTCCAAAGTATTTATAAAGGCAATTTCATTGACCTGCAATGACATTCAACTGGATTAGGACACCAAAGCAAAACATTAAGGGTTACCTGTATATTACCTAGGGATATGAGTTCCAATAACTGGCAGGTTTGTTTGGACTTAAGCCTTTTCTGACCATGCTCTCCCTGCCTTCATTTTAACGCTTTTCCATTGGTCTGCAATGCCACAACTGTCCTACAGGCATCCTGACTGGAGATGGGCACAAAACGAACAATTTTTCGTTCCCGTTTTCGTTTTTCGTTTCATTATGCAACGAAATGACAAATGAATTTTGTCTCTAAAATGAAACGAAACGAACAGAAACACTGGAAATTTTGTCGTGCGTTTCGTTTCCGTTACTGCAATACAAGTGAATTGCTTAAAATCCTTTAAAAAATCACAAAAAAATTGAAATAAATGGTAACAAAATGGTAACGAAACGAAAAACGAAAACGATTTTTTTGCAAAAATTCGCGAAATACGGAAACGAACCGAAACAGACCCTCCAAACGACAAACGAAATGCCATTTTTTTTATTTGTGCCCATCTCTAATCCTGACTTCTTCATTCATCGAGAAGATTACTGTGGCCATCACACCTACTATGCCTCAGCACAGGTCCCTGCTGAAATTCAACCAGAAGTCAACAATTTGTGGTTATCATCCCTTTTTGCCAGTCCTCGGAAATTCTAAATTCTAAACAGCCAAATCAAAGGCAGGTGTTCTTTGTTTAAGGAGTGGGGCACATTTCCTGAATGGATTCGGCAGCTCAAGGGATGGTCAGGTCTGGGAATTAATGAGACCGAGGCTGCAACAGAAGCAAGATGACTTTACATCACTGAGCAGCTTTGGCCTGCCTGCCTGTAACCGTGAAGAGCAAAGGGACAATAGATGCGACACAACGGAACAGATGTGACACTTTTAACACCTCTGTTTAGTTAGGAATTACGTTCCATTAATTTTATTACCGAGGGCGCCTGGGCTTGAACGAACGGTGACAAAAGAGAAATCAAATTAGAGAACGATTCTAAACAGAGTGACAGAAGCATCTGTTCAACTAATGGACGAAGCCAATGGTGATGTTTCTAGGATAGTTAACGACAGCCAGCATTCTCTCTCTTCAAAGATCGCACGCAAGGTTCCCTACCTTAGAATTCAATACTGCTGAGCTGTTAACTCTGATACCATGAAACCAAACCATGTGCGCAGATAGATGCGCCTCAAGACAGCAATGAAAGTCCAATGTCTGTGACAGCTGTATCTCAAAACAATCTGACATGACACGGCACCTGTTTAAAAAGCATTCACTCTCACAAACAAGCTCTAATTTTTTTCTGTCAGGCGATGTAGTGCTGGATCCAAAGATTCCACCTCTGACCGAGGAAGGGAATAATCCATCGCAATGCATTGGTTAGTCCCAACTAGAGGTGCTCAGACTTTGGCATTGTTGGCTTTCTTTTGGACCACGACTCACAGACTTTGGGACCTTCTGGGTACCAAACACATCCTCCGCCACTGAGCTATGGCCGTTTTATGCCTTCAACAAGAACGTGCCTTCAACAACTCCTTCGGAAATCAACAGCTGTTGGCCAAGATCGTTCCAAGCTGGCCTTTTCTCAAAAAGCAACAGGGCTGGGCTGGGCTGGGGCATCTCCCTTATGAGGAAAGGCTAAATCATCTGGGGCTCTTTAGTCTGGAAAAAGGCCCCTGAGGGGGAATATGATCGAGACGTACAAAATAATGCAGGGCATGAGTCAAGTGGATAGAGGGACACTCTTCTCCCTCTCACAAAATACCAGAACTAGGGGACATATACTCAAATTGAGGGCTGGGAGATTAAGAACAGACAAAAGAAAATATTTTTTCACCCAGCGCGTTCTTAGTCTGTGAAATTCCCTGCAACAGGGTATGGTGATGACATCTGGCCTGGACGACTTCAAAAGGGAATTGGACAGATTCCTGGAGGAAAGGTCCCTCACAGGTGACAAACCATGATGGAGATGTGTCATCTCCAGGCTTAAAACTGGGGTACTTCAAGGGCCAGATGCAGGGGAGTGATATCAGGAGACAGAGATCTAGTCTCATGTGCTCCCAGAAGCATCTGGTGGGGCCCCTGGGAGATACAGAAAGCTGGACTAGATGGACCATTCTTGGTTCTCAAGGCTCACCTTGGCTTCCTCCTCTTGTGCCTTTTTCACAATCGCCTGCAGTTGTACTTCGCGCTTAAATTCGGCATGGAGTAATTTTTCCTCCATCATCCTTCGCCTCTGCTCTAGCAGTTCTTCCTTCCACTTCCGCACATCTTTCTCCTAGGAGGAGAAAAAAAAACACGAGCCAAAGATTATAAAAATGCAGACAACAAATTTTGCGTTCTCTTTAATCTCAACCTCAGTCGCAGCATTCCTACAACACAGCCTTCAGTTATGGAGAACAGCCCACTCTCCTGCCAATAAACTCAACAAATATAACAATTTAAAGGTTATTAAATGCTTCTTGGACTAATCTTGGAGCAACATTGGTCTCACTCTGTATCGAATATGGAAAATCTCGCAAAAGCTTTCAATCAAGCTTAGCAAGGCACCTGCCACAAGGAAAATAAGAATTAGGAAAAGATGCCATAAATTTCACCATATTTCATAAGTTGGCAATCATTCCAGGCTTAATGCATGTCAACATATTTTAAAGGTCCTCTATAATGTAAGGCACAACATGACAAAGCTGCTCACTTCACTTAACGCAAGAGATATGTTCGAACCCCGAAGCCTCAGGCAATATTTACTTGCCTCTTTGGCTTGCTTGGGGAAGGATTTGTGTAAGACGGACAAAGATCAGCAAAGTACAATTTTAAAGAGTGTCAGGGCTGAAATAGCTGGGTCGTTTATCATTGAGGTGCCTTCCAAGATGCTTGGAAAAGCAGACAGGAAAGGAGGATGGAGCTGCTCCTCAGAAACCGTCTCACTTTGAGAAACAGTTCTCCTCCTTCAATGGCTAAGGAGCAAAGGAGTTGCACTCTAACACGCTGGAAAGGCACCAGATTTAAAAATGCAATAAATCATTAAAAAAAACAGTTAAAACCATAACACAGATTAAAACACAGTGACTGATTAAAAACGTGTAACATCTTTTTAAAAATCTTTAAAGACGGTATTTAGGGACTCGGTCGTGATTGTGGAAAGCCTGCGTGAAAAGGTGGATCCTCCGCTGTGGGTCTAAAGATAAAAGAGAGACGGGCAACCAGATTCCCCCAAGAGAGAACATCTCCATAACTTGCGAGTACAGTAATCCCCTGCTTATTGCAGGGGTTAGGGACCTGACGCGACCTGCGATAAAGGGAAATCCACGTTATGCAGATTCTGGGTCGGGTTGGGATTGCGGGTGGCTGTCTGGGGCCTCTTACACTTACCCCAAGCCTGGTACTGCCCTGAACAGGTCTACGGTGGGCTTCCTGGGCCTGTTGGAGGCCCCAGAAGTGGTTTCTGGTGAACGGGAAGTCACTTCCGGTTTTCAAAAGTGACTTCCGGTTTTCAAAAGTGACTTCCGGTTTTCAAAAGTGACTTCCAGCCCGGGAAGTCCGTCGGAGGCTCCAGAAGTGGTTTCCGGCAAACCACTCGGGGCAGAGCCAGGCCTGGGGTAAGTGCGGGAGGCCCCCAAAACAGGCCCATGCAGCCTGCCCCAGGAGGCCTTGCCTTCATATACTGCAGCCCCACAATATACCAGGACCGCAGTATATGAACCACAATGTAGCGGGGAATAACTGTACTATAGAAAAGAGTTTCTCCTGTGTCCTCACCAGCTGTGCCAGTGCTGGCAGTGGGGCCACGTGGAGGGCCTCCTTTGGCCATCTTAAGTGCTGTGAAGGCTCGTTAAGGGGAGATGGAGTCGACATAAAACACTTTCGGTCTGCAACATACATGGTTCTGGAGAGTGCTCTTTCAAAGGCACCTCAATGCAAAGAGGCTTGAAGGAATGGGACCTGTCCGTATTTCAGGACCATGAGAAAAACAACTGAAGTCTGTCCACCTTACCCGTTCCATTAATTTCTGAAGTTTCAGGGTCTTCTCCTCTCGTAACTTTTCTCTCAGCTGTTGGGCTTTCATTTGTTTTTCTTCATGCTTCTTTTTCGACTCTGCGATGGTCCTTTGGGGACAAACATGGAGAACGCTCCATGAGACTCAGAACACAAGCAAAACGCATGTTGGGTGGGTGGGTAAGGAACGCTGAAACCCTGCACTTCCTGCTGCAGCACGCAAGGCACTGTGCCCGGGCAACCAGCATTGCGCAATCAGATGATCTCAATGCCGTCAGTTTGACCTCTGTGCTGCGGTCCCGATAAAGTGCATTGTGAATAAGTATCTCCACCTTGGCAGCCTCCCTCCATGCCGCCAATGCTTCACCCTGCACACGTAGACCTAGGCCAGGGCTGTTCAACTTCGAACAGGCTGAACTCTACTTTTTCCGGTCCAAAGTGCCTGAGGGCTATGACACTAAAACTCTACTTACAAATTTTGTCCGTTCCAAGCACATGCTCATAAGTTAAAAAAATGTAAGTAGAGCAGTGGTTTCCCATTGGAAGGCATTGAAAATCAATTAATCCATTCTGGAAGAAATAGGTTTCAATGCGCCATGGCCCTTGAATTGCCCTGCTCAGCTGAGACAGTGGGCTGGCAGACCCAGAACTTTGCTGGGGCAGTGGTGGTCTTTGGGATGGGGGAAGGAGGGATGGAGAAATTATCCCCACACTTTTTAAATTGATGACCGGCGGGCTACTTTTGAACCCTTTGTGGGCTACCAGTAGCCCACAGTCTACCTGTTGTGCAGGCCTGACCTAGGCAAAGGCTAATGTGAAGCCAATGGGGAGCAATATTGCACGGCTTCCCTTACCAGCGTTAATCCTGGGTTCTTTGGTAATTTCACAGAACAGAATCTGTTTCTTGGCTCTGTTCGTGCGACCGCCGCTACGGACAAGGCAAAAGGAACTGCTCAAGAGCAAAACCCATCTGTTGGCCCTCTCTGCATCCTCCCCCCCCCCCACCTCATGCAACAGGGATCAGGCTCCCCTGCCTCGAGAACATGAGTTTCTGGGGCCCAACACTGAAAGTTCTCCATTTGTTTGAAGAATGCCAGACATCCATGCTATATACAAAGAACTCCATCTTTCATCGGACCGCAGCTCCAGTGTGAAAGCATGCGATCTGCTATTAATCACGGGGAATGATGCATACCATTCCAGGCTGGTTGGGTCTGGGGCTGCAGGCCAGCAAAGCACACACACGGAACGGACCAGGGCAACTTAAAAGGAAGGCCCTGTACATGAAGGACGACTCGTGACTACCAAAGCGGTGACTGATGGACAAACGGTGGACAATGAATAGAAGATCAACCACCATCACTATCAGCCCTAGCTGTTTCATGGGACAAGGACAATGCCACATTTTTCTTCCACAAGTTTTTACTTAAAGCGTGGCCAGGGAAAGACAGGAGGACCTGTTTTGCACACAGGTGGCCTCACGCTCAATCCCTGGCGTTTCTGGCAGATGGGACTCAATAAACAATGTGGCACTAGACAAATAACAAGGTCCAGATATCAGGTGATATATCAGGTGATGTTGACCCCAATGGCAGCCATACCAGGCAGCACAAAACTATACAGCTTCTCATACTCTAATGCAGGCATGTCCAAACTTCGGCCCTCCAGATGTTTTGGGCCACAGTTCCCACAGTCCTTTGCCATTGGAAATACAGGCTTGGAATTCTGGGAGTTGTGGTCCAAAACATCAGGAGGGCCGAAGTTTCGTCATGCCTGCTCTAATGATTGAGAGGTGTATGTGTGTATGTGTGTGTGTACAGTAGAACCCCAGTATCCACTGATTCGGTTATCCACAGTCACTTGCAGTCAACAATACCAGGTCACCAGAAGCTGCTGAATTACGACAGATCCATTCCTTGGATCCGGGCCAGACCTTCAGAAACCATGGAGCCAAGTTTCACAGAGAAACTAAGGAAGAATTCTTGCTCACTTGGTGGAAGGAAGAAAGGTTTTGATGGAGAAAAAGTCCCTTTCCCATACAAGTAGGGAATTAATGAATTACGTTTTCAAAGGCTGTTTACTAGGTATATGCTACTATCCATGCTTTTTAAGCATTCCACAGGGAGGGGTTCTATCCATTCCCCTGCGGGTATGGAGGGTTCTACTGTACATAAAACAAACAAAAACATGGAATCTCATACTGTTCTGACTACTTTTAACCAATGTTTAAAAACGGAAGACCTCTTGCGAGAGGGAGAAGAGAGCTTCTCATGCATGTGGATCCCGTGGCCTGGTGGCCGGGCCGGTTCCTCTTCCACTATGTCACCCCAAGTGTTGCTTTGACGCCACGATTCACGAGCTGTAGGGGAGAAAGGGTTAGGTTCCTGAATGTGATCCTGAAACACCACGGCTGGTAATGTTTGCCTAGTGTGCAAAATTTACAGTAGCTGATGGGATCCCCCTCTTTCAAAATTTACTTGTGGGGGAGGGAGGGAGGGAGGGAGGATGGAAGGGAGGGAGGAAGGAAGGAAGGAAGGGAGGGAGGGAGGAAGGGAGGGAGGGAGGGAGGGAGGGAGGGAGGGAGGGAGGGAGGAAGACATGAAAAGGCTTAAGATTTGGGCTCACCTATTTTATTTATTTATTTATTTATTTGATTTATATACCGCAACCATCTAGCAAAAAAGCTACTCTGGGCGGTTTACAAAGATATACAATATATAAAAACAGATTAAACAACTTAAAATAGTAAATAAAAACTAATCAATCAAACCAAACAATCAAATCATCATAATAAAAAGAACAAATAAATAAGCACAAATACAATAAATCAAAATGGTTTGACAATTCAAAATAAGAACAAATGGGGGGGAAATAACTAATAGAAAATTATCATAAGGCGGGGTTGGTTGAAACAGAATAATCAGTGTCAAGCCCTTGTTGTTTACCTTCATAATCAGCCAGGACATCGTTCCAATCCATCGAAATGCCACAAAAAGAGATACTTCCACTGCCCACGCTGGCCTAAAATGACATAAGGCAAACCAAAACAAACAAAGGTGTGTGTGGAATACAACTGTAGAAATTCGGATGACAGCGAGAGACAACTGCAAATGTTGCCAATGGCTGGAAAAATTCAAAAATGTTACATATGCAAAAATAGATCTAACACGTGACCGTGTTTCTTTTTCCATCGCCTTATTTTCTCTCGTAAAGTCGTATTACCAACAGAAAGAGAAGCGTGGCTGATGGTAACACAGGTCAGACGTCATGAGAAGCTACAATTGACCAAGATAACACATAACAGTGAGCTGTGGTCCATCTGAAATTTAAAAACTCCTCGCAGATACAAAGGAAGTGGAGATGGTAGCTGGGAAGTGTTTAATCTGTGCCATGGCTTCTTTTCACAGCTATATGCTTAGAACAAGCCAGGATTGGAAATCATGGTTTGATCATGGCTTGATTTTACTAACCATAGTTAACATCCCTCCATGTTCAGACATGATAGGGAACTGTGGTTTGCTTAGAACTCCATAGCGTGAAAAGAGGGGGTAGGAAAAGAGGCACTGAAGTTTTCTACCGTTTGCAATGCTAGTGCGGAATCGTGGCTCCTCCTAAACTTCCATTAATTTCTCCAACTAGAAAATAGCTCACTGTGTGTTAAACAGTGCAAAAGAAGCAATAATATACAGAACATTCTCTGTGTGCTTTTAAAATGTGACTAGTCCAGCAGGTAAGCTCCACAGCTATCTCACAATGCTTAGAAAGATTCAAAAGCAGCCCAGTCTACTTAAATGCTGTTTTTGCACTGGAAATCTACGTGCAATTGACAAATCAGGACAGAAGGGATAGGGTAGTACTTTTCAAATACCTTAAAGGTAATCATACAGAGGATATTGTCTGCAAATTTTATCCAAAGTGGCCTTGCTGCCAGATGGGCAGTATAAAAAAAACCACTAATTTTAAAACCACTTTATTTTAATAATAATGGGCTCAAGCCACAAAAAGCCAGATTTCAGCCGAGGAGCAGGAAAAACTCCTTAACTGTTAGAGCAGTGCAACAATGGAGCCCACAACCTCAGAAGGTGGTGAGCACTCCAATGCTGGGACATTCAAGAGAAAACCGGACACCCCTCTGCCAGGTCTGCTTTGATTTGGATTCCTTGTCTTGGGCAAGGGGATGGACTCATTCACTTTACTGGCCCCCTTCGAACGCCACGATTCTGTGGATCTACGATGCCCTCTGGGGCTCCCCTGATCCCATCTGGAGCTAAGCAGGGTTGGTCCTGGTTACTACAGTGGCACCTCTTAAGAAGAATTTAACTGTTCTACAAATTAAATTTCGTTTGATGAAAAAAATTCATTAAATTGCATTTAATGAAAAATTTTGTTAAATTTCGTTTAATGAAAATTTCGTTAAATTTCGTTTAACAAAAAAAATTGTCCTACGAAATGCAGCTTAATATGGTTTCCCATAGGAATGCATTGATTTCGTCTTGCCATGCATCCGAGGCAAAATTTGTCTTACGAGGTATTCATATTCCTAGAAATGGCACTCGTTTTATGAGTTTTTTGTCTTAAGGGGCATTCGTTTTACGAGGTACTAATGTGCTTGCATGGGAAACGCACTGGGACTATCAAGGATCTCAAACTGGGGCGATGTAGCGCCACTAAAATTGCTCGGCTAGGCGTGCTGAAAGTCTGGTTCTGTGCATACTTGTGACACTCGAACTGCGCGGAAGAAATAAAAACCTCAAGGACTCACAGAGAAGTCACTGTCATTGTCCGTTTCGAGGTTGATGTCGTTATTCTCCTCCGCTTCGATCTCTCTGGTGAGCTGCTCCTCTTCCGCGATGGCACTGGCGATGGCCTCCTCGTTGGCTTTCTCCAGGCGGTCCGCTAACTCCTCTTTTTTAGCCAGAACTTCCGCCATAGACTAGGGACGCAAGGCTCAGCGTCAGAAGGGGGCCGCTTGGGGCATGTCTTTTGGGGAGGGGGCTGGAAAGGAGTGGATGGCAAAGGGTTCCAACCCCAACCCCTGAAACGTAATCTCAGAACATTTGGCCAATTCAATGCACGGGGTACCCCGACTTCCGAGGACCCCAACAACCGAGAATCCCGATTTATGGCTTCCATTGTCTCCCCCCTCCTGCCGCCTGACAATCAAGACAGGGCTTCCCCTGAGTAACAATGCCGCATTGGGGGGGGGGGAGAAGTGGTGGGTCATTTAAAATTACTTTTATCCATCGAGACAAGCATTCCCACCCCCACCCCACCCCCGGCAGCCAGGGGGAAAGGCAAACTATGTTTAAAATGACTTTAAGCAACCCAGCCAAGCGCTTGGCTCGGTTGCTTAAAGACATTTAAAATGACCTGCGTCTTCCCCCCACCCCAACATGCACAATGAAGGAGGGGGGGAGCTGCGGGTCGTTTAAAGCGGTTTCCCATAGGAATGCATTGAAATCCGTCCCTCTGGAATGGTTTAATTGACTTTCAATGCATTCCAATGGGAACCCGTTCCACAAGCTGATCAAGTTATGAGCATGTGCTCAGAATGAATTAATTTCGCGAGTCAGGGTTCTACTGTACCAGGATCAGGGCTTCGTTGAAAAGGATGGGTAAAATACCACAATGGTAGGCATTTATGAAGATGCATGCATTTTGGCACAGTGACATGGGCTATTTATTACTGGTCAAAATCCTTCCAATGATGCCAATCGGCTTAATGCGACGCATTGGTAAACACCTGTGAATTAACGAAGCTAGCTTTGGCATCTGCTGTTTGGCCCAGTCCTGCTGTATGCGGCCTGGTGTTGCTGAAATTTACGCCAACAGTTGTACACTGATCAGATTCTGGCCAATAAGAATGTCATCCTGTTACAATACTGGAGGTGGTAGATTTAACCTTAGTTTTCTTACACCTGTTCCACCGTCCAGCCTCTCATGTTCTGACTACAAGCAGATCACAAGCAGGCAAGAGATGCGGGGTCAGAAGGAGGTTACCTTGCAGGAGGGTGCATTCACAGCAAGTGTTAGAAAAATCTTGTGTCCTGCCTAGGCTACCTCTGTGTCACTGGCAGAGATTATGTCCAAGTACTCACGTTTGAAATATCTGCGGGGTCCATTTCATGGTCAATCTTATTTTTTTCTAACGGTCTCTCTTCGTCCTTCCCGGGAACAATGGAGGCTGCCATTTCTTCCGCTTGGGGACTTTTCAAAGTATGCCCGGCGTCTATGACAACAATCGGCACTTCCAGCTGCAGCTGCAAGGTACCATCGGGCAAAGAGGCATTCTCAGAAATCTTGATGTCCTCAAGGACGCGGGCTGTGAACTGGCACAAAGGAAAGGCAGGCCAATGAGTTCCCAAAGGCAAACGGCAAGATCAGGCCGAAAAGCCAGCCAGATGGTTCCTGAAAACCACCAAACCGGCCGGGGAGGCAAAAGGAGTATGGCCCCATAGACTCCTTCGCAGCTTTTAAGATCATCTGGGGAGGCTCTTCTCTCAGTTCCACCCTATTCCCGTTCGGGTTGGGGGCACAAGACAGGGCCTTCTCGGTGGCGGCTCCAAGGCTTTGGAACACAATGCCCTGAGAAGCCGGCTGGCCCCTCCCTCTGGTCCTTCCATCGTCAGGCAGGCTTTTCAGTCCTTAAGGAGTGCTTCTTTATTAACTCACAGATGTTTATATCTGTTTTATATTCTTGGGCAAAGGTTCCCCCTGCACATGCGTGCTAGTCGTGTCCGGCTCTAGGGGCGGTGCTCATCTCTGTATTCAAGCCGAAGAGCCAGTGTTGTGCAAGTCCGTGGCCACATGGCCGGCATGGCTGCAAGGAAACACTGTTCTACCTTCCCTATTTTTATGGCGGTACCTATTTATCTACCTGCATTGGCATGCTTTCAAACTGCTAGGTTGGCAGGAGCTGGGGTTATCAGCGGGAGCTCACTCCGCTGCGTGGCACCTGGGATTCGAACCGTCGAGCTGCCAACTTTGCAGCCGATAGTTTTCAGAAGACTTAGTCCACTGAGCCACCATGCCCCGCATTACCATGTGTTTAATTAATTTTTAAATATGATATTTATACAGTATTTTTAAAACTGTGGCTTGTTTTAGAACTGCAGTTGTTGTGAGCCACTTGGGGTTCCCATGAGAAAGACAGCATACAAATAACATAAACAAATGAAAAGCTTTCCTCTGCCATTTCAGCTTAGACACTGAAATATGCTCCCTGTCAACATAAACATTTCATAGACGCATCGTAGGGGCAACTCAAAGCTGCCCACCTCTGTTGCCCGGTAAGCCCACGGGTGGGAGAGGCTGCTACAGAAGCAGACATGCAGATGCGAAAGTCCTTGGGCAAGGAGGATATGGAAGAATTCAGAAACTACCTACCTGCCATTCTGTGGGCCTTCTCCCTCCCCCCCCCCCCACACACATAACATTTCCAATTGGGGAGGAAATGGAGGCTTTGCGGAATTAAGAAAAACACCCCCAATGAAATATTTTGCAGTAAGTACACTACTTTTAAAAGCAATGTTCGACTCAATCAAAATGTCAGGATCTTCACAGTATGACATCATAGGCAAGAGAGTCTTCAAAACTGAAGCACAACGCCTGTGATTAGTCTAGAGCAGGGGTGGCCAACTGTCGGCCCTCCAGATGTTTTGGACCACAACTCCCGCAGTCCTTTGTGACTGGCAAGCTAGGCTCAGAATCCAGGGAGTTGTGGTCCAAAACATCTGGAGGGCTGACAGTTGGCCACCCCTGGCCCAGACAAACGGTTCCCAACCAAGGGTTCCTGGCATTACTAGACTGCAGCTTCCCAAAGCCTTCAGCATGGGCTGGGCTGGCAGGGGATTCTGGGAGTTGTGGTCCCTAACATCTGGAGGACCCAAAGTTGGGAACTGCTGTTTGAGACGTAGGTGGCGCTCAAGTTCAAGACGCCTTTCTGTGACCACCAGTGATGCCCTCTTTCTGACAGGAGCGTAGACATGGCCTTCACTGTCAGTGGACCACAATGCTACCCTCTAGAGCACAGCTGGATCCCCATGTTTTTACCAATTAAAAAAACAGGACTCCATCTTCCCTTGCGGCCCCTAAAATCTAGAGATGTTTTACCCTTGTACGTGGACAATGTTTCGGGAAGTGCTCGTCATTGCTGATACTCAACCCAACTCACAGGGTGGCAAAACAGGTGCAACAAGGAAGTTGAGACCTTTCTCAGAGACTACTTTATCCAACACACAAAGGAACTCACCCTAGCTTCCGCTTACCTGGGCTCGCTCAGCCAGGGGTTTTTCATACTGATCTTTCTGGACCGGTTCTGCATTTTTAGATGCACCGTCTTCCATCAATGAGCGTTTCTGCTTGTTCTCGGATGGACCCAGAGCTACGTTTTCTTTGTCACTGTCATCTCTGGGCTGGGACAGTTCGGCAGACGGAGACATTTTTGCAGCCAGAAGGGAAGATTTTGATCTCACGGGCCTTCCGCGCTGGACCGTTTCCCAACCTTCAGCATCCCTTCGTTCCGTGTTGCGTTCTTCAAACAGAAGGAACGGCCAGTATAAAGATAATTGTATGAACAGTATTACGTCTTCAAAAAATTCTTAAAAAATGAGGTCAAAGTGTTCAGGCAGAACAAGTCAGAATTACTTGTTCGTCTACCCAACAGTTCAAGGGCAGAGGTGCTACCTCAATGGAGACACTACAAAGCAGAATTTGAGCAAACAGAGTTCATTCATTCCTTTGTCCAGCTAATTGCTGCTACCCTAGGTTTCTGTCTCTAACATCCAGGCAAGGTTATCCGGAAGCTGAGTGTTGACAACTGGACTTCTTTTACTTGTGAGATCGAAGTGTTTCACAGCTCATCCGAGTAGCTTTGTCAGTCTGACTGATGCGGCTACTCCAAGGAGTAGTGAAACGTTTCAATCTCACAAGAAAAAGAAGTCCAGTATCCATGACTCAATGTCCGGATACTCTAACTTTCATTCTTCCAAAGAGGTCATTTCAACATCTGAGCTCCATGGGTGCGCCTAGACCAGGCATGTCCAAACTTCAGCCCTCCTGATGTTTTGGACCACCACTCCCAAAATTCTAAACTTAGATTGCCCATGGCAGAGGACTGTGGGAGTTGCGGTCCAAAACAACTGGGGGACCAAAGTTTGGACATGCCTATCCTAGACCATCTCTTTCCCTTCAAATGTTTCAGACTACACCTCAAATCACCCCCTGACCTTTGCCTGCGCTGGTTTGGGTGTCATGTCATTGGAGTCCAACAACATCTGGTGAGGTCTAAGGTGGGGGAAGATCGGTTGGCCTCTAACCATCAGAGCCTATGCCATCTGGCAATTGGAGCGGGTAGCGGCAGGAGACACAGCTAAGTGGAAGACCATCTGTCATGCATGCAAAAGGTCTCATGTATGGCCTGTATCCCCTTGCAGTTAAATGCTCCTGGGGGAGAGGTGACATGGCCAATTGGCATAGATAGAACTGGCTTGATACGGATGGAAAAGCAATGGTCTCGGGATGCAAACAAAAATAACACTTTACGTTTAGATGCAAACATGTTTACATGCCTTGTTTGGCAACATGTATGTTGCATGTTCTGTTTTGTTGTGTTGCTGGACCATGTGTTTGGTGCTGGTCTTTGACCGTAATCAAATCCAATCAATTCAATTTAGTTCAGCTCAGTTCAACACAATTCTATAGATACAGAACATGTGATAACTGAGTTGTTCCTGCATTTATTGTAACTATATACGGTACCGAGTCTAGTAAAGTTGTGTTTTTGGAGTACACTTCCCAGAATTCCCATTGTCCTGAGTCATATTGGTTTAGAGTTTATGGGAGTTGTAATCCAAACAAAAAAACTTTCACAGACTCTGGAAGCGGAAGAGATTTCATCCACTGCCTGAGCAAATCTGTGATATGCAGATTTTTTTAAAAGAAAGTTTGACCACTTGTAAGTATGCCGTTAAAACGGCTTTAAACTACATGCATAAGCAAGCAGCATGAACAAACTGTGTTCAGATATTTTTATCCCTTAAAGCATACTGTTTCTCAATAGCGGTTTCATTCTGTTACTTTTAAGGAAAACTGTTCATTAAGGAATACCACTATTTAGGAGCAGAGGGTTGAAGATCAGAAAAACACTACTTGAAAAGAAATACTGTTTAGAAACTGAGACTCATCTATCAGCGGAAGGAATGGCCAATACGTTATAAAATATAAAATAACAGGGGGAAACGGACACAGAAAGCATATCTGAATCAGTATTTAGTACCTAAAGAAGGCAAGATGTTAATTACAAATATTTGTTAATGCAGCATTTATATCTGGAAGGCTTCAATTAGCATTGCAACCAGCATGCGTGCCTATAAAGCATAACTGTCCAGACACACGAGCAAATTATACCCAAGAATCCGATAAAAACCTTGCAATGTCCATTTGTAAGCAAAGACCCCACACAGGATACAGAACTTCTATTCCATCATCCTTCTCGCGTGTCAGCTTCCCACCCACCCTGCACACACACACACACACACACACACACACACACACACACATATATACAAGGCTGCCTAGTCCACAACAAGAATAAATAAATAAATAAATAGATCTATACCAAAGGACTCAAAGATGGAGGCAGGCTGGAAGAAGAAGGCACGAGGGAAGCACTGGACATCAAAGCAAAGTGTTCTGCTTATATACCGCCCCATACCACTTCAAGTAGTCTCTGGGTGGTTTACAGTTTAATTATGCAGGCTACACATTGCCCCCAACCCAGCAAGCTGGGTACTCATTTTACCGACCTTGAAAGGATGGAAGGCTGAGTCAACCATGAGCTGACTACTAGGGATTGAACCCCAGTTTGTGAGCACAGTTTTACCTGCAGGACAGGCATTTAACCACTGCGCCACGAGGCTCTTCAAGATCTCCAAAAGTCCATTTAACATATAATCCTCAAGTAGAGGACATATCAGACATTAAACTGCTAGGAACAGGTACTATGCTTGATCTTAGCCGTAAGGCTGAGAAGCAAGGTTCCTTAACAGGAGGTTCCTTAAGAGAAACCCACAAACAACATCCTCCGATTCATGCCCTCTTCCCATTTTAGTCAAAGCGTATTAGCATTCGCTTCTTAAACTAGCCAGCGGATGGCCAGAAGGGATTGTTATCAGAACACACCTGGACTCCGGTAACATGAACCTCAATGAGGATTCAGTTGTCCTCTGCTTCTGAAGAGCTGGCTGAGATACAGATGGCTCTGCAATGTCCACCGGCAGCCCCCAAAGGACCTTCCTTTATTGCTCTGCCAAGTACAGTTGCTGGAGCTGACGCATCACGGAGCATTGGTCCCATAACAGCCAAGGAGGGAGGCCTTCACAGGCCCCTGGTTGGCTCCAGAACGACTCTCAAGCTCTGAACTAACTCCAGATCAGTGCTAAAGCAACCACTCCAAGCTTGGGAACTGACTGGGTACCTGTCCTGGCTTGGCATCCAATTGAATCCAACCATGAGCTATCCATGGCCCTGACCAGCTGCTTGACCCATGAAATTCCTGCAGCACCTTGCTTATATGTCATTGTAGGCTTCCATGTAGAACAGCAGGCAAGGGATTTGCACTAATATCCCAGACCTTCTTCAGAGTGCTGACTCAACAGACCATGGAGAAGGTGGGCTAGCTGATGAGCATTTGAGTGTTGAAGGATCCGCAACAACTTCCTCCAAGATCTGTCTCCAGTCTTATTACAAAGCTCATCCTTTGAACTCTCTCATGATTTCTAGATTCCCTCTATGAGGTCCAAGAGCAGCTGCTGGGTATGTAGGGGCCCACCACCACCACTTAGTTTATTGTTTAGTTTATTGAGAATGGGCTGAAAGAGCACGCATTGCTTTTTCTTATTGTTTCTAAACCATGACTCCCTCTGCACACACCCGTGTCCTTGGTATTGCAAGTGTACCAAGCGTAAGGTTGAGTTTGGTGACTTGTCCAGGTTTCGCCATGAATAATCCATGGGGTTATTCTGACAATTCCCTAATCACATCTCAGGCTCCCACTCTCAGCTTCCTCTTGTATTACATGGAAGTGACAAACCATCTGTTATCAGGAGGCTCTTCTGTCTGACCCCCTCCAACCCGGAGGCCACTCAGGCCTTAGACCTCTCAAACGGCTCCATCTGGAAGGACTGTCCTGAAACCTTATCCACAACATTAGCAAAACCCCATAAATAAATAAATAAATAAATAAATAAATAAATAAATAAATAAATAAATAAATAATCATATACAGGGCAGGAAACACCCTGTAAACTATCCATTCTTCACACTAAAAACTGCTGCATCACCATGTGACAACTCTCACTTCTACTTAATACAACACCCTGTTTTAAGAATATACATCTCTTGTGCAGGTGTATAAAGAAGAGGAGTCATTGACTGGTGGGTGGACTGGTTATTGCAAATGTGCAATCGTCTAGCTCAGGGGTGTTCAAACTTTGGCCCTCCAGATGTTTTGGACCACAACCCCCAGAATTCCAAGCTCGTATTGCCAGTGACAAAGAACTGTGGGAGTTGTGGTCCAAAACATCTGGAGGGTCAGAGTTTGGACACCACTGGTCTCGTTTGTTGTCCTCTTAAGCATCCTCAAGGAAGAGTGGAAGGCAGAGCAATAGTTCTTGTACTACCGTGTTTCCCCGAAAATAAGACAGTGTCTTATATTAATTTTTGCTTCCAAAGATGTGCTAGGTCTTATTTTCAGGGAATGTCTTATTTTTCCATGAAGAAGAATATGGTACACATTTATTGTTATCTTATTATCGAGGAGGCCTTATTTTCAGGGGGATGCCTTATATTTCAGTGAGAGGCAAAACTGTAACTAGGTCTTATTTTCGGGGGATGTCTTATTTTCGGAGAAACAGGGTACTGCTTAGGCTACCATTTCACACCCAGTTCCCTTATGAGGAAACCTTACTGGTGTAAATTTGCCTAAGAGATGTAAAGAGTTGCACTGTAATCGAGAGTGACCCTCGACCAAGATGGGCGGTATATACATCAAATAAACAAACAAAAGTAATCTGGATTATACAGTCTGCAACCCACACAACGGCCCATATCCAAACAACTACCATTGCCCAATCTAAACATGGGGAAGTCTGTGAAGATTCTCACAGTCATCCAGGTAAGGTTATCTGGAAGTTGAGTCATAGCAATTGGAGTTTTCCTGTGAGATCGAAATGTTTTGCTACTCATCCGACGGATGAAGTTACTTGGATGAGTAGCGAAATGTTTCGATCTCACAAGGAAAGAAGTCCAATTGCCATGACTCATCTTCCAGATACACAACGGTAAGGAAGACCGAACCAATCCCATGGGTCAGCCATCTCCCAAACCTCACTGGATGTTACTGGGCAGACTTCTGCTCATGTTACAAGGACGCTCCTAGGAAGGAGAGCTATGAAGCCCCAGCATGTGAGTGGGACACTGTTCTCGGAGTCTTGGACTCTGACCAGCTCCGCAGAGGAAAAACCTCAATCCTTGCACTCAGTCCACTCGGAACTGTTACTTTTTGCTGGAATCAAAGATGCACGTTATTTCTGAATCATTAAATACTACGTGCAAGAGGTCTCCATCAAGTGGGAGCATCAACGGAGGGTTTTTGGGGGGGGTTTATGTTCCGCTGAATGCATCTTTGTAACTCTCAAGAACTGATTCACGTCTCCTGGTTGCCAGAAAGGCCCTCCAAGGTATAAGCACCAAGAGCAGCGGGAAAATAAAACCCAACAGTAGAAAATAAAACATTGCGACGGAGGAATGATACGAAACACGTTTAAATCTGGTTTCCCAGGCCCCTAGCCTTTTAGTGGAAAATACAGCAAAGTCAAGGCACATAAATATACATGACACACATGAAAATAAAAACACATTTCAAAGAGAAGGGAGAATGCATGTGCTGTAGTTCCCACCAGAGGTTACAGATCTTTACAATGCAATAAGTCTCCTTTGGGAAAATAAATTATTTCTCGATAGCTATGGTAATAGTCTTGCAATTTGTTCCCTGCTTAAACTCATTCATGCTACCATTTTTGCAGGTATATATGGAACCACATCAAGCGTGCAAACACCCCAAATCAAAAAGAACACTGAAAAACGTTAAGTTGGACTGATAAACTTCATCTAGTAGAGATAGGAATGGAGCATGTTGTTTTCTTTACTTATATAGTGAACCCTCATATAACAAGTGGTTTATTTAACAGAAAATCCACCTGAAAGAAAAAATTTCCAGAGATTGGGGGAAATCGCTTAACAGAACCGCCTAGGGGGCGAATCTGTACAAATGAAAAACCGTCACGGTTAGGGAATTAATCCATTTTCAATGCATTCCTATGGGAAATTTGTACAAAGAAAAAATCTGCTTGACAGAATTTCATTTGGAACGAATTAATTCCTTTATACAAAGTACCACTTGTATATGGAAAAAGTAATACGGTTCCTGCTTGTTTTTGTTTCGGCAGGTTGACCATCCAAGCGGTCAGATGGAAGGCAAGAGAGTCTTGAGGTACCTTTAAAAACGAAGGGATTTATGGCTGCATATAAAATCCAGTGGAACAGAGTTTATGCAACAATAAATCTGCTGATCTTAAAACTGACACAGGACTTCTGAAAGCCCAAAGGGACCGTTCTTACAGAGCTCTCCACCCTGAAGTAGGCAAGCCGCGTTACTTAGCTAGAGCCTTTTCATTTCTCCATATAAAACAGGTTTTTAACTTTGAAGGCAGGGAGAGGATGTTTAGTTGATGTTTGATGATTACAGAGCCTCGTGGCGCAGTGGTTAAATGCCTGCACTGCAGGTAAAACTGTGTTCATGACCTGGGGTTCAATCCCTGGTAGCAGGCTGAAGGTTCACTCAGCCTTCCATCCTTCCGAGGTCAGTAAAATGAGTACCCAGCTTCCTGGCCGGGGGAGGGGGGCAATGTGTAGCCTGCACACTGTAATTAAAATTGTAAACCGCCCAGAGACAACTTGTAGTGGTATGGGGCGGTATATAAGCAGAAAACTTTTTAGTTAGTTAGTTTGATGATAATTGCACTGGACTGTATATTATCCCTCAATACTGTCAGCCGCCTTGGGTCCTTTTCCAAGGAGAAAGGTGGGGTACAAGTACTCTAAAATAATACAGTGGTACCTTGTCTAAAGGAATTAATTCGTCCCAAATGAAATTCTGTTAAGCAAATTTTCCTTTATACAAATTTCCCATAGGAATGCATTGAAAACAGAGTACAGTAATCCCTAATCGTGACCATTTTTATGTTGTACGGATTCGCCCCACAGTCGATTCTGTTCAGCAAATTTCCCTTATCTCCGGAATTTTTTATGTTACACGGATTTTATGTCATACAACCCGTTTGTTATATGAGGATCCACTGTAATAATAAGTAATAGTGTTAGGCACCCAATGTCTAACAACCCCCAGGAGCATGGTTAGTAGTCAGGGATTATGGGGAAGGGTGGAGAAACAGTTTACAGAGTGCGAGTCTTCCTGGCCCCTATTGTTCTGGGCCGACGCATGGAGCGATTCTAACAAAACACTGATAAACATGAACTCAAATGCCATCTATTTATTTGGGGAGGGTACACAGGCTGGGCCGCAGACCATCCTACAAGGAAGCCATTCTGTCCCAGTGTATTCCACACATCAAGGGGTTCTCAAGCCAACTATAAGAAATCTGTAAGTACTTGCCGTTTCTCCGGGAAAACTTCTGCGCTGGAGCGGGCCCGCAAGCTTGGGTCCTCAGCATCTCAGAGTTGGGCGCCGCTGCCGCGTGGCTGGCTTTCACTTTGTCTGCCCAACTGACCCCCGAGGGTGCCAGGCGATTAACAGCCACCGCCACCGTTGGAGCCCTAAGCAGAAATGAGAAAGGACGTGTCCAACATCATCACTAAAAGAGTGAAATATTTTATCTACATTTCTTTCAATTTTTCAAACTCTTCTGGGGTTCCAATGATTCAACATGGTTAGGGCACCGCTCCAAGCCAACACAAGTGGCCGTGAATGCCCTAGCACCCACAAGGTTGGTTAAAAGTCTGAGTTGGACATACGTGTACAGCTGTTTCATTGATCACAACGAAGCAAATTTATCTAGCTCAGTGGTTCTCAACCTGTGGGTCCCCAGATGTTCCTGGACCGTAACTGCCAGAAATCCCTTCCAGCACAGTGAGTGGTGGAGGCATCTGGGAGTTGCGGTCCAGGAACATCTGGAGACCCACGGGTTGAGAACCACTGATCTAGCTGTCCAGAAATGTGGAGTAATAGAGACCCAAGAAAGATAAATTATGTGGGGAATGGTGCACAGCACTGTCGTAAAACAATATATCTGTGAAGATTCTCAGTCATCCAGGTGAGTTTATCTGGAAGCTGAGTTATGGCTACTGGACTGATGAAGCTGTTTGGATGAGCAGCGAAATGTTTCTATCTCTCAAAAAAGAAGTCCAGTAGCCATGTCTCAACTTCCAGATGTTGTAAAACAAGTCTTTGGAGATAGGCTAAATGTGGTCTTTCCTTCCAATAGTTATAATCCCTTCCCAGGACTTAAATTTTTCCACCCGGGTTCTCACTCTGAAATCCATAGGCAGATCTTACTTCCCTGAAACTTCTCTTACTCCCTCGCCCCGTGTGTGTCATTAATGGGGTCTAAACTAAATAGTAATTCTTTTACTGGCAAACTCAGGTGGTGGGTGCTGACAGAAATGGAAAAGCAACAGGACCATGGAAGAACTAGAGCAAGAAAACAGCCAGGAAATCCTCATAGGTTACGGAAGGAGGAGGAGGAGGAGGAGGAGGAGGAGGAGAGGAGGAGAAGAATAAGGAGGAGAGGAAGAGGAGAATGAGGAGGAGGAGGAGGAGAATAAGGAGGAGAAGAAGAGGAGGAAGAGGAGGAAGAGGAGGAGGAGAATGAGGAGAGGAGGAGAAGAAGAATAAGGAGGAGAGGAGAAGAGGAAGAGGAGAAGGAGGAGAAGGAGGAGGAGAAGAGGAGGAGGAGGAGGCAGATTTTCCCACAAGCCCCAGATTTCTCAAGACTAGAAACCACTGAGGAGGTGGTTTAGCTTGCCTACCCAAAGTTCAGGCTCCTTCGAGCATTTGATGTGACCCCGATTCTATCCGACGAGGGGCTTGGCATGACGTGGCGCCCGGGAGACATCTTCTTGACCTCCCATGCCAGCGAAGTAGGCCTGGATATTAAAGAAAGACCACTAAGCGAAAATGAAGCATTGGGAGCCCTACTTCACCTGCAATGAAAACTGGACAAGCCCCCCCTACAAGCTCCCCTTGTACAGCTGTCTTGCTTTCATTTCCGTTTCGGCCACATAGCTAACAACTCCCTTTTTAAACCCCACTCGACAAATAGAAGGTGTGGCCCTCTACTTTGATGGACGGCCAGTTACCATTATTTCCATCATATCTCACCTCCTGCCAAGCTGGCTTGAGCTGTGGGAACTGTAATACACCAAGACTAATGAGAAAATAATTATTTTAATTATTTATTTAATTTATATGTTTATTTATTTATATTTATACTTATTAACCACCCAACTTTCCCATGGGAACTCTGGGCAGTGTACAACAAATTATAATAACATAAACCATCTATCCAAAAAAAAAAGAGACCAGCACTAACAGTCCAATAAAAACAAAATAAAACTTTCCCCCCCTCTCTGATTACCTGCTCTGAGCGTCTGCCTTCTCCAGCTTCTCCTGCAGCTGAATCCAATCAATCAAAGCCTTGAAATCTCGCACATAATTATCCAGCATCATCAGCACCTCCTACAATGACAAAAGAAGAGTTTGCAGAGGGAAATAAAAAGAAGAAGAAAAACAGCCACAGGGGGAGTAAAATAGCAACTGCTCAGCCATTGTCTGGGAAGAATTAAGCCTCTGCAAACATGGCCATGAGTGTTCTGGAAGAAGCCAACAGCTTCTGATAAGAAGGGCTGACAACTGCTGGTCTGATTTTTCACCGCCTGCAACTGGTATTCGGTTCCGGCAACAGACCATCAGGTTGGTGGCCGCACTAGCCGTGTCCTGGGCAGCAGCGTCCAAGGGCCCACCGGTCTGCCATTGGAGAATGTCAATGAGCCACGAGGGCAAGGACAGTGCCATTTGGCGGCGGGGGAAGGGTTGGCACATTCAATCAGAACAAGGATCATCCCAGACAAACATCTGTCCCTGGTGTCACCCTTGGGGGCGGTGCTTTAAGAGACCTCATTCTCATGCTAGGATGGATGTAGGAAGCCCCCCCCCCCAAAAAAAAGACAAAAAATAAGGACTGGGAGAAGTGAATGGAAACAGAGGAAACAAAACCCAAAAATACCAGGGTGAGGACTTCCATTAAAAGAATGGTTACTCAAGTTGCCAATCACTTTGAGCCCGTTTCTAAGGAGAAAGGTGGGGTTAAAAAGAAGTTAAATAAATAATAAATTTAATGCTTTAATATCTGCATCATCATGATTCCCAGTGTGGTATAGTGGAGTCACGGACTCAGACGGGAGCATGGGTTCGAATCCTTGTTCGGCCATGGAAACTTGTTGGAGGAGTGGAACTGGCAAAAACAGTGCTTAAACATCTCCCTGATCTTGAAAGCCCTATTAGGGTTGATATAAATTGGTTCCCACTGGATGGTACATAATAAATGCAAATGCATGCACACACACGTACACACGTGCGCGCGCACACACACACACACACACACACATACTGAATTTTCAAAATAAACAAAACTCAAAGTGTTTCTCAAAAAATACATACAATAGTAGCACAACATATCAAAGCAAAGCAAAGTGTTCTGCTTAAATACTGGCCCATACCACTTTCAGTAGTCTCTGGGTGGCTTACAGCTTATTTACAGTAATGCAGGCTACATATTGGCCACCCACCCACCCACCCAGCTGGGTACTCATTTTACCGACCTCGGAAGGATGGAAGGCCGAGTCAACCATGAGCCTGCTACCTGGGATTGAACCCCAGGTCGTGAGCACAGTTTCACCTGGAGGACAGGCATTTAACCACTGCCCCACAGGGCTGTAACACATAAGGAATAGAATCGCATGATTAAAATATCCAGGCATTGACATGGTTACTGGACTTCGTGCATTATCTGTCTGGATCTGCTTCGGCGTAGATTCCTGTACTTAGCAGAGAGTTTGACTTGATGGCCTTAGAGGTCCCTCCCAAAGGGACAGACATGATTCTATGTTTTCTAGGGTGAGCAGGCACTCAAAAACTGCAGTTCATGGGTTGGAAGGGCCCTTGGCAAGGCATGCGTTGCTCCTTGCTCCGGCCGTTATCCCAAATCATCAAGACAAGCGCCATCCAGCTTGTAACCCGAGCCCTGTTTGACGAACAAGGGAATACAAACAAGACAAGCCGCTGGAGCAGCCCCGGACCCACTGATGCACATCTCTCTCCCTGCAGCTATGAAGGCCATTTTGTCGAGCAGGAGGCAGGCGAACAAAAGTGGCTCTCAAAGCGTCGCTACGGGGCCTCCAGATAACTACACATATAGATGTTACAGCTAAAATTACCAATTAGTTTACCAATTGGCTGCAACGGATTCGATTGGGGTGTAATTAATTCTTGCAACTGGCGCACCCGGCAGGACGGTTGGCGCCATCCCTTTGTCCCGCTGACACACAATCCTTGCGCGCAGGGGCTCTGGGGGTCTGAGCCATCAATACCGCTCTCCAGTTCGCCCACGGTCCAGGCTGTAGCAGATATACCTTACGGTGCTAAAGCAGTGGGGAAAATGCAGCAACCGAGAAGGGCTTAACAAAAATCCCCCCCTAAAATGGAAGGTTTATAGTGGGGCTGTTTGATTCTTCACTCAAGAAATGACCACTGAAAAACCTCGCTGTTTCTTACAAGGTCAAGTATATTTCTTAAATAATTCTCAAAGCAAGGGTGTTCGGTTAGTAAGAGGCGAAAGAAGGTACGAGATCTTGTAAAGTGGTACAATTCTGGTCACCGCATCTCAAAAAAGACATAGTGGAACTGGAAAAGGTGCAGAAGAGTGACTAAAATGATTACTTGGCTGGGGGGGGGGTCCCTTATGACGAAAGGCTAAAACATTTGGGGCTCTTTAGTCTCGAAAAAAGGCACCTGAGGGGGATATGACTGAGACGTACAAAATAATGCAGGGCATGAGTCAAATGGATAGAGGGACGCTCTTCTCCCTCTCACAAAATACCAGAACTAGGGGACATACACTCAAATAGAGGTCCAGGAGAGTAAGAACAGACAAAAGAAAGTATTTTTTTTCACCCAGTACATTGTTAGTCTGTGGTACTCCCTGCCACAGGATGTGGTGATGGCATTTGGCCTGGATGCCTTCAAAAGGGGATTGCACAGATTCCTGGAGGAAAAGTCCATCACAAACCTCTATCACAAACCATGATAGAGATGTGTAATCTCTGTGCTTAAAACCTGGGTACTTCAAGGACCAGATGCAGGGGAGTGGTATCAGGAGACAAATATCTAGTCTCGTGTGCTCCCAGACGCATCTGGTGGGGCCACTATGAGATACAGGAAGCTGAACTACATGGGCCCTTGGCCTAATCCAGCATGGCTCTTCTTGTGTTCTTATGTTCTTATGTTTAACCTTTATGTGAGTTCTCTTAGAAGTAAGTGCCACTGAGGGGATGAGATTTGCTTCCAAATCAATGGCTAGTCACATCGCCCTGAACATGGCAAAAATGTCAACGGATCCTAGAGCCAACGTATGGAGACTTGGCTGCGGAAAATAATTCTAACCCAAGCAGAGCCCTGAAATTCACTGACTGGCTGTGGGTCAAATGCCCTCTCTTAGGTTTATCCACTTCACAGAATTTCTATGAGGACAAGGTAGGATGAGGTGTTCACCACCTTGAGCTTGATGAAGTGACCTACATAACTTTAACTAATCAATAAACTAGATTGAACTAACTGCCCTCCTTCCTGCCTTCAGGGTAGCTATAAGAAGGGGGTTCAACACAACAAAAAGCAGCTCAATATTTTATCAGGACACTAAACTTGGAAATAGGCTATTAAAGGGCACTTGAAGTCCTTTCCAACATGTACAATTGTGATTCTATTATGAGATTCTCCCAAATGCAAAAAGGATCCAGTGTGCAGACAAAGTGGTTCACTTACTTTGGCAATAGTCCCTAACAAAAATGCACGGGGGTGGGGTGGGGGACAAAACAGTGCATTTAGGCTGCTATTCTTCGCACAGTTCCCATTTAAGCCCCTATGAACTTGGAGAGCTGGAGAAAACACTGGTCTCACGGGCCCTGGGTAGTAACCTGACTCCTGTCTTTATACTGAAATATTTATTCATTCAGTTCTGAGTACTAAAAAGAGAGAGAGAGAGAAAGCAATGCCAATATTTAGAATAGCATAACCAGCTCTGGACATGTGGGAGATGTAGATTTTTCAACTTTTAAAAAATAAATTTCTAAAAATGATATTTCAACTGCTATCAATTACCGGTAATAACCAGTGCCTTATTCTAGAGCAGCTCAGACAATTTCTCTGTGTGGCCATGGAATGATTCTCTCTGCCAGGTAGCAGAGGGATAGCACGTTAGGGGGTGGAAGAGAAAACCATCAAGAGTTCTGTGCCACTTAGAAGCTTTCATGGGTTTATACCCTCATGATGGGTGATTTTTAGATGCTAGTCATCAAATCCGGAACCTGGCAAAGAACAGCTGCTTTCCCCCTTGAGATCTGAGTGTGATGGTTTCCATTCACATTGTGCTTATAACCACATATAACCTTGTGTGATTGCACTGACACTCTATTTTCAATGGTAGTTTCCATCACTCATAACCTTTACATGGGATTTTACTCTCTTATGAACTGCTCGCATTCCCTTGTAGCTTTAATGTAATGTCTTATAATGCTGCAAGATGTCCCTCAATTCCCTGTTCTCAATACTTGAACATGTCTTAATTGTACTGGACTGTATATTATCCCTCATTACTATAAGCCGCCTTGGGTACTTTTCCAAAGAGAAAAGCAGGGTAAAAATACTCTAAAATAAAATAAATAAAATAACTAAACAACCTTCTCGTCTGTGCTGGCCTGTGTGTTAATAAGAAGATACAACCGCTGCTTCAGATAATATTTTTTTTAAAAAAAAGAAACTCCCACAGCACACCTTTAGCATCACACAACAGCAGTGCTTGCATTAGTGATGGAGTCCCGTGTGACTTGACAGGCAGGAGCCCTGTGTGACTTGTTCATCCACTGGGACTCCACCAGAGCTCAGTAGAATGTTGGCCAGGGTGGATCAATATTGAATGATTTTTTTGGAGAGAAAAAAAGCAAAGTAATTCAAAGCATGATTCAAATTCTTAAAAACAATTGTTAAAACATTTAAATCAGTGGTTCTCCACCTGTGGCTCCTCCGATGTTCCTGGACTGTAACCCCCAGAAACTCCTTCCAGCACAGCGAGTGGTGGAGGCTTCTGGGAGTTGCAGTCCAGGAACATCTGGGGGACCAACAGGTTGAGAACCATTGATTTAAATCATCAAGAACCATTGTAAAAAAATAAATCCATAATGGATTTTTTTTAAAAAATATATTTAAATCAAATCCATCCTGGCAGCCCCCAAAAGAGTTAAGACTTCAATGCTAAAGAGAACTACGTTCAGGGCTAAAATATTACTAAACAGAGCCAATGTGTTCAAGTGGGTGGACAGCAATTCAGCCACGAAGTCCCACTCCAAAACCTTGGGGGGGAGAGATTATAAGCAACTGGTATTCTTGCAAAAAAACCCCTCCCTGTTTACTCTTCTATGGCGACCCTGCTAGTCTACAGTTTCAACCACAAACATTCACCCTAGCCCTGTCCTGTTCCAAGGCAATAAACATTATCCTCAACAAGAATGCAATCGATAATCTGGTCCCTGCGCTCATCAAATTGCCCAGATACGTTCCAGTCATCATTTCAAGAAATAAAGAGGAAGAGTTGCTTGTTTTTAATTGGGGTGGAATGAATTTAGGAAACACTTATTGATTGATCAATTTTCACACACTGCCAAACAATTCAGAAATATGCTACTGCTATTGCTACTACTAAGAAGAAGAACATTTGTACTGCAAAGTTGGAGAGAACGCTATAACCACAAATCATCTCCAACCACCTGTCTTCTGCTTTATGCCCATCTCCAGTCCTTGGACTTCAGCTCCCAGAAGTCTTAGCCACTAGCTGGGCTGGCCAGGGGTTTTGGGAGTTGTAGTCCAAGAACATTTAGGGACCCAAGGTTGGGAACCACTGGCTTACTTGCAACATATTGTTCCACGTCCCGCTGGAACTTTCAAAAATACAATACCTTAATTTGAAGCAAAGTGTTCTGGTTATATACAACCCCATAGCGCTTCAAGCACTCTCTGGGCAGTTTACGATTTAATGATGCAGGCCACACATTAAGAGGCCAGAGTCTGTCCCGAGGCCGTACTGACACGCAAGTGGTACCTCTTTTGTAAAAGGCAACGGTGCCATGCAAAAAAATCCCATGATTCTTTCTCTTTACATTTAGGTTTTGTAAGTATTTCATGCAGACAAGAATCTTGCTACTATTCCAGTCCGAAACAAAAGTGTAGGGGGTTGTTATTGTTTTTAAGAGGTTTCAGATACGTCAAATTTCCTTTCCCTGTTTAGTATGCTGGGAATCCTTGGATCGATGGAGCTGTCAGACAAATAAACTCTTTGTTCAGCCACAAATATTCAGAAAATCATAATCCAATTCCACTGCAAGGCATATCAGTTCTGTGCCTTAAAACACACACAACCCGCATGTGAACCTAAAAAAAAAACAGGCCGGAGAAATTTCCCAAGCTGGAAGACAGCTCAGTTTCTCAAAATATGTATATTTAAGTTGCGTTAGACCAGCAGACAGCTTGGAAGCCTCAAGCCACTGTTTGGATTTGAAACTCACTTCCAATAAGCTCTATTTGTACACTAATCCTATAGGCAATTTGGCAGGGGTGGCGGGGGTGGTAAACTAATACTTTCCAGGGATGTGGCGAAAACTTTCAGTCACCGTGAATGCGAAAACACACCGTTCCCTTTCAACGTCTCTAAGAGTATTTTGAATCTTCCTGTCTTTTTGTGATCTTGCCGGGCAATCCCGAATGTTTCCCTTACTTCAAAGCTATAAAAAACAAAATTTATCGTTATAGAGAAGTCCGCCAGCTTCCAGATGATTTGACCAAAAAGTACACTAGGTGACGTGTCTGTTTTCCATCTAAATTTAGAGGGGGGGGGGGAAGCCAACTTAGGACTAGGTCCCACCCAGACGGTGTTTATACTGGGCCATCAATCTCCTGCGCTTGCCGAAAGCAAGTGGATGGAGAGAGCGATAGCTATCTCTAAGAACGGGCACGATGTGTAATTAAGACATTAAACAGGAAACTTAAGAATGCGAATGCCTTCTGAATCTCAACAGCGCCACCTACGGAGCAAAGCGAGCACTGCAAATACGAGAAAGGGACGTTCCTGAATCCTGACAGCATAAATCGGTTTATTTTATGTAAAATCTCACAGCAGTGTTGCAAGGGGTAGGGAAGGAGACACATTACGAGCTCTCTGAGAATTAATAAATTATTGGATGGGACTTGTTTTAAAAAGGAAAACGACAGACATTTAAATTTTATGGTTTTGCAGCTTGGTTATCTACTGGATGTACTAGGTGTTATCTTACTGATTCTATGTCTGATTGCAACAGTTTGCCAATAGAATACTGTATTAGTCTGTTTCAAAACACACACAAAAAAAGAAAAAAAATACAAAAACAGAAGTATTGTAGAACCTTAGTGTCCATTAAAGAGCCATAATCCTGGTTTTTGTTTTTGATTTTGATTTGCTTACTTTTTGTTGTATAAGATTATGCTGTTAAGGCTACACTGTTCTAACATTCATGTTTTTAAGTGCATTACAAATGTGGATTACAAAGGAAGAATATCAATAACATAGTATAACCCAGAGGGTGGTTTAAATAGTTTTTTTTTTTTTACACACAAGGATGCCTTACTGCAGTTAATAGTTTTCTATTAAAAGACAAAGCCTTAAAAATAACTGCTAGTTAGTCCTGAGTGGAGTAAACCTACTGAATAAATGAATGAATGTAGAGTCAACCTTTTTGTACATTACAGCGATTCAGTAATTTGCCTCTGGCTGGAACCAACAAAAAATTTAAGGTCAAGATACACAACATCTCCCCCTGCAAGGTTATACTATTAGATTGATTGATTGATTGATTGATTGATTGATTGATTGATTGATTGATTGATTCATTCATTCATTCATTCATTCATTCTATTAGATTTATACTATTAGATTTGAAAGGATGTCATATTGACGAGGGAACGGGGTTTGTTTCCCATGGCTTCAGAGACTAGGACTCGGGGCAATGGTTTCAAACTGCAGGAAAAGAGATTCCATTTGAACCTTAGGAAGAACTTCATGACAGTTAGAGCTGTTCGGCAGTGGAAGATGCTGCCACGAAGGAGGGCGGTGGAGTCTCCTTCTTTGGAGGTTTTTAAGCAGAGGCTGGATGGCCATCTGTCGGCAATATTGTGATGGGGTTCCTGCATGGCAGGGGGTTGGACTGGATGGCCCTTGAGGTCTCTTCCAACTCTAGGATCCTATGAGGTCAAACACACAAAACGAATCCAGACACACTTTAAAGCAGTTATGTTGCACGAAAGCTTGCATCGTCCTGACTCGGTATGGCAAGTGTCCTGCATCACCAAATATACCACAATGAAGGAAAGAGGATTCAGATGATTCCTAAATATCATGAAAATCTTCTTAACTGTTAGAGCAGCAAAACAACGGAATTAATGACCTCGGAAGGGGTGGGTGCTCCAACGCTGGAGGCATTGGACTTCGGCTCCTTCCAACCAAACTATTCTACGATTCTACGAAAGCAACAGCGAAATCTCAGAAACTTTACAGCCTTCACAACTTAAACCGCAGCACCTAGATGGGCAGCACCGCTTGCAACAATGAGGTTTCCTCCAGCGATTCACCGCACGACCGGAAGAGCCTTACCTTGCATTCCACGACGCTCTGATCCGATTCGCACGTGACGTAGATCTCGTCGACCGCCCGCCGCAGGTTGTCGAAAAGGAAAGCCCAGTACCGTGCTCGGAGATCCACTTTCCGGGGCTGCCTGGCTTTCGTGGGGCTTTTGTCAAAGTTCTTTTCTCCGGCCGCGGCCGCTTTGCAATCGGACGGAGCGTTCTGCAGAGGAAGACGAGTGCAAAACAAAGCCATAAATTCCAGCCAGGGTCACTCACGGGGCTAGAAGCAAGCTCCCGGGTTCTCCCGAATTCTTCGGGATAAACAAAAGTTGCACGGGGGGAGGAGGTGAAATCAGGACACAGATGCTCTCATGGTTGGTAATACCCTTCAAGCTGGCTCGATGGCAAAGTGGTTTAAGTATCTGGCTGCAGAGCCGGAGTTGGGAGTTCGATTCCCCCCACCCACCCACCCCCAGTCCTCCCATAAGTACAGCCTGCATGGCCTTGGGTAAACTAGAAAGTCCCGGAGCTACCCCCAAAGAAGGGAATGAGAAGTCACAAGTCAGAATTGAATGGACTGCACGTGACTATAAGTGATACCCTTAAAACAGTGGCGAGAAGAACCTGGCCGAATTGTTTTAGGATAGGGCGGGCTGAAATACCGACAGGGTTAGCCTCCGTGGAGCAGCAGGCTATAACCACTAGGTATCTCTGTCAATCCAGTAAGCAGCGCTTCCCTTTTCGCCCATTTGAACTTTGGGGCAAACATTCAAACTACCGATCCTGTTCAAAACTAAAGAAACTGGAGAGGAGGGTTGTAGCTGGCCAAGGAGTTCTGCTTATGTACCGCCCCATACCACTACAAATAGTCTCTGGGCGGTTTACAATTTTTTAATTACAGTGCGCAGGCTACACATTGCCCCCCTCCCCCAGCAAGCTGGGTACTCATTTTACCGACCTCGGAAGGATGGAAGGCTGAGTGAACCTTGAGCCTGCTACCGGGGATTGAACCCAGGTCGTGAACACAGGCGGAGATATTTAAGATTATCTGTGAACCACACGTTCCTGCTGGCTCAAGGACCCAGGGGGGTGGCTTTAATTGCAGGAAGGGTGGGGGGGGAATCTTTTTCCTGATCCAGTTTCAAAAACCTCACGGGGGATTCTTTCCTCTCCATCTCCTTTTTCTTTGCTTCCTTTGTGAAAGTCTAGATTTGGCTCTACCATTTCAGAAATTCAGAGGCACCGGGACCAAAGGCTATCAGGAACGAGGAGCAAGGTTCAGGAAGCAGGACTCTGAGGTTCCTTTGATAAGGCCGTTCCTGCTGTGATGATGACCCATCACCATCTATTGACAAAAACTGAGCTGAAACGAAATCCCTGAGACACCTTACTCTTGCCACCACCCTGTCTTCGGATAGACCGGTTGCAAAGAAAGAAGGGAAGGGAAGAAGTCCAATGCAGGAAGTAAAAGAATTAATTCACAGTCTAGTTTTGGTTGGAAAGTATCCATTTTATAAACGGAAAAAGAGCAAAGTGGGATAACTCGAACGCCCATACCTGCGGAACAATTCTAAGCAAACTTTAGCAGTTAAGCCCTCTTGAATTCAGCAGGATTTATCTCTTTGTAAATATGCACAAATTGCTTGGCCAAAAGCAATTTCAGGTTGATGGAATTATTGCCTACATACACCGTGGGGAGATGGGCTCCTCTCTCTCTCCTCAAAGGCCCTTTGTGATCTTGTACAGTCCATCCGAGCGGCAGCACAATAAATTTAACTCCCCTTTCTGGAAAGAGCGCTGGGTTTAAATTACAGATCTCTCTCTATCTTACTGGAAAACTCTATCTGAAGCCATATTTTCTGGCCTGATTTTCCCAGAAGAGAGGGAAGAGAACTGGGGGAGATCCAGAGTTCAATAGAAGCCGTTTGCTTTGCACACAGAAGGTCCAGTATCTACATTTAAGGCTCACAAAGACCCCAAGGTTTAATCCTTGGAGAGCTGCTGCAAGTGGATGGAGATCGGCTGCGGGCCAGTCCAACCAGATCTGAAATCCTTACAAAATGAACCACGTGAGAAATTTTGTGCCCCTTACAAAATGAGCCACGTGAGAATTTTTTGGAACAAGTCCTAAGGAAGCTAAAAGAGTTGTCTGACCAGGATAGAATCCAACATCTGCTTGCGTCCAAATCTGATTTTATAACCGAAAAAGTAGCTATGTTTTTAACGGCGACTGTTACGTCTCGTGCTCATACTTGCTGGTATTCATTTTAAACAAAGGTATTAATTATTATTATTATTTTATGTCTGCAACAGATTCATGTTTTTAGTCCTTGTCGTAGCCCTGAATATTCTAAAAAGAAATGTAACCCTTGATTTTAAAAAGGATATTCACCATGAACATGCTACATATCTGTGTTCTGTCGTATGCCAATAAAGGTTGTTGTTGTTGTTGTTGCACATAACACGAAGATGTACAGACTCATAGTTCAGCCTATCAATAACTTGCGGTTAAGAGTTTAAATCCAAGCAATGTTACAGAGGCAAGATTCAGACTTTTCCCGAGAAGCCAAACTTGTGAACCAAATCCGTGTTTCACTCCCAAAGGCCAATCGTACAGTGAAGGAAGCACAAGTCAAGTCAAGAAACCTTTAATGGCCTGAAAATAAATTGAGCACCAAAACATCAAACTGTGAGACATAAAACTAAAAGATAAATAAATAAAGAGATAAAGGGGAAAAGATTACTGGCCACCCTTAGTCCTGAAGGTCTCATTAACGGTATATGCATTCAGCCAACGAGTCTGTCAGCTTGGTCAATTTGTCCTTCAGCAGGTGCTGGGTAGAAGGAAGCTAATTTGTAAACTGAGCTAAAATCTGCTGCAATAATTAGGCTTCTACAGTTCAGGGATGGCTCTTCTAATGATGGGTTCCCTGTAACGTACAGTGAAGAATGGATTATTGATATTTTGCATTGAGTTGGCAGTAATTTGGGCCTTTCTTTTAGAGAGAAAAGCAGAGAGCAAAGAATTACTGATAGGAAGGGAACCCATGCTCTCAGGAAGCAGCAAGAATTGCACCCCGTCTTTGAATCCCAGCATTCTAAGACAAGTACTTTGTCTGAAAATTTCAAACAACATTTGAGAAGCATGTCTTTTCCTTGTACAGTGCCCCCCCCCGCCGCCATTTTGCGGCTCATATACTGCGGTCCCAGTATATTGCGGGACCGCAGTATATGAAAGGCAAGGGCCCCTGGGTAAGCTGCCTGGGCCTGTTTTGAGGCCTATTGCACTTAACGCAGGCCTGACAGGCTGCCCCAAATAAGCCTCCGACGGGCTTCCCGGGCCTGTCAAAGGCCCCAGAAGTGGTTTCCGACAAACCGGAAGTGACTTCTGAAAAACCAGAAGTGACTTCCTGATTGCAAGAAACCACTTCTGGGGCCCAGGAAGCTTGCTAAAGGCCCGTTCAGGGCAGTGCCACGCCCCCAGTCCTGACCTGACTCAGCAACCCCATATCGCGGATTTTCAATTATCGTGGGTCGTGTCGGGTCCCTAACCGCTGATAAACCTTGCAAAGGGGAAAGAATGAACTATCCGCCCACTTCATAAAATGGACGGAAAATCTACCTCCGGTCACACAAAGAACTGGATTGCTTGGACTTTCCTTCAGAAGCTTGAGGACTGCCCCGCCATAAAATCTCATAACAAGCAAACACATCGCTAAGGCCTGAGTACAAGCCCCTTGGCTTGAACTCACTTCCAAGAAAGCACGCAAAGATTTTAGTTTTCCTCTTTACAACTGCTTTACATTTATCATTCAAAAGTTAGTCATGCTTATCTCCGCATGGAAACTGATCTTCCCTCTGCTGGTTGGGCGCCGTGCTGAAAGTGACAGAACAGGCCCCCGAGAAAAAAAGTGTTAAGTTTCCATTAGGGATCGTGGGGCTATCGTTTTACAGCCGTGCGTTTTCGTTCCGTGTATAATATAGTCTAATTATTGACGCTGAACAGTTGGGTATTTGTGTTAGTATTGCTCTGTCTAATTCCAAGGTGGTTTAAAATATCAGTATAAATTGCGGTCTCCCCTTGGAGAGTGAAACATATACACTCGTCCCATCTGGATGCTAGTTTTTTTTTTCTCGCCTTGCTCTGATGCAAAGTATTTTCCTTTGGCCGAGCACTTGCGAACCACTCTGGATGAACTGTGCATGCAGCAAATATTGCTTAAATGGGTCTAGTGCAGGGATGACCAAACTTTGGCCCTCCTGATGTTTTGGACCACAACTCCCAGAATTCCAAGCCTGTTTTACCAATGACAAAAGACTCTGGGAGTTGTGGTCCAAAACATCTGGAGGGCCAAAGTTTGGACGTGCCTGGCCTAGTGCAAATTAAGACTGATAAGAATGATGCTTGAACTATGGCTAGAGTTACTGCGTTCTGTTTTTTAAACGCTTTCGTTTCTGTTTGTGATATACTCATCTAAAATACTGTGCAGAAGAGCATATCAAGCTGAATACGAAGCGCATTTAGAATTGCAGACAAATAATCAAACAATGTAAAAATTAGTACCGTAGTCTATATGCTCTTTCGTAGTGCAAAACAGAGCACAATCACAAGGATACAACAGATCTTTAGTGGGAATGCACAGGACAAGGTGCTGAGAATAGTTCAAGGAAAAGAAAGCATCTTTTGTGGCCACAGAACATGTTCGGGTTGCTGGGGGTGGGATTTGAAATTAAGGCTGACAGGTTAGAGCAGTGGTTCCCAACTGTGGGCCACCCAGATGTTCTTGGACTGCAATTCCCAGAAGCCTCCACCACCAGCAGGACTGGTTGGGATTTCTGGGAGTTGCAGTCAAGGAACACCTAGGAACCACTGGATATGAGAAGACAAAACAACCATCTGCTTGGACCTCTGAACCCCATGTTGCAACATTAATCAGTAGCAAACTGTTTTTGTGAAACGTGCACTACTTCGTCTCTAAAGGAAAAAAAAAGGTAGAGATGGGCTATTTTTCTCTAGTACAGTTTAGCAAAATATTTCAGGTCCACAAAGCAAGCCTAATGCTGGGAAAAGACTAAGAGCAGAACAACGAGGACTCCTGAATAGGTACCTGCTTAGTAGTCTTGTGTGTTCCCTGAGCTATTTTCTTCATTCTGCCTCCAATCTGCCATTTCGGTTTTCCTGCAAAGAGACAGATACATCATAAACCCCAATCACTATCCAGTGCTTATGGTGTCTTTTAAGCTTCTTCCTATTCTTGTGTTTTTTGCTGGGACCAAGAGGACAGAGATCCACAAGCAGGAGACTCAGCAAATGGGAGGTCCATTTTCCAGATGTGTGAGTTATGCTTTCTTAAGCCTCTTACAACGTATGACCCAGTACCTTTAATGCAGGCATGTCCAAGCTTCGGCCCTCCTGATGTTTTGGACCACAACTCCCAGAATTCTAACCTTAGACTGCCAATGGCAACGGACAGTGGGAGTTGCTGTCCAAAACATCTGGAGGGCCGAAGTTTGGTCATGCCTGCTTTAATGAAAAGATGAGTGAGATTATAGCTCCCTCTCTGGAAATGAACAATACAGTGGTAGCTTGTATAAAGGAATGAATTCGTTCCAAATGAAATTATGTTAAGCAAATTTTCCTTGATACAAATTCCCATAGGAATGCATTGAAAATGGAGTAATCCCATTTTTATGTTGTACGGATTTTCCCCATAGGCGATCATGTTAAGCAAATTTCCCCTATCTCCAGAATTTTTTATGTTGTACAGATTTTATGTTATACAAGCTGTTTGTTATACACAGGTCCACTGTAATTATCTTTTCCGCATGGCCCTGCTGCCACCAGAGGTTGGGAGAGTTTCCCAAAGAGTCCAGCCAGCTCTTCAGATCAGAGCATAAAGTACAGTACAGTAGTCTTAAGATGAATGCCCCTTAAGACGAGTAACTTGTAAGACAAACGAAATTTCCAGGAATAGGAAAGACTCATAAGACGAATTCGGCCTATGGGATGCCTCATAAGATGAATTTATCAGTATTCATTGCATTCCTACAGGAAACCTCATTAAACTGCATTTTGTAGGGTGAATTTTTCGTAAAACGGATTGACCCGCAGAACGAATTAAATTCGTCTTACGAAGTACAGTACCACTGTACCCTTCATTTCTCTGTTCCAGACTAAGTGCTGAGCCACTTTGCCAGCACTGTTCTTGCTTAAACCACAGATATGATGAACCCAGTTATCACGTACCATCATCCTCTCTGCTTTCCAGCGGCACGCTCCACGCAATCAGGTTCCTTGCCGTGCGACCCTCCTCAGCCACGATTTTTCTGACCTTGTCATGACTGTTAGAGCGCTGGAAAGAAGCCTACAGGGAAAAAAGCGAAGGGAGGGGATATTTCAGGCAGTCGCTTCATGCCAGACCTGGTTCTTACACACTTCTCAACCGCCGCGACTGTACAATAATGGAATCTATGGCCTCCGTGGTGAGCACTCTGGTGCTGGAGGCATTTGAGAGAAAACTAGACAACGACCGGGGAGACCTACCTTGAGTTGGATTCCAGCCTTGGGCAGGGGGTTCGAATCAATCGCTTCCAACTCACTTACTCTATGAAGGCCCAGCATGGAATACAGTGGTCCCCCGCCCTTTCACGGTTCGTATATTACGGTCCCGCTATACTGTGGGACTGCAGTACAGTGGTACCCCGAAAGGGCTTGAGGGAAGCGGGGAAAAGGTTTTAAATGCCTGGTCTTTTAAAACCTTTCCCCCGACTTCCACCAAGCCCCGGGCTCCAGCTGATCGGCATTGGCATGGGGAAACAAAAGGTTTTTGTCCCCCACCCCAGCGCCAATCAGCTGGAGCCCGGGGCTTGCCTCCATGGAGGCATCGCATGCCGCTCCCCCGCGCCCCGTGGAGGTTGGGAGAAGCAGCGCACAATGTTTAAAATGACTTTAAGCAAGGGAGCCAAGTGTTTGGCTCTGTTGCTTAAAGTCATTTTAAACATCGGTCTCCCCTCCCCTAGGTCCAACCCGATCTGCATCCGCATATTGTGGATTTTCAATGATCGCGGGTTGGGTCGCGTCCCTAACCCCCGCGATAGACTGGGGGGGAGGGGGTTACTGGTTTAGCCTTGGAAAAATAAAACACTCTGCGAGTGTCACACGTGGGAACCAAGACACTGAGGAGGCAACTAAAAATAGTTACAGATTAGTGAGTCCAATTTGACTCTATAACTGATTTCACAGAGTTTACTTCAGAGTCATAAATAATGGTTTGCCACAAGGTGATATCACTACAGCATTCTGATGGTCAGAATGAGCGGCATGAAGGATTCCTTGCCACTCCCAATGCAAGCTTGAAATAACAACAACAATTACGCTCCTAAAATGTCGAGCTAAACAACTTACCATCATGTTATAACTGTCCTCTGCATCAACAGATTCGTTGATCACATTTTTGGCAGACCCCATGAAGTCATCATAGCTATGTAACATAAAACAACAACCACGTTTTAACATCTAGGCTACAAGTATCAGAAACAGCTTTATTGGATTTAGAAAAGCCATTAACATTTACAGCATGCACTGAATTCAATTATGCTGCTAATGAACCAGACTTAACTGGCCCAGCAGATAATTCCTTAAGACAGACATGCTAGTCTTTTTTAAAAAAAAAAATAATGCCATGGTTTTACACTAGGATTGTCAGCTAATTATGCAGCTGTTTAAGAGACAGGTATGGTTTTTTTTTTCATTTAAGACAGTGGTTCTCAACCTGTTGGTCCCCAGATGTTCCTGGACTGCAACTCCAAGAAATCCTGGCCAGTTCAGCTAGTGATGAAGACTTCTGGGAGTTGCAGTCCAGCAACATCTGGGGGACCCACCGGTTGAGAACCACTGATTTAAGAGATCGGGTGGACCACCTCGCAGAAAGCAATAACTTATTTGCCCGCCAATAACAATACTTATCCACTATTTTACGTCATTTTATGTTAATTTTAGTTTTATTTTTATTATATTACTGTATTTTATGCTTATTTTATTGCATGAATTATTTAGTTTATTTGCAGTGTATTGTATTCCTTAATTGTTGTAAACCGCCGCGGACAACCTCACTGCCAGGTGGGCGGTACAGAAATCCAATTAAAAAAATAAAATAAAATAAAATATTTTTCTAGGTCATTCTGGGACACATTTGGATGCAAGCAGGAGACTGCTATAGAAAGGTATGATAAGGGCCACATTCTGCGTCCTTTTACACCTAGAAACCCCTGAGAAGGGTCACCACAAGTGAGTATCAACATAATAGCATGCAATTAACGGCACAACAAATATCAGTGTCTCAATTCCAGCTAATGGGGAAATGATATGATCTGATAATGTTAAATACCCCATTTCTAATGATATCGCTCAGACCAGGGATTGGGAACCTGTTTCCTTCTGGAGGCTATTTGACTCTAGTTCCCATAAGCCCCAGGCAGAGCTCAGAAAGGATGATGGGAAAAGTGGTAAAATGATCACACAGGTTCACCACTCTTGCACTGCACCATCATTCCCTCCTTATCTATTTTGCTTTAATCTTTGTTCTAACGTCTCCACTCCCACAATAGTAACAGCTATCGATCCTGCCTATGATAAGTGGAATTTATCAAACCTTTCATCTTCTATACCTTTAAAAAACTGAACTGCTGATTCTGGGCTCGGCAGCTTAATGATACAATAAATGAATGATGCGTTGTTGGCATCAAATGCTACTTATATGAGTTAATATAGTTCAGAATTCAGTGTGCCCAAATACCAAACAGTGTGGGTGGGGTGGGGTGGGGTAAATATTGACCAGAAATGCAAAATTTGTTTTCAAGGTGTGACCCAATGAGCATTCAGTTATATAGAAGCAACCGACGTGAACTGGAAACAGCAATTTTGTTTTTACTGTTTTTTTTTTCCATTATTCAAACAAATCTGATTTATTTAACTCAGGAATATTGACTAGCTGGCCCTCTAATGCGACCATTCCATCACCCTTCTCAGCTGCCTTGAATGGCTAAAACTGGTGGAAATTTGCATTTCAATATCTGGAGAACCAGATATTTCCCACCCCCGATCTGTTTTATTGACTTCTTAAAACCAAAACACTTATAAATGTAATGCCTTCCCCATTCACTTTCTTTCTTTTTCTTCTTCTTTTTTTCCTTTCTCTCTTTCACGGTTCCCAAAGCATTCTGTGCTAATTTACACAAATACAGAGGGTCATTCTTAGAAATCTGAGGGCCATCCTTAGAAATGTGATTCCTTAGATATTAGAAGGCTTGTTTATTTCAAATATTTTTCTTATCGACTTTCTCAAATCAAATGCCAAGGTTTTGGACAACAGTGAGGGTACCGCATTGTGTGAAAACTAACGCTAACATCAGGCAAGTGTAACAAAAGCCAGTAAACAAAATGTTGAGGCAAACTAAGGGATTTTACAAATTAAATTGCATGGGTAAATTAAAAAATGATAGCTCAGCATCAAAAGCATCCCTGGGTTAAGCAGGAGCTGGACTCAATGGCCTTACAGGACCCTTTGAATGATTCTATGATTCACAAGGATGGAGAAGGAGGTACCAGATACTCCTTGTTAGGAAGGGCAGTCCAAAGAAACAGGAGTCACCACTGAGAAAGCCCTGCATCATTCACCTTGGCTTAGCCAACAGCAATAAAAGGGGGGGGGGCTAATTTTTTATCGTCCACTGGATGAGTCTCAGAGAGGGTAGCCGTGTTAGTCTGTTCAAGAACTTCAGGCATAAAATCAAAGAAAAACAAAACAAAAGACACAAAACATGTGGCACCTAAAAGACTAAGTTTCGTATTTTAATGCAACGTTTCGTGGACACGTCCACTTCTTCAGACACACAGCAGCAGAATGAGGTGTGCAATATAGTATGGGATGGGATATACCTGCCGATTCACAAAGTGCACCAGATAAACCAGGCTCTGCCTACGAAAGCATATGCCACAGAGCAGGCTCAAACACTGAGGGAAGAAAAAGGAGAGCAGCCAGGATGCATTCATTACACACAGCCCTGATACTTCTTCGCTCTCCTTCCTTCTGATGAAAAGGGACTGTTCCCCCTGATGACATGACTCCCCTCCTGGGGAACAAGCTGATCCAAAATAAATGCTGTACCGGAAAAGAGGCTTCCAGATTGGTCAGTGTTTTCAAGAAAACAGGCCAATCCAGTACATTCCAGAAGTGCATCCAGGGTAGACTTCCCAGCGGCCAGATCAGAAGAAATCACAAAGAGACAGCCATGCAAACACGTCACGTCATGGGCTGTGAAAGGCAGCGGGAGACGAGAGGAAGGAGGCAGCCCCTGTGACCTCGGCCAAAAACATGCAGGGAAGCAAGGGCTGAAGCTCAGAGGTTGATGGGTGGCAGGGAAGGCTGGCCAAGGTATAGGAGGGAGGGCACAATGCAGCCACACGTCTAAACCCACGGGTTTCTCCCCCACCCCACCGCCTCCAGGCCACGCCACAATCCACTAAGACAGACTTGGAAGCGTCACAGGACTCTTGTCTTTAGGAGAAACAGGAAGGGTGCTAGTCATACCATGAAAAGCAAAGTTATCTCCTTTAGGGGACTTTTAGTCCTGATAAACTGGGCAGGCACTTTTGGGGAAAAGAGAAAAAATTAGTTACAGAATGAACAACATCTAGCAGTTAAGGCAGACATCTTCCAGGATTGCACTCTCCTGGGTTTAAAGAGTTGGAAAAATACCATCTCAGCTATCAGGACCAAGAACATGGATCTGCACATCCTCTGAGAGGAAAAAAATATATAAGTTTCTACATCTGCTCTGCTTTGACAGTGGTCCCCCTTGCCTCTTCACAGCACCTGGTTATGCAGAGGGCCACTGCAATTGGGTAGAATCCACCCAAAAATCACACAGGTATTTCAGGCGCTTCAATAACCACTTTGTATTTTTATTTTGCTTCACTCACAGCACCTTACTCCACCTCCCCCTGCCCATTCCCACATAATATAGTATTTGTTCCATTTAAGCTGGAGAGGATATGTAAGTCTGGACAGGATGTTCCAACACCTGTTTATCAAGGTCATCAAGCACAGCGGTTTGCAGCTTGAATCTTCCAAGCCTCCTGATGCAGTGGTTCCACTGCAGTGCTGCAGCCAAACCTCTGCTTACGAGTTTATTTGTCTGACTGTTTGCTTGGTTTATATATCGGCTGCCTTTCTCCCAATATTTTTTCGGGGGGGGGGGGGCGGCCATCAAGATGGATCACAGTATTAAAAAGAACGGAGTTAAAAACGTCATAACTCAAACAATGTTAAAGAATTAAAAGGCACGCTTATTAGAATACAATTGAAGAATTAAAACGGTTTGATTCTGACTGGCCCAGGGGTGTTGCTGGAGGCGGACTCGTGAGGTCAGCAAAATTGAGTCCCCAACTCTGTTGAGAGGCAAAGTGCTGTTTGCATAATTAGGCTGTAAACTGTGCAGAGAGTGCTCTAGTTAGCACTATGGGGTGCTACATAGTATAATCGGAAATGATAAGAATGCAGAATCTTTACACCGCAGCCTTCCCCAAGATTTTGGATTTCAACTCCCATCCATCCCAACGATCCCAGGCAGGGCAGGCAGGAATGCCAGAGGCTGCCACCCAAAACATCTGGAGGGAACCAGACTGGAGCATGCGACCATGGCAGCCCTGGTGATCCAGCCACAGGAGGGTATAACCCTCAATCTTTCCGTGTTATCTTTTATCTCCTTTCCTCCTTGATCCCCCTTCTATACTGGAGAGTGGAAAATGGGCATGGCAGTGAAATTTAAAAACATCCCCGTTTTCACCAGCTGCGGACCAGAAGAGCCTTCTTGCCAATGGCAGCTCCCCAAGTGACATGGGTGGCAGCAGCTTTAGCCATATCCATCCTCTAGGCCAGTGTTGTCCAAACTTTGGCCCTCCAGATGTTTTGGACCACAACTCCCAGAATTCCGAGCCTAGATTGCCAGTGACAAAGGACTGTGGGAGTTGTGGTCCAAAACACCCGGAGGGCCAAAGTTTGGACACAGTGTTTCCCAGATGTTCTTGGACAAAAACTCCCAGAAGCCTTCACTACTAGATGTGCCGTCTAAGAGTTTTGGGAGCTGTAGTCCCAAGAAAATTTGTAACCCAGAGGTTGGGAAACACTTGCTGTAGCCCAGGCATGTCCCAACTTCTAAGCTTAGATTGCCAATGGCAAAGGCCTGTGGGAGTTGTGGTCCAAAACACCTGGAGGACCAAAATTAGCCAGAAGATGAACCTCAAGGCACAAAACCCAGGGCCAGAACAAAATGCAATTTCAGGGCGAAAATTATGGTTATTATTATGGGTTTTTCCTTTCCTAATGCCGGCCAGGGCACCACTGAAAAGCTGATGCAGATCAGCCCTGGCGCGTTGGGGGGAGGGGGTGTTTAAAAGGCTCCCGAAAGCTCCCTGGTGGGGCCCTCTGACACGTGCACACGTGCACCGAAAACACACCTCAGGGGGGAGGGGAAACACGGGGGTGCCGCCTAAGAGAAAGGGGGTGTGGAGGGAGGGGAAACCGGGGGCCCACGCAAAGCAAAGTTTTCTGCTTATAGACCGCCCCATGCCACTTCAAGTAGTCTCTGGGTGGGTTACAGTTTTTTTTATTACAGTTTGCAGGCTACACATTGTCCCCCCCCCTCCCCAGCAAGCTGGGTACTCATTTTACCGACCTCGGAAGGATGGAAGGCTGAGTGAACCTTGAGCCTGCTTACCTGGGATCGAACCCCAGGCCGTGAGCAGAGTTTTACCTGCAGGAGAGGCCTTTAACCACTGGCTCTGCTATTGCATCAAATACAGGGGTGTGCATCATACTGATGCACATAACTTGCTAATTTAGCTCCTAGGGTTGTGTGTGTTTAAAAGCACCTGGACTGGGGGGGTGTGGTGGTGGGAACGCCCGAACGTTTGCATTAGTCACCTGCAACATAGGCAACAGTGTAAAAACTGACATGTTGGTTATTAAAAGTCGTCAGATCCAGTCTGTCTACATAAGAGCATAAGAACAGCCCTGCTGGATCAGGCCAAAGGCCCATCTAGTCCAGCTTCCTGTATCTCACAGCGGCCCCACCAGGTGCGTTTGGGAGCGCATGAGACTCGATCGCTGTCTCCTGATACCACTCCCCTGCATCTGGCCCTTGAAGTACCCCGGTTTTAAGCCTGGAGATGACACATCTCCATCATGGTTTATAACCTGTGATGGACTTTTCCTCCCGGAATCTACCTAAGAAGCCTGAACTGCGAGGAAGACGGCGCCCCCCTCCCTCCAAAGAGGGATTATTAAATTATTAAATTTAAATAAATAAAATAATTAAATTAAATTAAATTAAATAAATAAATAAATAACTTTATTTTTATGCTGCCTTTCCTCCCCAAAGGCGGTTCCCCCTCCAACCCTCACTCCAAAGAGCCCCTGGGGAGCCTGACCGGCGTCGCTCGGGATGATGGCCTGGGAAGGGGGAAGGCGGACCCCCGCGGGTCCTTCGCCGGCCCGGTCCCCGGGGAGCCCCCGAGGCGGACCAGCCCGCCCTGCCCGGAAGGGACCGGCTCGCCGCCTCCGCCGCCATCTTGTCGTTGCCGGGAGACCCTCCTCCCCCTCCCCCCTCCCCCTCCCCTCGCGCCCCGCAGCAGAGCAGCAGCAGCGCCGCCGCCGCCGCCGCCGCCACTTACGCCCGCCTCCTGGCGCCGCTGTTCCGCCTCCGTGCGTCCCGCCGCTGTGACGTCATCTCGCCCCGCCGGTAGCCGGTGCTGCGGCGGCGGCGGCGAAGAAGCTGCACTAGAGCCGCCTCGGGCCGCCAGCTTAACCAGCGTTCGGCTGCCACTGGGCATGCGCGGAGGAGGAGGAGGAGGAGTGGAGGAAAGGAGAAGGAAGGAAGAGCGGCCGCGCCTGCCCAGTAGCCGCCAACGAAGCCGCCTGGTCTGCCCTCATTTGGGGGGAAAAAAAACACACGCAAAGAAGCCGTCGCCGCCGCCACATGAAGGCGCCACTGCGCGTGCGCGAGGAGCTCCAGACATGCGCAGCTTCGGGGAATGAAGCCCGGCTGCCCTTACCTGCTCCTAGGAAGGGAGTCTTATTGAGAGAAAAAAAAAAGTCAAAGGAGGGTGCTTCCTTGGACTACAAGTCCCATCGACGCTCATGAGTCACCTGCGGTGCTTGGGGAGGATGGGAGCTGTCACTTCAGCACAGCTGGAAGGCGGCTGGGTGGGGAAACAAACGGGATCATTGAAATCTCGATTTAAGCCTTAAATTTTAAGGGCTCCCATCCTACTTACAATCCAAGTCTCCTTGAGTTCCAAAGGGCTGCTCCCCTAAGTTCCTTTCAGCGGTTGAAATACTGTATTTATTTGTTTGTTTGTTTGATTGATTGATTTATATGCTGCAACCGTCTAGCAGAAAAGCTACTCTGGGCGGTTTACATACATAAGCAAAATACCAAAACAGATTAAACAACTTAAAATAGTAAATAAAAAAAATAATCAATCAGACCAACATGAGGTAAATAATTTACACTTAGTAAATTTAGTTCTCTGTTTTTCTAAGCATGATACCACCAGCCTTTTCAAGAGCAAAGCTAGAGGCATTCAGGCAAGTTGTGGTCCAAAAGCCAGAGTTTGGAGTGATCCCTTTTGTTTTCAACTGCAGAATCTCCCAAGGAAGCATGTCGACGTAGACCATTTGTGGCAGCCTCTGTTGATAACTTTCTTGGTCATAAAGGCATCAGAGAAGTCGCAGGCTATGTTTTATGGTGAATGGATCCCATATTTCTTCTGCTTCAATGTAATATAGAGATGAGAGTAGTGTACCATTCCTATATCAAATAAATGGACTCGCACAGTTCTACCCACAGTTTTGATTATATGTAATGTGAAAATGCTCTCTCATACATTGAAATCTGTTGCTGAAAACAATCACGCTTGTCCATTTGCTGTTTGATCTGTTCAACTGTAAATAATGAAATCGCAATCTATTGAAACTTTTAAGTGTCAGTTAATGTGAAAGGGGTAGACCAGTCTGGGGAACTTAAAAGGTATTCTTCTCTGGAGATCCCTGCACTTCTGTGGCAGAGCTAGAGGAACTGAACCAAAAAAGTTGGCAACAACCAGAACAATAATCCTCTGAGACTCCAGGCAAAGCAGGAACCCCAAGGCATTCTATTTCGAGCACTCGGTAGTGTAAATGGTGATCTAATGACAGCCCATTCACTTTCTTTGAAGGGTAGATTAATGCATTGTTACTTTTTCCATTAATAAAAAGGGATTTGCTCTTACTGGCGGCTTCCAGTAACTGTCAACCATATTTTCTTGTGGAAACAGAGGGAGATCTGTCTTCCTCTGGCTGTTTTTCACAGTTCTGTTTGTTGTGTTAGTCCTTCACTCACCAACGGCAGCTACCGGTGTGGGTGTGGCCAAACTACAACGGGAAAGTCTTGGGTTCAAATCTCCCCTTGACTATGAATCTCAGTAGGTGGAGAACGTCATAACCTCTCAGTGGGAGTTACCGGATTGCATTGCAGTGGGAATAAACATGGGGGGATTGAGTGGAATCTTCCCGTTTTATTGGGCTCTTTCAATGAAAAAGTGGGTTATAAGGGAACTTCCTAAATAAAGAAAATTAGCAGTCAACCATCGCTGTTGTAGTCAGTTGGGCAAATATGACTGGGAGGTTGCACTCAGATTAGCCAACGCTCTCCAGGGCTGGCCTACCTTGTTTATCTCTCAGAGAGCAAATATTTGGAACACCCAGTGGGGGAAGTTGTTTGCTCCTCCTTCCATGTTTTGCTCCCGTCCTTCTGATGAAGCAAACAAGCAAAATTTAATGCTTTCTTTTATTTTCATGTTTTCTGACCACAAAGTGTACTATTTACACAACTTTTACAGAGAAGCCGGCCGATTCCTCCGAGAACAGAGGATCCCGAGCGTAGCGAGAGCCAGGGTCATCGCAACGGCTATCAAGACGAGGCCGGCTAACATTCCCGGAGCACGAAACAGATCTGGGAAAAGGAAAAACCAAAATTAGTAGCTTTCGAACCAACGCTCGTCCCAAGGTCACCATAAAGTTGCCATCAGCATCAACGGCGGTGGGGGTGGCAGTGGCGCTGGGGGGAAGGTCCCCTTTCTTGTGCCTTCGTATCCTGAGCTAAAAGATCAGGCTGGATCAGAAGGTTTAACCCTCTCCCTGGGCCCAGATGGATACTACAGTCTCACTTTGGAAGGGGATTCCAACTTTAACTGAAATGCACCTTATTCATAAGCAGGTGGGTAGATACACTAAGTGGAGGCATCACTTTAAGAGCACAATCAGAAGGAGATCTGCCTCCAATGTTGCATTCCAGTGTTGCATCCAGATATTTGAAGTAGTTCCCATTCCACCCCCACCCCCCCACCCACCCACCCCAATAATTTTACCACACTCCCATCTCAGCTTGGGAAAGGTGACTTTTGGAAAGGCACCTTCCGGACCTCTAGGCACAGCTGTGCTTTGCTAAAGGATTATGGGTGTTGTAGTTCAAAAAGGCACCATTTGCAAGTGGTAGCTTACCTTCTCCTCCTAACATTCCCTTTGTCCCGGTGTGACGCTCAGCGAGACTCCTGGAAGTCATATACGCATCAAGGATGAGGATCGGGCCCAGCATTACATCCATCTCCACTTCCTTCAGTTTATCTGTATTTTTTTTAAAAAGTAAATGGACTGTCATTAGACCACCATTACACTACCAAGTGCTGGGTAGGAGGCTGGGAAAGAGGTTAGCTTAGGATGCCTCCTCTGCCTGGAGAGAATTGTTCTGGTTGTTATCGAGTTTAAGGCAAAAATATGGTCTTATGAGCGGGGAAAATACTGAAATTTTAGAACTGCAGAGTTGGAGGGGACCCTGTGGATGAACGAGTCCAGCCCATGTGAAGGAGGAATGGTGTGGGAATTGAACTTCCAACCTCGTGCTCCACACCCAGAGACCTAATCCATTGAGCTATCCCAACCAGCACAGTGGATTTCACCATGTTCAGCAGGCTCGTCATCTCCAGCGGATCGCCGTCCTCTTGCCCATCGGTCCCAAGGGTACAACCTCCTTGGCTGGCCTTGCTCGCAGTTCCGGCTTTCACAACAACCGCAGATGTCCTGGGTGCCTTCCACTGGAATCCAGCTGGAACAAGTACCAGGGGGTGGGAAAGAAGACATGAAGCATAGAAGAGAATTGCAACAACCGATTTTGTTCTGGAGGAGAGGGTAATGACTGTAGATAAGAAGAGTGATCCTGTTGGGAAGGGGTGCACTGTTGTTGATGTTTGTCTTATTTATAATTTGTGTGAATTTATTAATAATAAAAATTGTTTTTAAAAAGCATAGAATAGAATAGAATAGAATTTTATTGTCATTATGCATATGCAAGATATGCACAACGAAATCAGTGCTGTTCCACAGCACACTCAAAACAACAAGACACCACACAAAACACCATGCAAGATATTAAAAAACTCTTAAAATCACTTACAAAATTTAAGAGACTACTTGAAAACTGCTTAGGATGATGCCAAAACTAGCATTTAACTTAGATACCGCTCTGGAATAAAATAAAAACTGTTCTTTAGTCTATTTGTCCTTGACCTAAGAGTCCTATATCTCCTGCCAGACAGCAACAGTTCAAAAAAAAAGTGGTGACCAGGATGCGAAGGGTCTCCCAGAATTCTAGACGTCTTCCTCAAGCATCTGGAGTTGTATCATTCTTCCAAAGGAGGAAGAGGACAGCCCACTATCCTCTGGGCCGTGTTTATAACCCTCTGGGGCACCCTTCTATCTGCCACTGTGCAACTGGCGAACCAGACACAGGCAGTAAGTGAAGGAGGACAGCTGTAGAACTTCCTGTTAAGAAGATACCTAACAGTCTCCCTCCTTCGAGCAGTCTTGGGTCCTCCAGATGGATTTGAGCGGCAGCTCCCAGAAGCCTTTGCCACGAGCGATGCAGCTGAGGGCTGCTGGGAGCTTCAGTCCTGGAACATCTGGAGGCCCAAGCTTGGGAACCATTGCTCTACCAGACCGCTTTGAGTGCCTCTGGCAAACTGCAACTCCCAGGATGCTGTAAGGCTGGAGCTATCCAGGTGGAAACAGTTTCCATGCTGTAACTGTGTAAGGCAGTGGTGGTGAACCTTTGGCACTCCAGATGTTTTGGACCACAACTCCTGCATTGTTTTGTCAAATACAAATACAAATTAAGCTTATTGGTGGTCCTATGACCCATATATACAAATGTACAGTAAAAGCAGGGAGAGAAACAATGAGAAGTACTAAAAAATAGGAGCATCAATGATCTCTTCCCTCTTGCAAATGACAGCTATAAAATACTTTGCTACCTGTGCTGTGACATAAGAGTTCTGGTCTATTAAGGCTGCTTTCACACGACCCCTAAAATCCACTGGCAACTTAAATGCAGATCCCCCCCCCCCCAATGTGATTTTTGTTCTGCTTCCTGTGTTCCCACCTCCCACACTCTGATTCTATTGCTTCTGTCTGCGGTGAGGGGAAAGAGAGAAAAATGCAGGCTCACCTCCACGTACGTCTGCAGCAGCTAATTGTTCCAGCCCGTTAGGATTCCTGTCTGTTAAAAGAGGGGGTGGGGACCCAACAAAAACAAACAAAAAGCGGGGGAGGGCCAGGCATGCAATGCTTTAAAACAGCAACAAGGATTTTACCTCCTCCAGACCAGGTACTTGAAAAATGTGCTGGGTGCGCTTAAGTGGGCGTGGGCGTACTTTATTTTTTGTTTAAAGTCCGCTGCTGGTGGGAAAACAATTTTATGCTCCACATGTGCAAGCATTTTGCAGCGGATTTTAGGGGTCGTGTAAAAGCAGCCTAAGACAGAATTGTTCTAACTATCTGGAACAGTCTTTTGTCATTGGCAATCTAAGCTCGGAATTCTGGGAGTTGTGGTCTAAAACATCTGGAGGGCTGAAGGTTCACCACCACTGGTGTAAAAATATACTTTGGATGCTTCTCCCTTGGTGATGGACAATGGAGTGAGATGGTTATACACCTTTCTTTGCAGCCCCCTCACCTGTTACTTGCTTGACTGAAAGAACATGCCTTGTTTTCCTGGTCAGGAGTGTGATCAGCCGCAGAGACCTTCAAGTGGCAAGTGATATAGATCTAGAAAAAGGAAGACAGACCAGATCAACCACCAAAAATATCATCACTTTCGAGCAGAGATCACAACAGATGTCGTTCAAGCTGCAATGACACGAAGGGGTCTCTCACCAGATCTCGGGGGTCTTCGGAGAATCGAAAGACGTCTACCGTGAACTGGAGTGAGTCTTCCTTGACCCTTGGTGCCCGGAAAGAGGAGCTGGAATCAGATCTCCCGTCAACAAGGCAGCTGGGAAGCAAAAAACACACAAGCATTTGCTTCCAGAATTATCATGTTGGCCATAAGAGGAAGGGGAGAAAAACCCAACCATATTTGGATAACCATCCTAAAAAAAATGCCAGCCTCAGAGATCTGCAGGTCTCTTCACCAGCCAATCATCCTCCAGGAGATCACCAACAGTTTATTTTTTATTATTTAAAGTACTTATACTCCATCTTTCTTCTTTTAAAAAAAGGACCCAGTTTTTTATTAAATGGATTGTCGTGCTCTTGTATTTCAATGTGTCTTTAGTCTTTATTTCCTGTTTGGGGTAGAATGCTTTTTAAAACCTTTTTAAATAGTTGCATACATACTGTTTTTAAAGCTTTTATTTTGATCATTGTAGGCTGCCCCGGGTCATCTTAAGAAGGCAAGCTGGCTAAAAAATATTTTTAATACAGTGGTACCTTGTATAAAAGAATTAATTCGTTCCCACTGAAATTATGTTAAGCAAGTTTTCCTTTATACAGATTTTCCATAGGAATACATTGAAAAGAGAGTAATCCCTAACTGTGACCACTTTTATGTTGTATGGATTCACCCCATAGACGATTCTGCTAAGCAAATTTCCCCTATCTCCAGAATTTTTTATGTTGTACAGATTTTATGTTATACAAACCATTTGTTATATGAGGGTCCACTGTAAATCGATCAGATTGATTATTAAAATTACAGTATTACCGGTACATCCCTTTGGAAAGTACAGTCAAGGCTTGATATTAGCACCTGCTTTAGATTTTTTTAAAAAAAATATTCTTAATTTCATTAAAGGAAAACATCCCCGGAGGCCTTACCCTTTGTAATCAATAATGGAATATTGGGGAGCAGAGTCCCTGCTAGGGCTCAGGGTGGCGACACAGTTGTCAATGAAGAGTCTCAGCGGCCCATGATTCTCGGTGTTCACGTCCGCCTGAATGTGCATCACATCACCCAGTTGGTACCCATTGGAAGCTCTCTCTGCGCTCCAGTCCTCTGGAAAAGAAGACAGTTATAAAATCGTACTGAGAACAGGAACGGAAGCTGAGCTACCAATGCTTGTTATGAATAAATTATATCCAGGACGGAGCAATAGGAAGATTGTTAGATAAACCTAGGTTTCTCTCCCTCACTCCCTCTTCCTTGTTTCCTTCCAAGTAACTCCTTGTTGAGAAGCGGATTGCTATTCTCAGTCTATACTTTCTTCCTGCTTTCTTGCCAAGTGAAAGCTACTTGTCTTTGCCCCTAGAAAGAAGAGGCAAGCAGACACCTAAAAGTTGCTTCTAAATGCATTATTAAATGGGGAAAAATTACACTCCCCTACCCTATATCTGCCCCGGGAGATTTCCGGAAGCCACAAATGTATGACATCTCTGAAAGTTAACAGCCCCCTCTAAAGTTTGTTTTCTTTCCATTGAAACAAACAGCACAAAATGGCCAAATCCTGCTATAGTATCCCATATTTTCTTACGGATCCAGTGAAAACATGGCTTGTAAAACAGCAGTCCCTTCCTGAATAGTTATTATTGCAAAAAAAAAAAAAATTCAATCCTTCAGACCCTTAAAGAGCATCATGTTAAGAAATGATGTTTGTCTCTCTCCCCCCCCCTTCCATATAGACTTTTCTCTTCCTCTGCTAGCTTTCTACATGCAGGGAAGTTTTTGCCTGCAGCGCCGGTTCTTGGCTTTGAATGTGCCATGTGTGCCATGGCTACTCCGGTCCCTGGCAAGGTCTCGGGACCCACCATTCATTAAACGCAAAGAAAAGGTCAACTTCTCTTCCGCCGAAAGAGTCGACGTGAAGGGAATCCATGTGGGCTTGACAGCTTGGCTGCTCACATTGTTTTTCCTGGAAAGAGAGGAGAGACGTTGAGAGAGGCCCCACCTGAGAAGCAACCAGAGGCTGTGCGAGTGGCAACATTAAAATCATATCGGTTTATGCGACGATACAGGATCAACTTTGGGTAAGCCAAGTGCCCTTGGACTGCCGCTCCCAGAAACCGCGGGCAGCCCAGCGATTGCTGAAAGCTTCTGGGAACCCCGACCCACTTGGGTTCACCAGGGTCGGGAACCCCCCCCCCCGCTAGAATAGATGTTTATAAATGTGCTTGTAGATGCATTTAAAAAGACAACTTGAATATGGCTTAAATGCTCCACTATGTCTCAAGAAAGACATAGTGGAACTGGAAAAGGTGCAGAAGAGAGCAACTAAAATGATTACTGGGCTGGGCCACCTCCCTTCTGAGGAAAGGCTAAAACATTTGGGGCTCTTTAGTCTGGAAAAAAGACGCCTGAGGGGGGATATGATTGAGACGTACAAAATAATGCAAGGCATGAGTAAAGTGGATAGACGGACACTCTTCTCTCTCACACAAAATACCAGAACTAGGGGACATACACTCAAATTAAGGGCTGTGAGAGTAATAACAGACAAAAGAAAATATTTTTTCACCCAGCGCGTTGTAAGTCTGTGGAACTCCCTGCCACAGAAGGTGGTGATGGCATCTGGCCTGGATGCCTTCAAAAGGGGATGGGACAGATTCCTGGAGGAAAAGTCCATCACAGGTTACAAACCATGAGGGAGATGTGTAATCTCCAGGCTTAAAACCAGGGTACTTCAAGGGCCAGATGCAGGGGAGTGGTATCAGGAGACAGAGATCTAGTCTCGAGCGCTCCCAGACGCATCTGGTGGGGCCACTTGTGAGATACAGGAAGCTGGACTAGATGGGCCTTTGGCCTGATCCAGCATGGCTCTTCTTATGTTCTTATGCTCTGAACTGTATATTGTCCCTCATTATTGTAAGCCACCTTGGGTCCTTTTCCAAGGAGAAAGGTGGGGTAGAAATATTCAAAATAAATAAATAAATAAATAAATAAATAAATAAATAAATAAATAAATAAACAAACAAACAAACAAACAAACAAACAAACAAACAAACAAACAAACAAACAAACAAACAAACAAACAAACAAACTCACCTGGGGTAGTGACACTCAATGGGAACTTCGGCCGGGCTGGTTCTCAGAATGATCATATTGGCAGCAGGAGTTGGTTTGTAGAAAAGGCTGATGCTGTAGACCAGCGACTCTGGGGTCATCTGGAGCACACCAAGAATATAAGAGTTAAAAGGCACAAGCGATTAATTAAGCTGGACGCTGCTTTCATGCCAAAGGCATTTGAAGTGGGGGATCTTGTCCAGAAAGATGCAGACTCACAAGGACAGCCAGAAAATTTTCCTCCCAGAAAATTCTATTGATAGGAATCCCAGTGAGATGTAGTGGGTTGAGTGATGGGGGAGGACCCCAGGGAACTGGGTTCGAATCCCCACTTGGCCGTGGAAACCAGCTGGAAGAACAGGTAAAAGCGCTTCTTAAAATTCTCACTTGCTTTGACAGCCCTGTTAGGGTCGCTCTAAGCCGGTACCAATTCGACAGCAGAAAAGACATTACACAGAGGGCTAGGGTGGCTGGGTAGCGGCGGCAAGAGCTTTTGTCCAAGTCAGCAACTTTTCTAAGCTCTGCACATAACTCTCTGCAATCTTCCAAGCGGGAACAAGAAAGCTTATCAAAAGGAACTGCCTCCAGACTCCCTTCTCTTCAGGGCTTTTCTCTGCACACGTTGAGATAATAAATGCTGAACAAGGAGCACTGCTGGAGCCACCTTCTAGGCATCCTTCATTGTTGGGCAACTGAGTCCTACGTCTGCCAAGAAGTTTGCCCTTCACCCTGTAAAACTAGCCCATTTGGCCTCCTAGATTTGGTGCCAAGCTCAAATTCAGGTACCACTCTAGTTATGTGCTATAAATGAATGAGGGTGGCGCCACCGCCCCTGAGGGCATATTTAGCTAGTCCCACATCTGTGCCACTTCAGAGGAGAGAGAGGTCAACATGGAACAAGAACAAGCTCAGAGTAGGGTGACAAGGAGGCTGCAAACCAAGCCCTACAAGGAAAGGCTGAAAGGATTGGCATGTTTAGGCCGGAGAAAAGAAGACTGAAGGGCAATATGATAGCACTTTTCAGTGATGATGAGGGGGCTGGAAACCAAGCCCTACAAGGAAAGGCATGTTTAGCCTGGAAAAAACAAAACAGAGGGGAGATAGGAGAGCATTTGGCCCTTGAAGTACCCTGGTTTTAAGCCTGGAGGTGACACATCTCCATCATGGTTTGCAACCGGTGATGGACTTCTCCAGGAATCTGTCCAATCTCCTTTTGAAGGCATCCAGGCTGGATGCCATCACCACCTCCTGTGGTAGGGAGTTGCATGGCTCGCTCCAATTACAGTAGGGCCAGGGAGATAATAAATTGAATGATAGCTGAAAAGCTTTGCTACGCTCATTTGGTTCCAAAGGGATGCTGGCATTCTAGTCTACTAAGGTTGGACACACTCAAGGGAAAAACAAACACTCGAAGGTCACCCAAGCCCCAGTTGTCCCACCCTTTGAGGAGCAACAAGTCACACACACAACTTGAGCAAGCAACAGTAAGTACCAAGCTAAGAACATACCTGCAAGACACTGCCACATTCATGGAGCCCAACCACAAAGGTCACCACCTCTTGGGCAGCGTCGTAGGAGGTGGGCTGGCACCCCAGAGAGCCCAAGGTGAGGTCCGTGGCTTTGATAAGCCTCCCCGTACCAAAAAGATCCCTCTTGACGGTCACCACCACTTGGGCCTCCAAACACTGGGCAGCCACGGGTGTCAAGGGGGACAAGACCCTCGCTTGGGAAGCATCCACCCAAGCTTGGGGATAATTCTGAGACCAGGGCAGCACGTAATTCCTGGGGTCAACATGCCAAGGGTCAAAAGCCACCCCTTCCCAAGCCGCCCAACAAAGGAAGACAACGGTTAAAGTCTTGGAGAGCCCCATCTTTTAAAAAGGAACCCAACAGAAACCAGGCAGAGGGCTGTCCAGAGAGCTTTATAGGCAATGCCCAGCACTCTGTTCTCAGCCCCACCTAACTCAGAGAACTCTGCACCCAATCATATCCCTTAGCTAAGTGCAAAATTTACCAAGAGAGAGAGAGAGCCAGGAGACTAATTGCAATTAATTCCCAGCTGAAATCACTCAGCTCCTGGAGGGAAGGTGTTGCTGCTTAAAAGGAAGTATTCACACTTTGGGCCTCAGTACTGAAAGTACTTTTGAATTTACATATCTCCTAAAGGCAGCAGAATACTGAGCAGAAATCTGCACCTGCATTCTTCGACTAACTCCTTGCAAAAGGTAGTTATGGCTCCTGTTTCTTTAAGGAGGCGCAGGTGACAGCTTCCACCTTCCTTGCAGACTGCTGCATAGATGAGAAGGGCCAACTATGGTCATTGTGCAGCCAAAAAGTGAATTCTGACTTACCGCTAAGTCAGCATTATTTTCTAGGTAAAAGGTACTCAGAGCTCCCCTCTTCTGGGGGGGGGGGGAGTGTCCTAGAGCCATACAGGCTGGTTTTTCCTCCCAGGAGGCATCCAGTAGGAGGGAATTGAATTCCTGACCCCACGGCCAGATACCTTATTCAAGGAACCATACAGCCAGCTAGGTTTTCAGAGAATTTGCTAGCTAGCAAATGGCTGTATTTGTGTTCTTAAAATAGGTTTCTGTTGTTTGCTCATGTTTGGTTTGTAGTTTTTTCATGTGGAAACCACTTAGATTTGGGTTGGGCACTCCATCTCTCTGTCTGTCTGTCCACTGTCTGTCCGGGAGAATCACTGGAGTGAGAAGAGAACTTCAGAACAAGTGCAAATATCCAAAAATCCAAAGGGGGTGGGGGAATCACATCAACTCGAGGTGCATTAAAAGTAATTATATTTATTTTATTTAGTTGATTTATTTAATGCTCCATCTGGCCCAGGAGCTACTGTGGACGGTATAGTGATGGAGGGGGTTGGGGTTCAAGAAGGGGGAGCACCTATACCCACCCACCTCAAATATTGGGGTACCACCCCAGTCATGAGCCAACTACACCTCATAGGGGCCTGGGTGGCACCCACTTTAGGGCAGATACTGATCCAGGCATGTTCAAAATGGGAGGGGGTCCCAAGCAAGGACTTTCATTCTGATTCTGAAGAGTTAGAAGCTTAGGTTGTATTAGCTCAGTGTTTCTCAACCTATGGGTCCCCAGGTGTTCCTGGACTGCAACTCCCAGAAATCCCTTCCAGCACAGCGAGTGGTGGAGGCTTCTGGGAGTTGTAGTGCAGGAACATCTGGGCAACAATTAGCTGACGTCTAAGAAGAAAACATTGCATTGACTTCCTGTTGAAGCTTCCTGTTGACAATAGTTGGTTGAACAGTTATGGGAGCAGAACATGCTTGATTCTAGCATGCAGTCCAGGCTAACACTTGGTTGTGAGGTGTCTCATACTAGCACACCCAGTGTTCACTGTGCTTATATTTTGCCTCCTACTTCTATGACAAAGTAATAGAGAAGTATCCCTGCCAAGAAAATTCCATGGACAGACACAAAAGATGCTTCAAATATTGGCCGAAATCTGGCCGCTTAGAACAGAACATTGCGACTACGGTAGACTTATTGCAAGCTGCACAATTCAATTACAAACCACCGAGAACCACGCTGGGGCAGTATAGTACTGTATAAGCACTGCTTTGCTTTGCTGGACAGCTCGCTTGGATTTTGTTTCTACCTCCAGGTGGCATCGTAAACCACGCACAGTCTTTTTTCAAAAGCTGAACCGTAGAAAAATGGGCCAAATGTTTTAATGGGGAAGGCAGGTGAGGTGAAAGCTAAAGTCCACCTATAGTCTGTTCTAACAATCCCTACAGCCTTGCAGGCATCTCCAAACGTTTGCCCTCCAGATGTTTTGGACCACAACTCCCAGAATTCTAAGCTTAGATTGCCAATGACAAAAGACTCTGGGAGTTGTGGTCCAAAACATCTGGAGGGCCGAAGTTTAGACATGCCTGGGCGGTAAACGTGAAAGGGCTACCATTCTACATTTTGCCAGGTGAATGATTTATTAAAGCAAATACCTGTAATCATTTCCAGCCCACGTTATCAGCCTGTCCCTTCTTTCAGAGGCTGAAAGGAAGGAGAGGCCCTGACACCCCTGCAGAGTAACTTTTCACTCTCTCTGCACTTATTTGTCCTGAGCTGAAGCCAGTCCCGTACTCCCCAACTAGACTGACAAAGCTGTCTGGATGAGCAGCGAAACGTTTCAGTCTCTCAAGAGAAAGAGGTTCAGTTGCCATGACTCAACTTCCAGACTTACCCCCAACACCAACACCACTAGAATCCAGGATTTCACCAGAGAATCCTGGTAGTCGAGGTTTGTCTTCTGAATTCATGATTCCAGTGACCAAGGATTTCTGTCAGCTTCTTTGCGCTGCTGGTCCTTGCCTGTGATTTGTTTTTTCTACATTGCTTCAGCGGGATCTCTGATGCTCCCTGCCTCCAAGACATTAAGATTAAGAAGAAGAAAAGTCAACTCTCATCTAGATTCTGGGAGTATTTTTTCCACACATTGTCGGCTCATATGTGTGTGTGTGAGAGAGAGGGGGGGGATTTAAGGGAAGGTGCTGCCTTTGTTTCTTCTCTTTATCATAGTACCTCAGCAAATATTTTGCCCAGGTACAGCAAGACTTAGCAGCATTGCCTGAATCTCAGACCACCACCAACCACAGAATTTTACTTCTTTTACATCTTAGCACTGCAGAGTTGGAACGGACCCTACGGACCACTGGGTCTAGCCCAGTGTTGGCGAACCTATGGCACGGGTGCCAAAGGTGGCACTCAGAGCTCTTTCTGTGGGCACCCGACATCGCCCCTTCACAGCCCACCTGTATTCGGGTCAGATTGCTGTATGGACACTTTGCAAAAAAAAATTAGTGGGTTCTGAATCGCAGTTTGGGCACTCGGTCTCTGAAAGGTTTGCCATCACTGGCCTGGCCCCTGTTGAGAAGGAACCGCGAGGAATCCCAACTCCCAAGCTCGGATTCTACACCGCTGAGCTATCCAGCTGTTGAGTCTGTATTTTGCCATGTTTATTGTGGAATCTTTGCTATGTTTTAATTTTTTTTGTCTGTGTTCCTTTGGTGTCAGTCTGTGTCGAGACAAATGACTGCCGTGGTTCCAAGATCGTTGATTGGTGTGTCTTCAAATCTGTGGGCCTTTTCACACGACCCCTAAGATCCACTGGCCACTTAAATTCGGACCAGAGATCTTGGGGGTTTGTTGCTCTTCCTGCGTCCCCACCCCTCCGCACTTCCTTGATCCTTTCTGCATGAGGGGAGGGAGAAAAAAGGGGACAAAAGAATGCAGGCTCACCTCCGTTTGCCGGTCCAAGCCTCCCCAAGCCCCATCGTCGTCCTGATTCCTTCTCTTAAAGGGGCGGGAGGCAAAAAAAACCAACAAACAGAAGCGAGGAGAGCCGGGCACTCACTCCTTTACATCCGGATCTGGGATTTTTCACCCTCCAAGAGCAGGTACCCGAAAAGTGTGCTGGGGACGCGCTTAGGTGGGCGTGGTCGCAGTTAATTTTCTGTAAACTCCGGAGCTGGTGGGGAAACAATTTTAAGCTCCAGAGCTGGGAGCCATTTGCGGCAGAGTTTAGGGGTCGTGTACAAATACGCTGTGTAAGTTCTTGCATGTGGTCTGAGAGCATAAACTGGTAACAGCATTTTGGCCAGTCCAATTGTATGCAGAGGAAGCGTTCAGCTTCACGCAAACGGTGTCTTGTTATCATTTTATACTGAGCCATAGATCGCACAAAGTATGCCAACATTTGCGTATAATCCCGCCCACTTATACTTTAAGAGCAGTGCACAGTTTTAAGGAATGCAGTGCTCTTTGTAGCTAACGGTAGGGGCATATATGCCGTGAGTGAGTAAGAAATGGCTTGGGCCTCTGCCATTGCTGTGACCTAGTTTGATTAGGATGCAGGCTCCACCCGCACATGCGCAGCCGTCCTACGCAAGCACGCGGGCGTGAATTATTCATGCGCTGTCCATGTTAATGTAGGATTCAAGCAATCTCGTCTATAATTCAGAGGGCAGGGTGCCCCAACTATTGGTTCCACTGCTCCCCAGGGGCCCATTCACGCTCAGACGGGCAAAGCTGAGTAATGCGGCTGGTCCGTCAGACAGGAAAGGAGGGAAACAAGTCAGTTGGAATGAAGTCGGAGAGATTGAACAGGTGCCGACGAGGAGAGAGGCCACTGGAGATGGTTTGGTCGCATGAAGAGGACAGAGGTCTAGTGCCGGTGGTAGGTTACGAGCTTTGCACGCAAAATCTCCAACCTGTGGCACTCCGGACTACAACAGTCAGTGACCACATCTATTGGGAAAGCTATATTCCTGAACTACCCCGGACCTACTGCAACCGGCAGATGATCAAGTAGTTTCACCTAGTAAAAGGCAGGTTCATATGTTGGGATGGAAGAAGGTCATCACATGGAACCATCCCTCAACTGCTGGCATTTCCAGGTAAAGTGTGGTGAGCAGCTAGTCAGCAGTGCCTGCGTGGCCATGATGAAGACAAAGCCAGAAGGAGGTGCCTAGTAGAAAACCCATTTCCTCTTTTCAATCATCTTGAAAGCACAGCACAAAGGGTGTGTTGAACAAGGTGACACACAGGCCAATGCTCAGAATGTTATGGCAACATCATTAGGCGATAGCACTGCCCTATATCAGGAGGCGCGCCTCATGTTTTAGCTGATTTTATCCGTTTTGTTTTGTTTTAATGTCATTGTCGTCATGTTTTATTATTTTTGCTGTAAGCCACCCAGAACAGTGCTTCGTACTAATGGGGCAGGAGACATCTAAGGAATACATACATACATACATACATACATACATACATACATACATACATA
>JAHTLZ010000252.1:4040772-4054381 GCA_023846285.1 Phrynocephalus versicolor
ATACATACATACATACATACATACATACATACATACATACATACATACATACATACATACATACATACATACATACATACATACATACATGTAATGGAAACTGGGGTTCCAGAACAAATTGGGTTAGTTTCCATTATTTCCTATGGGGGAATTTGCTTTGATATACGAGTATTTTGATTTTTGAGCATGCTTCCGGAACAGATTATGCTCATAAACCAAGGTACTACTGTGCATCCAACCATCCAACCATCCATCCATCCACCCACCCAACCAACCAACCACCAACCCACCCAACCAACCAACCATCCAGTACATCAAGAGTGTCCAAATTCTGGCCCTCCAGATGTTTTGGACTACAACTCTCAGAATTCCAATCCTGTATTGCCAGTGACAAAGGACTGAGGGAGCTGTGGTACAAAACATCTGGAGGGCCAAAGTTTGGACACCACTGCAGTACATCCATCCATCCATCCATCCATCCATCCATCCATCCATCCATCCATTCAGGGTTGAAGAAAGATAGCTTTCAGATGTCTGCACCACACAGAACAGCTGGGTGAAGCAGAAGCAGAAGATCCACGCATTGGCCTAATCCTTAACTCGAGGTCTTTCTGAAGTCATCACGTTTCTTACAAGATGTGACAGCCCCCAACATAGCATGGACTGTGAGGTTAATGGAAAATATCCATCTCCCTCGGGGACACTTAAATGAGTGTGATGAAGAGGAACGATCTGCCTCCTGGGGGCAGCGGAAGATGAACTTGTCATGGACTCGGTGTTGTTGGTGCGTCTCTCCTTTCCCCTTCGTAATATGGCTGACTGTGGTTATATAGATGCTTTAAGAAGGCTGGAGACCAATTGGAGTGAGATGGGCCTTTGGCCTGATCCAGCATGGCTCTTCTTATGTTCTTATGAGTTTAGAGGAGGGCAACACGGATGATAGGAGAACTGGAGAAGCCCTGTGAGAAAAACCTTAAGGAAACTGAGCATGTTTATTCCTGAGAAGACTGAAAGGTGATGTGATAGTACTCCTCAAATACTTGAAATATTGACATATTTTGGTTCTGATTTTGGTTCAGTATCAGAAAAACCTTCCTCAGAGCAGTACATCAGTGGAGCCAATTACCTCAGAAGGTGATGAGCACTCCTAACAGGGAAGGCATTCAAGAGAAAATCAAAATACTGTAATATTGACTATGTTTTGGTGTTTGTTTTAGATAGACAATGGGGTTGCTGTAGGCCAGGCTCTCCAAATTGGCTCCTTACACATATCTGTGATGATATCTCTAAACAGGATCAGATAATATTTGTGAGAATACTTGAAGAGTGCGGGCATGGGAGAGGCTGCTCTCAGGCCTTACCCTCATTCTGCTAAAAAACAAAACAAAACACTGTGATGCTTTTAAATGTATAACCAAGAAGAAAAAACACTCAGTTTTGACTTAGGAGGAAAATTGCATCTGTCCCTGGAGAGAGCCACTCCTAATCAAACTGGGACAGTGTCATCAAAGAAGGAGAAAGGGGAAAGGGGACATCTCTGCCCAGTCTCACAAAGACCACAGTTAGTTTCCGCTCCTAGGGATAAAATGTTCAAAGAACATTGTCGGATCCTCTTTAGCAAGGATCTGGAACAGGCAAATCCCAGACACCGGCAAAGCAATCACTTTCCATTACCTTGCACTCCATTAAAAAAAAAATCATTTGTAGGGGAAGTTAAAGATTTTCACTATAATTGGTGCTTTGTAGGAGGTAACTCACTCCATCTTTGGATTGCTTCATTGTCTTCAGCCTTGGCAAGCTGTGGAATCAGAGCAGGGGTCCCCAACCTTTTCCAGATCACGACCCCCTTTTCTAATGGCCAACGAAGCTGCGACTCCCCGGCCACGTTTGCCTAGAAAGGCACTTCCAGTGGGATAAAAGATGGGCACGACTCAAAAAAATGGTGTTTCGTTTGTCGTTTGGTCATTTAGGGGGCCGTTTCGGTTCGTTTTCGTTTTCGTGAGGTTTTTTTGCAAAAAAATTTGTTTTCGTTTCGTTACGTAACGAAACGAAAATCCGAAAACGAAAACAAAAAATTGCTGTTTCGTTACCATTTAGCGCAATTCAATGTACTTGCCGTAACAAAAATGAAGCGGTCGACAAAATTTTTCGTGTTTCGGGTCGTTTCGTTTCATTTTGGAGTCAAAATTCGTTTTTCGTTTCGTTACGTAACGAAACGAAAAAACGAAAATGAAAACTCGCTCGTTTCGTGCCCATCTCTAAAAACCACCATTCCTTCTCCCCCAAAGGGCCTGCTTCTCATGCATACACCGAGGCGCCCATTTTAATACCCTGCTCTGTAAGATCAAGGAAGAAACGGTTTAACAAGGCCTACAACAATACAAAAGAGGGGAAGCATAACCCTGCAAAATACACTTTGCGAACCCCATCAGAGGTCACGTTATCCATGTTGGGAAAGGCTCGGTTAGAGGAATGAAGGCAATCGGGCAAGTACAACCCAACCAAGTCCAGTGTTGCACCACTGGGCAATGGGTGGAAGGTAAACGTAGACTTGATAAATACCGTAACCCATCATCCTTAGAACTGAAAACGTGTTCAGTGGAGGAGATACATATTGGAGGCACTCAAAGTAAGATAATTTGCAAGGTTTGGGAGGTTTGGGAGGTGAGACAAAACTCCAACTTGGACACTCAAATTTCCTTTTATTTAATAAGGCAGAACTCCCCTGACAGGACCATGTTCCTTCAAGCCCACCCAAGTTAACCCAGGGACTGATCAAACACAAAGAAACCGGTGTGTGAGGTAGGATAAGGACGAGATTTGGATGACAGGATAGGGTTTACGCTTTTCACGTTTGTGCCTCAGGGACAGCAGAGAGGAATTTGTTGCATGTAATTATGTGTGTGTGTGTGTGTGTGTGTGTGTGTGTTGTGCCATTACAGTCATGACTGACTCTCCGTGACCCCATGTCCATGGAGTTTTCTTGGCAGAAATACTGGAGTGGTTTGCCAGTTCCTACTCCAGGCGCCTACAGCACCTGGTATTCCCTGGTGGCCGCCCATCCAAGTACTAGGTTTGGGTACCTTATCAAGCAACCTGAGTGGCATCCTGACCCTAACCTTAGGAAATGTCGCATTTGCAAAATGTTGGCGGGTCTTTTTCCCAGCAGCTTCCAGTCAAAAGAAGCTTTCCTGTGTGCTTAGGAGAACACATGCTTGGCTGAGCAGTCATTTCAACACGGCTGATTTAATTGTTATCATTTATTCATCAAAACGGTCTTGCTTTTTTTTTTTTTTTAAGACTCCAGTGCAGCTTGCCTGTCTAATGGAGGAGGGGGATCCACCAATCTCCACAAACAGCAGGAGAGAGAGAGAGAGAGAAGCTCTTGACATCAGGAGCTAGAGCCTGACTCAGAAAGGAAGGGAAAGAGAAGCTAGTCATGGGTACAAGTGTTCCTATTCACATAGCCGTTGTGAGTTTTTCGGGCTGTTTGGCCATGTTCTGGAAGTTCTTCTTCCTGACATTTCGACAGACTCTGTAGCTGGCATCTTCAGAGGGCAAGTTGCTCAGGGAACTAGGACCCATCGAGAACATGTTCCTATTCGCACTTCGAAAGGGACAGAACAGGCAGGAAGAAGCAGCAGACAGGTCAGCAGCGTACAATGTGGCGCAGAAAAGTTTGGGAGGGACAATAACATAATCAACTAAAACTTACTTTTAAAAGAACGCTTCTTGAAAAACTGGTCTAGGCTAGTGATGGCAAACCTTTTAGAGACCGAGTGCCCATACTGCAAATTCAAGACCCACTTTTTTTTTTGCAAAGTGCCAATACAGCAATTTAACATGAATCCAGGTGGCTGTGAAGGGGCCATGTCGGGTGCCCACAGCAAGGGCTCCGAGGGCCACCTTTGGCACCCGTGCCATAGGTTCACCAACACTGGTCTAGGCTCAAAAGGCCTTTGTCTTACAATTGCTTTTAACTATAGGTCAATGGGATAAAGATCTTGTGGGTAATCTCCTTCCATTCCAGAACAAAATTACAGGCTCTGATAGAGTGTTTTTCCTTTCTCTCTCTACTTAAGCTTGGCTTTAGCCTCAGGGAAGCCTGCACCCCTGGTTTGGAAAAGAGACAGCTGCTAGGGTAGCATATTGATGCATCTAATATCTGCATCAATACAGTGAGTGTGGATCGGCCAGGTTGGAGAAGGAAAAAGAAGGCTGTAGATCAACCAGAAGGGTCTCCAAAGCCTGTCCTTGTGCTTTGGTCACATCCTACAGATAGGTCAAGTAGAATCCCATATATTTAACCCGGATTAAATGAGCGAGATGTATTCAGGAGCTTATAGAAGTAGTAGACATGCAGGTCTGTAACTTCCTCAGTGCACCACGCAAGGAGGACACTTCTCTTCAAGACTCAGAAGGGGAAAGTAGAAATTGCAGGGAAAATACTGTATAACTGAAATGCATCCATACAGGCAGCATCACACACAATCCATGGGTTTTCCTGATATGCATTCCTGTGCTACTGAGAGCTGCGTCTTGACATTTAGATGTCAACAGAGTGAGAAAAATGTTCAGAACCAGGAACTGACAACGCTAATGGAGAAGAGTGTTATATTTAAAGTTGCACACAAGAGACATCGTGAATGCCAACTTTTTTTTTAATGTGGAGTGAAGAAGGGGGCAGGGAGAAGCACCAAGGAGAGTCCAAGCATCAGCTCCACACCCTTTTAAAAAAATACACAGATGACAAATCCCAGAAGGACCAGGAAGTCAGGTCTTAAAGGAACAGCAACTTCTTTGGATGTCTTGGACCTCATATATGTTAGGAGACTATGGGAGCCTGGTTTCACCCAAGAGTGAGCTTCTCTTCTTAAAGCTCAGTCATTTTATTCCCAGGCACTATCCTGCGGTATTTGCTGGCCTTTAAATAGCTTTTAGGGAGGTGATTTCCAGAGATGGGGTCTCAAATCACCATACCTGCTTTTCAAGTCGGACTTAAGTCACATCAGTGGTTCAATTTTGGGCTCAACTTGGTTTTTCAATGACTTGAACTTGACTCATGACTTGGAACTCACTTGCCCCTCCTGTATTTTTTGGAGGAATAACATTTGTTTTTAATAGGGACTCGGATTTGAGGTTTGGGGCTCAGGGCTTGATAACACCTGGACTTGTAACTTGGTATCCAGACCCAAAGACTTACCAACATATCTGGTATTTTCACTGGGGTGCAGAGTAACTGGTCTGCAACCCCTGAATTATGACATTTCAGTTCTTCATGTAGCTTGCCTTGGTACAAATCCTGTCATGAATGCCAAGTGAGAACCTCGTGTTTCATCTGACTTTGCCACAGTATAGTTCCTGTTATAAATTACCACCTTTATGACCAGAACTTTAAATTAAGCATAGTCAGTGATGGCAAACCTGTCACTGACTGGTTCATGGAGCAATGAGGACATCACAAAAATTGTGTGGAAAAACCAAAACAACTAGTAGCATTATTGTTTTCAGTTATAACCAGGAATGTTTACTCATCCATTCCAAAATATTGCGGGGAGCCGTGTGTGTTTCTGGTTACAACTCTTTTGGCAAAGTCTTCCCACTCCTCACTAAAGAATAATTACTATAGTAGTAATAGGAGCCCAAGCTCTGCTTGTAACAGTGATAATATTGCATGTCATATTAGGACAGGAACCACCATGTTCTAAAATGTCTCTTTGTATTTGAAAGATCAGTGAACACTTTGGGATGAAAACATTAAAAATGACCTTCTCTTATTGTGATTTTGAGCCATCCTCAGTGTCCTTGAAGAGATTTCACCGTCTTCACTTCACCTTCCAGTTTTGAGCCAGTCCTAATTTGAGGACCACCTACTGGTTAAACATGACCATGTTAGGTTGACGATTGCCTGGTTGAATTTGATTATAGCCTTTGATATGATTTAATATCAATCATTTTTTGATTCCTTCACCATATTCGGGGGACCGCTCACCCAAAATTCTGTGGACTTTTTGCCTCTTCACTATGAACAGAACTAATATTTGCTGTCTATTAATTATATATTATTATGGGGTTTTAACTGGATTCCTTACTAAATTCATTCTCTATTTCAAGATAATCTTCAATATTTCCACCAGTGGGTCCATATCCAGGACTGAAGTATTGTTAAAGAGATAATAGTGCCCTTCAACAATAATTCTGTGGGGTTACTCCCTTTGATGTGTCTAATCTCCCAACCAAGTATACCAACCAAGTATATACTGTACAGTATATAAAAGCAATCATGCCCTATAGATACTCTGTATTCTACAAGGTTTGTTATGTTTATAGCTATGTTTTCCTTTAAAACAAAAACAAAAAAATCACTTTCTCTCTTGAACAGTATTCCTACTAAACTGGGCAGTCTACAAGCTTTAGAAATAATACAGAAAATAAGTCTCTCTCTCTCTCTCTCTCTCACACACACACACACACACACACACAGAGAGAGAGAGAGAGAGAGGACCAGCTTGTGAACTCCATGCACAAAAGGTAAACACATTTCACCCATTTTTGCACAGAAAAGACTCAACACGTCACTGAGTACAATTCATATATTATCCAGTTTCACATTCTCATAGGATATAGCAACTTATTCTCAAGAATCTTAATACACGTGAGACAGCCATGGTCCAATATAATACTTAAAGCACTTCCAAATACCAAGCAATAAAATGACAACCAAAAATTGCACAATTTCTTGTTACTATGCCTGACTGAATCAGTTACAGAAAAAAAAGTCTTTTTTCTCTTCAAGCTTTTAAACTGAACATTAAACTTATCTTACAGATTACAGTTTCTCTTTAATAATAATTATTTGCACAAAAACCACACAAAATCTTTTATGATGCATAAATATTTCCTTATTACACATGGTACAAAAATACTCGTACATCTTTGTTCGGTATTCCCATAAGGATGGCTGATTATTTGGCAAGACTGGATTCTCTCCAATCAGAGGGACGTGGGGGAAAGAAGGTTAAATATTTTACAGCTGTTCTATATATAGAAGTTTGACCGAAAAGGAAAACACGAAAACAACCCTGACTTGAACAAGAGAAGGGCAAAATGAACAAGAAACCCAGTGCATTGTACTTTTGAGAAGAATTTTTTTTTCAAATTCTAGTTAAAGTAAATAATGGAAAGGGGACCATCAAAAGAGGATGGGGAGGAGAGAAAACAGAACAAGGGAAAAACTAGGATACTAGTGTTTTGTTTTGTTTTTAGAAGCCAAGCCCTCACAGAAGCAAGATGGGGGAAAAAACTTCAGCGATCAATAGCTAGGCCAAGACCTGTCGCCATGGTTACGCAAAATGCCAGAACAAAACAAGCTTTGCACAAGCGCACACGCACACACCCACCAAGTTAAAGTGTTTTAAATTCATGCCAGAAAACATGCAAAACCGATTTGTCTTCTCTCTTCCTCCAGCAGAACGGCATAAACAAGGTTTAGGAGAAGAAAAGCCTGACTATTGCACTGTACACACACGTTCGGTGCCAGCCCACCCCCACCCCCAGCTGGGAACACAACAGGGGGTCTCACCCCGATGGGGTGTCTCTCTCCAACGAGGCTTCCGCGTAGTGAGAGAGGAAATGAGTGCAGGAGGTGGGTGGGTGGGCAGGAGGGAGGCAGGCAGGCAAAGTGGGGCGCTGGGGAGGGGGGGTACACAAACCATGCAGTCCACAAAGCTGGAAAGAGGCCGGGCAGTTGACGTTCACCATTCTTGGGGGTTAAGGGAGCCCACCTCTTGGTTCACGAGGAGGGAGAGTGACTGCAGTTGGGCACCATGGCGGTGTCCACAGGAAGGGTTCAGAGGGGAAGGTTTCCAGCGATCCACAGGCTACTTCATTCCGGGCACATCACTCCATGGAGAGACAAGAAGAAGGGGAAACGTAGGCCAAGAGGCTGCTCCTTGGGAAACCAAGAGCACAACACGCCTTGCGTCACAATTCCAAAGTCAGAGCAAAGGCTTCCACTTCTGCCTCCCGCCAGTTCCTTCTAAAGAAGGGCTGTTCGACTTTGAACAGGCCGAGGTCTACTTTTTTTTCCGGCCCAAAGTGCCTGAGGGCTACTACACTAAAACCTCTACTTATGAATTTTATCCCTTCTGAGCACATGCTCATAATTAAAAAATTATTGTGAGTAGAGCAGTGGTTTCCCATAGGAATGCATTGAAAACCAATTAATCTGTTCTGGAGGGAACAGATTTCAATGCACCGTAGCCCTTGAACTGCCCCGCTCAACTAAGACAGTGGGCTGCCAGACTCAGAACTTTGCTAGGGCAGTGGCGGTCCTTGGGATGGGGGAGGGAGGGGTTGAGAACTTATCCCCTCACTTTTTTAATTGGTGGCCCGTGGGCTACTTTTGAACCCTTCACGGGCTACAAGTAGCCCGCGGTCTACCTATTGGGCAGGCCTGTTCTAAAGCAAGGTTAAGGCATTCCAGGACTGAACAGTGGACTAAAAACCCAAAACTCTACCACCACCACCACCACCACCACCCAGCACACCTGCTCCTCTGGAACTGGAGCTTACACAAAGATCGAAGTCAGATACTCACTAAAGCTAACAGAACTGACGAGACTTCCATCCTTGTTGGGTCGCTTCAGAAGGAGGATACCAGCGCATCTAGAAAAAAACGACAGGTATGGCAGGGGAGACGCAGACCAGGATGCCGGAGAAGGGGACTGATGCTCCCAAGAACTTTGCATTGGACATTTCTCACCGTTCACTGCCCGAGACCCTCTCCTCTATTACTGTATTAGAAACTAGAGATGGGCACGAATAAAAAAAAGGGCATTTCGTTTGTCGTTTGGAGGGTCCGTTTCAGTTCGTTTCCATTTTTCGCGAATTTTTGCAAAAAATTGTTTTCGTTTTATTCGTTTCGTTACCATTTCGTTACCATTTATTTCATTTTTTGTGATTTTTTTTAGGATTTTAAGCAATTCACTCATATTGCAGTAACGGAAACGAAACGCACGACAAAATTTCCGGTGTTTCTGTTCGTTTCGTTTCATTTTAGAGACAAAATTCATTTGTTGTTTCGTTACGTAACGAAATGAAAAAACGGAAACGGAAACGAAAAATTGTTCGTTTCGTGCCCATCTCTATTAGAAACCATTCATGGAGTATTCCTCAGAATCATACATGGAGATGTGCACCAACTGCCTCAATCCATCGCTTTGATGGGGTCCCAAGAGTCCCCTTTGCTAACGATCATTTCCTTAGATTCCAGACCTAATGCCCCAAGAAGCTTATCTTTAAAGCCTATGACCCACCTAGGAAATAACTGCCATTGAGGAACACCCTAGCTACATTTCCCTCCGTGCAATTGTACACAAATTGCAGTACACATCTTAGTCATCTCAAGTCCCTGCGCTATTTATTATGGCCACCCAGCACTTGACTTCTTGGTTTCTTTGTGCTGCAGATGTGCCCGCCTCTTGGACTCTAATTCCCAGAATTCCCTGAGCAGAATTCTGGATATTGTGGGCCATAAAGCCACACCTACATTTGATTCACCCGGAGCAGAGCTTCAAGATGGCATGGCTGCCCTGTTGGTAATGAACCATAAAAGCTGCCACAGTGCTTCCGAAGAGTCGTAGTCTTGCCAGAAAATATAGAGCAGTGTTGGCAAACCTATGGCACGGGGGCCTAAGGTAGCCCTTGGAGCCCTTTCTGTGGGCACCCGACATCGCCCCTTCACAGCCACCTGTATTCAGGTTAAATGGCTGTATTGGCACTTCGCGAAAAATTAGTGGGTTTTGAATCGCAGTTTGGGCACTCGGTCTCTAAAAGGTTCGCCACCACCGATATAGAGGATGCATCTCAAAAGAATAACTACCTCCAGGGAGCACTGTAGCAGCTTCCATTTTTGTATGCTGCCCACATAAAGAAACAGCGGAGGAAATCATGTCGTCTGTAAGGCAGGCTTTGGTCCAGGTGAGTGAACTGTGCCCATGGTGTGTGGATCTGTGGAACTCTTTGAGAAGTGAAATACAGAGAACGGGTACATCCCAGTTTCTCACGAGCCATGGTATACATTTGTCTCCTACGCTCTTCCACCTTGCTGAAATGTTCTCCTCTCCTCCCCTTGTAATTTAGGAAGGTATTTTATGCTAGGTTAAGAAACAGTTGCTTAGGTAGCAGCTTGCCAAGGTAGACTGTCAACGCCTCTATAGGACTCAATTTTAAATAGACCCAGTCTTATTCTGACGTGTAAATGAAAAGTTCACATCGAAAGCTTCTCATCTACTTGCCACCCTGTATCTGGGACTTTTCCTTTCTTAACGTAATTACTATTTGCTTGGCTGTATAGCTCGCTGAGTCAGAAGAAGGACTGGCGGTCGGATTCCCTTCTGCGAGAAGAACCACCAACAGTACTTGGTGTGCTCACTTGCTCGGGGGCCTTTAATGAGCAACGTGGGAGCAACATATCATCAAGGCCCTTCTTCTACCTGTGAAATACTGGACAAAATGGGGCTGACCATAATAAAGAGGAGGGCAGATGGAGCCCACCCTTTGAGCGAGGTTTTATTTACAACCCATCTAACAGTGGCCTAAAACAAGTAGTGCTTCTCTACTCAATGCACAGGTGTCTTTTAAAAAAAACAGAGCATTAAAAAATCTCCTTTATCAGGAAGAAAACAGGTGTGGGTGGAAAGCCAGTGAGAAAGAAGGGAAAAGCAATTGCTATGGGCAGAAAGAGGGCAGAAAGCACAGTACTCTTTTTGTGGATTATATATTTGCCAAATATGTAAGCCACTGTAAACTATACAAGTTGGAAGGGACTGGTGAGTTGTTCAACTGTCTCCCAGTCGCCAACCTCAAGAAATCCAGAATAACCCAGATACCTCTTTAGTCTCTGCCCAGATCCTTCCACAATGCCTCCAGGCAGCTAACTGCATTATCAAACTGATTTTTCCATAGATGGGTTTCCTCCAAAGTTCAACCCAAACCTAACTAAATCGCCACAAATCTAGTCTCTGACCTCTGGCTCAGCAGAAAACAAGTATTTATGTCACAGCTGTCATGGCACTGGAAGTGGAATATGTCCAACCAATTCGGTCTTCCTTGGGCAATCCTTGTTGGCACTTAAGGTCTCTAAGAGCTCCCTTTTGATACCATGATTGCTGTAGACCGGTCTTTAAAAAGACACAAGATTCACAGACCACCTGTCCAGAACAAGACAATCCTGCCACTAACAACTAGGATACAAAAACCCCCAAAGCTTTAAAGCCAGTGAGTTTGCTTTGCTACTTCCCTCTGTTTTAATGTCCCTAATCATAAGCAACATGAGTTTAAGACATTGAATGATTCTGGTCCTTTCTTTTTTTTTTTTTTTTTTTTTTTTTTTGCAATTCTATCTAAACTGAGAACCCCTCTTAGGGGAAAAGGCCAACTTCAGGCTATTCTCCTTGCCCTTGACCCTGTTTGCTTAAGTTACAGTTAGCACATCATTTGCAGTTACTCCTGGCTCAACCTAGACAGTGTGTGGTTAACAGAAATGAGAAGCTCACATTCTCGCAGGTCTTCATCAGAGAAGGGAAGGCGGGTAGAAAGCCCACCAATTTTCAAGTCTAAGATGCAAGATTAAACCCTACTGTAGTGGTGGCGAACCTTCAGCACTCCAGATGTTTTGGACCACAACTTCCATAGTTCCGAGCCTATGTTGCCAATGACAAAGGACTGTGGGAGATGTAGTCCAGAGCATCTGGAGGGCTGAAGGTTCACCATCACTGCCCTACTGCATTGCGCTAACCAAACCAATGCATATGTTGAGGAGAAACCAGCTTCATACCACATTTGCTGCTCTTGTAGAAGAGGAATAAGCTCCATAGACTACAGGTTTTGGGTCTTCTAGACCTCTTAGAGATAACACATCTCCTGACCAGCTTCTGGTACAAACCATGTCCTAATGGCATGCCTGTGCTGCTGCCTCCAAGGCACTTTGCAAGCATAGATGGAAGTTGATAGGAGGAACCAAGCAACCTCTTCATTCAGACAGATGTATATTTTCTGCTACATCTCACTGGGATCTTTGGAGTCTCTGATGTTGTTTCTGGCACCCGAAACTCAGTCGCGACAATACTACTTGAGAGTAGCCATTTGCCCCTTGGTTGCCAAACCTTACTTCTCTAATGAACATTGTTTCCTGCAAGTCATACTGGGTCCTCCTATAGACACCAAGGCTGTCATATGTTTACACTTCCTTTCTCTCCTCTCCCTGCCCCCCTCCCATCTGTGGTTTTATAAGCATTTCCCAGATTCTTAAAGCCATCTCCCCCGCACATCTGGAATGAGTTTTGTCCACTCTGCTCAGCTGCTAAATGGGAACAGGAAGATTCCCTTGCCAGGCAGCAGATTGCTCTTTAACCCTGGAATGAAAAAAAAAAGCTGTAACAACTTGATCTGCAGCATCCTGTTCGCAGGAGACTATCCACTCTAAGGGGTCCTGGCAGCCCAATGGAAGAGCGAGCCATTGGCTTGCTCTTTATAGAATACCTGTGTTGTGCTAGAATGCTGTTTTGAGATGAGTGAGAGCATTTATACAACCTTTCCCTGTTCCAAGGAAACATCTCACCAGCAAGGACTGTTTTTAACCTGCCTTTTTAAAAAAGGAGTCCTATATAATCGGTATGGACATGATGCAATTAAGGGCTTAGTTAAAGTACTACATTGCCACAGGACTAAACCTTCATTCTGGAGCAATGTCCATGGTTGGTAGATGTCTACTAAAGTACACCTGTGTCTCAAGGGAACATCCACTCCTATGCAAGAGATGGAAAATGCCTTTTCGAAGATGGTCCTTGCCTTCTACTGTTTGTGAGATCTTTGAAAGTAAGTACAGTGGTACTCCAACTTAAGAGTAGCTCGACTTAAGAACAATTTGACTTAAGAGTGGGAAACTGTTGGTATTTTCACTGCTGCCTTACAAATTTTAGATATGGTCTGCTTGACTTAAAAAAATCAAATGGAAAAAAATTGTAACTTCTTTTTTCAAATTTTTAGATAGGTACCCCGACTTAAGAGCATGCATTCGGAACGGATTGAATTCGTAAGTCGAGGTACCATTATTACTTGCCTTGCAAGAAAAAGGTGGGGTGGGTGGGTGGGTGGGGAGAGGAATCTGCTGTTCATTATTAAAGGCACATTTTTTTAAAATTCTAGCACCGCAATCCTTATCAACACCGCCCTCTCATCCCTCTCCACTTTTCCTGTTCCCCATGAGATTCGAGCAGAACACACCTATATACCTGCATCAGAAGAATCTGTATAAATGCCAACAGTTATCACGCTAAAGTGAAGCAGGTAAAGGAAAACAATCTTTTTAAAAAAGCATTTATTTTTAAGGTGTGAAGAAAGGCGCCTCTAGATTCCTTGTAAAGAAAGGATTCTTATTTTCTGTTCTATTTCTTTTATCGCTGTTAGCCGCCCAGAGTTCCCTTTGGGAAGATGGGTGGGATATAAGTTTATAAATAATAATAATAATAATAATAATAATAATAATAATAATAATAATAATAATAATAATAATAATAATAATAATAATAATAATAATAATAATAAT
>JAHTLZ010000252.1:4054391-4076039 GCA_023846285.1 Phrynocephalus versicolor
ATAATAATAATAATAATAATAATAATAATAATAATAATAATAATAATTCCGCTTTCCTTGATGGAATCCACAGCGTGATTGAAGTGTGTATGCCAGTTGACATTGTGGGGGGAATAAAAACCAACGTGTGTGTGTGTGTTGTGTTGTGTTGTGTGCTGTTTCTGTTGCTGCTACCACGGGTGTGTTTCCTCCCCAACTCCCCAACTCCTCCCTCCCTCCCTCCACGTGACTGGTGCGTGTGAAACACGGTGGCAGGAGGCGTGGCCTCTTCTCCCATCAGCACCATGTGCTAAGGATACCTTCTTGGGAGGCTCCTTCACTCCCAACCGGCAGGACCAACCCGTCGCTGCTCAGTGGGAGCCCTTCCCCGAACACAAGAGGGTGCCATGCTGTGGTGTCATGTCATGTGCGGCCAAGTTGGCAAGAGGTGGGTTAGAGGGAACACCTAGCCTTTTCGTTTTGCCTGGGCTCAGGTGGGTGGCAGAGCGGTGGAGGCCCATGCACTGGGTTTTGCTCAGAGGGGGAGGAAGCTTGCAAAATTAAAAAAAATAAAAAATAAAAATTCCCCACTGTGCCCAAAACGGCAGAGAGATGCTTTTCGGTTACCTTACCAGCCTTCTCCAGACGGAACCCAACATCCTTAAAGGTATCTAGGAATGAAACTGCTGTACAGCCACTCCACTCTAGGCAGGGGCTAGCCAGGGCTAGGGTGTCCCACACCTCCAAGGGCCAGCTCTGGACTTCAGGGCTAGCCTGCGCGGGCATCCTGGCTGCAGGTCACTGGAGACAGCAAAGGATGGATCATTGCAACCACCAGCTGGCCACCGGCAGAGCCCCTCGGCAGGGGGAAGGGGAAGGGGAAGGGGAGGGGATCGAGAGGCATTCTGTGGCAAACCAACATTAGCCATGGACCACCTGCTGCGCCGCACTGGAGGGTCTTCCATCATGCCGAAATTGGGGCTGCATCCAGAGGAAAACATAGAATTCTGCAGCAGTGCACCTTGACAAACACTCACAAGCCCTCAAAACACATGTCTTCCTGAGCTGCGTGAATAACGACCCTGGAACACGCAAGCCGTCCTTTTGTTCAGCCATTTCTCAGTTTTTAAGTAACTCAAAACACTAACACTTAAGATTTTCTGACACATTTGTATCCCCACCACCACCACCGCCGCCTGTCTATATTCTACGTTCACCAACTCAAGGGCACTTTTACACGACCTCTAAAATCCGCTGGCAACTTAAGTGTGGCTCAAGGGAAATGGGGACACCGCCTTCTCCCTCGGCACCACCTAAACAAAACCGATTCATGGAACGATCTCTGGCCAGCTGGAATCTGCTATGCAATTAACGGAGGATCGTGATCCAGCAATTAGAAACGTATCAGTGGGAGCGAACCCCACCACTACCCAAAGCTACACTTCTGATCTTAAAACCGCATAGATGGCCGTTGATGACAAAGCCACCCCGCAGAGTAAGAAATTGCCTCGGCTCTGTAGGTTGGAGGCCTTATCAAATTCCTCCACATTCTGCTTCCTTTCAAAACTGAGGAACCAGTTTCCTCACCCTTGCAATAATACACCGGACTGCCAGCCTACATTTTCAGTGGTCTTGGAGGCGCCAGTTGCCTAGCAAAGAGGTTTAAGTAATGTTTAACTCTGTAAAAACTTTTATTAGTAACACATTCCTTTGTTTTAAGGGGAAGGCTTGCAAAGTTCAGTCCAGGAGCTATATCCTCCAATGAATATCTTTTTGTCACAGCTGTGATCTTGTGATCTTCCCAAGTTACTGGAGTGGGAGGCTGGCCATCTGTCCCTAACCTATGCTGATGATCTCCTTTAAAGGGTGCATCAACACTTTTAGAAACAGAAAATCCTTAATTTTGGAGCCTCGATCTCCAGAAACCCTTCCACAGAGCCATATATAGAGAGAGTACTCCCCCGTTTATTGCGGGAGTTATGTGCCTGATCCACCCCCAATAAAGGAAAATCTGCAAAATGCAGACACCTCAGCAAACTGACCTTGGTCTGCTCCTGCCAGCTGCGTTTCCAAAGAGAGGTTGTTAACCCCCTCCTGACACCTCAGCAAACCTTGCTGCCAGGAGCTCAAGATCTGTTTACTAAGGTGTCAGGAGGGGGTTTAAAACCTCTTTTTGGTAACACAGCTCCCAGGAGCAGCCCAACGTCACTTTGCTGATGTGTTAGGGGTTAATTAAAAACCTCTCTTTGTAAGCGCAGCCGGCAGGAGCAGCCCCAGCTCTTGTTTGCTGAGGTGCCAGGAGGGGGTTAAAACACCTCTCTTTGGAAGACTGCTTCCCTCAAGACAAAAACCACAATATACTAAGACCATAATATATGAACTGTGTTGTAGCGGGGGTCTACTGTATATAGCTTTGGTGTAATGCGGTTAACAAGGGTAAGGATTCACTTACCCCCACCTCCGTCAAAATGAGTGGACACTAGTTACACAAAAGGAGGTGCAGGCACATCAAAGGTCTACAGAGGTACTTCCCGTAAGTTCCCGCTGTGCTGCCCCCTGCTCTATTATTTGACTGGTTTCGTGATATCCCGCTTGGAGAATAACTCTGTCCCTCTGAGATGCTGGATCGTATTTTCATTTGACCAGACAGCCAAGGAGCATTGAACTCTTCCTTAATGGAGTGACTCTACCTAGGCACCTCACGCCTAAACTTGTCCTGTCCTTTCTTTCAAAGATGACTTTGCCAACAGCAGCTTTAAAAGGCAGCTACATTCTTTGCCACCTCAAATTAGGCACAGGCCAATTTCCCGTTTTGGGCTCTGTGCAATGTACCCTGCCTATATAATATTATTTGTAAAGGGGAAAGAGTTGTTAAGACTTTTATTAGATTGCGATTGCAATATACTATTCTCACCCTACCTGACATATTAGCCTACAACCTTCCTACGACAGGGCATATTTATTTTAAACCAATATCGACTCTCCCCAGATGTAGGGAAGCAAGGAAGGGCTGAACTTAACAGCTCCCTCCCTTTAAATTAGAGATGGGCACGAATTAAAAAAATGATGTTTCGTTTGTCGTTTGTCATTTGGAGGGTCCGTTTCGGTTACTTTCCTTCTTTCGCAAATTTTTGCAAAAAATTCATTTTCGTTTCCATTTGTTTTGTTACCATTTCGTTTCCATTTATTTCAATTTTTGTGATTTTTTTAAAGCATTTAAAGCAGTTCACTGTATTGCAGTAACGAAAACGAAACGCACGACAAAATTTCCGGTGTTTCTGTTCGTTTTGTTTCATTTTGGAGACAAAATTCGTTTGTCGTTTCGTTGCGTAATGAAACAAAAAACGGAAATGGAAACAAAAAAACTGTTCATTTCATGCCCATCTCTACTTTAAATATATATATATTTGAGATTGATGGCAAACGGATGGCCAAATTCTGGGAAACTGCAATTCTCAAGTGCTGTGCTCCTCTTATTTGGGCCGGCTGCTAACAATAAAGACGGCAAGCGTTCCCAGCCCTATCAGTATCTCCATCTGCGTGTCACCTTTCGACATTTCAATTCGCTTAAACTCTAGGAGGTCAGCTCCTTTTCATGAACTTGGCAAGAGGCTGGCGAGAGAGAGTCTTCTTTCCCTGCCCTGACACGGCTGCTCTTATTATCACCAACAGATCATTTGTTCCGGCCTACTCGGACGTGGTGCCTTCCAGATGCGTTTAACAACAACAGTGGCTACCCAAAGCTAAAAAGGGCAGAAGGGGATGGGAGTTGTAGTCCAAAACATCTGGAAGACACTGAGTTGGCAAAGGCCAACCCATTTCAAGATAATGTCAGCAACCGGAAGAATCAAGGTCGCCTCAAATTAAGATAAATCAGCCTTTGATAAACAAAGATTTACTCAAAACAAAGTGGCAGGTCTTCTTTGAATAAGGATATCCCCACTTCTTTACTGAAGCTAAACTAGCCCCTTTCCCTAGCAAGGCGGCATTGCCCGCACGAGAGGAAGCCCACTGACCAAATCCCGGGTAATCTTTGAACCAAGGGGTCTTTTTTGCAATGATAGCAGCATCAGGGTGTTGGCAGGACTGAGGTTGTGTGACTCGATGGGGCTATACTGCAAAATCCCACCACGAACTGCCCCATCCTTCACACGATGCTGCTGGTCAGCCTTTGATCTCTTGGCATTTGCAAGAGGGGCAAAAGATGAGAACCCAGCCCGTCCAGGGAAGGAAGGAAGGAAGGCCAGTGATATGCCACTCACCTGAGCATGAAGGGCAGCGGCGGCGGCGGCAGCAGCTGGGTAGGTGAAAGCAGCATGTGGGATTGCTGGAGTTAACTCTGTGGTGTAGAGTGGGTAAGGGGCCCATGCCTCTGGAGATGCTGGGATCAAGGCTGCTCCAGCCAGGTCATCTAGAATGTTGGAGTGGGGACAAGAGCAAGCTCGTTACTGTCAACTGTGTGAAAGGGCCAAATGTTCAGTATGGATTTGTACTAGGTACGCAGGATGGGAAAGCCATGTCCCACAGGGACCTTGGCACCCTCTAGCAGGCAGACAGGAAAGAACCCAGAAAGTGACATGTGGTGCCCCCTCCCACCCACGTCAAGTTCCATTCACCTGCTCTTCTCAGTCTAGGGCTGTCTAACTTAGGGGTACACAAGCAAACAAACCACCAGTCTCTACAGGCATCGCCTACCCTGCATAAGAAAGAAGTTCTTGTGCTCAGAGATCCTCAGCTGCGCATGCACCAATCCTAAAACCACCAGCTTCAAACAAACGTTTGTAGTTTTGTAGATGCTCTGGATCTGACGGCTCTATCCGCCCCTTTCAACCTCCATGACTCTAAAGGCGCTTTTACACGACCCCTAAAATCCAAGGCAAAGGGCTCCCAGATGCGGAGCTTAAAATTGATTTCCCACCAGCTCCGGACTTTTAAAAAAATTAAGTACGACCATGCCCCGTCCCAGCGCATTTTCCAAGTACCTGGTCTCCGAAGGTGAAAAATTTCTGATGCGGATTGCAAAGCAGTGAGTGCCGGGCTCTCCCCGCCTTCTGTTTGTTTGTTTGTTTTTTGCCCACTCCCCTGCCCCTTTAAGAGACTGGAATGCTTCCCGGGGCAGCTCCCGGACAGCAGAGCTGAGGTGAGCCTGCATTCTTTTCTCCCTTTTTTTTCTCCCTCCCCTCACCCAGACAGGAGCAATGGCATGCGGAGGGGTGGGAATACAGCAAGAGGAGCAAACCCCCAAGATCTCTGGTCTGAATTTAAGTTGCCAGCGGATCTTAGGGGTCGCATAAAAGCGCCCTAAGTAACACTTGCATGTTCACTCTAACGCAGGAATGTCCAAACTCCTGCCCTCCTGATGTTTTGGACCACAACTCCCAGAATTCTAAGCCTAGAATGCCAATGGCAAAGGACTGTGGGAGTCGTGGTCCAAAAAATCTGGAGGGTCAAAGTTTGGACATGCCTGCTTTGTTGGGTTCTCCTCTCCACGGGGAGCTTCTATCCACAGATTGGCTGCAATGTAACATGTATTGTAACCTTAAATGAGGGTGGAAAGGATCCCAGGGAGAACCTTCTACCCATACAACCAGTTACACCCCCCACTCCAAAAACTCCTCACAAGGGTCCCGTGCAATGAAGTGTGCTCCGAGGGCAGGGTGGAGGTTAGTGGGATTCGGTGTGGCCATCAGCTTGCTTTTCGCCATCTTGGTGTTGGCTTTCGCAAACTCGAGCCGCAACGTCTGGGGGTTCTCCGGGTCGAAGCGGATGCCCTGCAGCAGACGAAAAGATGTCAGATTACAGGAGTCAACGTTAAGGACGGTACCATCTGCTTTTGAAAACAGAGACACATTAAAATGTGCCTTCTTTTACAGGGGAAAAAAAGGTTGAGATCAGTGTTATTATTAGCTCTCATAGAAACAGGCTGGACTTATAACTGATGGGTTCCACTGTTTTAAACTCCAGGGCTTTTTAGAAACTCCTTGTAAGGGCATCCTGTTTATCACAGGAGAAATTCTCCACTCAGTCTTCTTTCTGATGTGCTAGTTTTCTAGTGGCAGAGATTTCAACTTGTTGACATCATAAAATGTAAACAGTCTGAAGCTCCCCTGTTCATTTCTGCCGCTTCATCCCTCTGCTTCCTTCGATTCACCCTCCGTTCATCATTGAAAAGAGAGCATACCAAACACGGAGGGACAAAGCCATAAGGCAGTGTTGGCAAACCTATGGCACAGGTGCCAAAGGTGGCACTCGGAGCCCTTTCTGTGGGCACCTGACATCGCCCCTTCAGGTTGAATTGCTGTATTGGCACTTTGCAAAAAAAAAAAAAAGTGGGTTTTGAATCGTAGTTTGGGCACTCGGTCTCTAAAAGGTTCGCCATCACTGCCGTAAGGGATGATGACAAAATATAGGCATCATCCCATCACTGCCGTAAGGGATGATGACAAAATATAGGCACAAGGCCTCTAAATGAAGCCTCTTTTGACTCCTTCTCAGGTGTAAGAAGGAGAAACCAGAACATCTTCCACCTGTGAGATAGTGAGGTGTTTTCTGTTTGTCTTGATATTTTCTTGCATTAGTAAGTACAATTGGTGGAGAAACATACTGTATATACTCGAATATAAGCCTAGTTTTTCAGCCCTAATTTTGGGCTGAAAAAGGGGCCCTCAGCTTATATTCGGGTCAATACTTTTAGCCACTGAGGCAAGTGCTTGGGTCGGTGGCTAAAAGTCATTTTAAACATTGTGTGCCACTTCTAATGACCCCCCCCCTCTGCATCACAGAGGAGCAGTGCGCAATGTTTAAATAACTTTTAGCCACTGACCCAAGCACTTGCATCAGTGGCTAAAAATCATTTTAAACATCACACACCACTCCCCCAGCTCACAAAGGAGGAGCTGCCAGGCCCTGCTGCATTTCCCACCCTAGACTTATACTCGAGTCAATATGTTTCCCCAGTTTTGGGGAGTTAAATTAAGGGCCTCGACTTATACTCGGGTCGACTTATACTCGTGTATATACGGGTAATAGTTCAACTCAGACAAATGCCTCGTGGCGCAGTGGTTAAATGCCTGTCCTGCAGCTAAAACTGTGCTCACAACCAGGGGTTCCATCCCAGGTAGCAGGCTCAAGGTTCACTCAGCCTTCCATCCTTCTGAGGTCGGTAAAATGAGTACCCAGCTTGCTTGGGGGGGGGAGGCAATGTGTAGCATGCATACTGTAATTAAAACTGTAAACTGTCCAGAGACTACTTGAAGTGGTATGGGTGGTATATAAGCAGAACACTTTTTTGGGTTTTTTGCCTTGTTGCATGGATTTTTATGAGTGATACACATGTTGTCCTGTTATTGTTGTTTTTAAATATGCCCATCATTTTATGCTTGTTATGTACGTCCTCATGAAACAAAGGCCATGCAGAGAACAATCACTGCTTAGTACAGGATTCTCTATCTGGGAATCCCTGAAAAAGGTTGCCAAAATCTGAGTTCACTTTATTATTAATCTAGTGGGACATCTTCAGATCTCTATCCAGAAAGCCTGATCAATTCATTATCTTCAAACACACCGGCTATGCACATTTTAAGCATGAACTGGCTGTTCATTACACTAACTAACTGTTCAATCCTAAATTATAAGGAATAACCCCTTCCTCCTTTTTCCCCGAGGCTGCTCCCATATAATGTTTCTTTTGTGGAGTTAATAGGAGTAGGTGAAGAGTTCAATGCTCAAGTGTTTATACAGCTGTCTTTAAAAGACTGAAATCACTCCTCCCCCAAAAATTTAGATGTGCTGGTGTGTCTTACCATCTGGGCAGAATTAAAAGAAGAGAAAAATAAATTTAAAAAACAAAGTTTTGTGGCATGCTGAAGTCTAACAGGTTTATTTTAGTGTGAGCTTTTGTAGAGCAAAATTCACTCTAATAACCTCTTTCGATTATGTTTACCTGCAAACCATTCAGGTTTACTTATGGACATGAATACCACTTACAAAGGAGCACACCTGTTTTAGATTAAATGGGTATGATAGCTGTTGTGAGTTTTTCAGGCTGCGTGGCCGTGTTATGAAAGTTTTTCTTCCTGACGTTTCGTCAGACTCCATGGCCAGCACCTTCAGAGGGCAAGGAGCTCAGGGAATTCCTAGTCAGGAAGAAAAACTTCCAGAACATGCCCAAACAACCTGAAAAACCCACAACAGCTATCAGATCCCAGCCATGAAAGCCTTTGAGAATACATTGAATGGGTATCTTTAGATAGTAATTGGTGTTGAACTTTATTATCAGCACTTGGGCATAGGGGGTTGGTACTTGAAAACTTGAAATTTCCTCCCTCCCTGCCTATCCCATCCCTATCCAAATTTTCCCCTTGGAGGTGAATATAGTAGAAACCTCCACAGCAACAGTTCCCAACCGTGGGAACCCAGATGGTCTTGGACTATAACTCCCAGAAGCCTTCGCCTCTAGCTGTGCTGGCCAGGATTTCTGGAATTTTGTAGCCCAAGAACCAAGATTGAGAAACACTGCTGCGGAGATTACTAGGTTTTCTTGCGAGAAAAAAAAAAACAAGGCGAGGAGAGCCCGGCACTCACTGCTTTCCAATCCGCATCAGAAATTTATCACCTTCTGAGACTAGGTACTTGGAAAATGTGCTGGGACGCGCTTAGGTGGGCATGGTCATACTGAATTTTTTTTTTTAGTCCGGAGCTGGTGGGAGAACAATTTTAAGCTCCGCATCTTGGAGCCCTTTGCGTCGGATTTTAGGGGTCGTGTAAAAGCGTCCAATGTTATACAAGTAGAAATGCATATTAATTTAGCCTTCCTATGTAACACCTCTTTAACTATATTTGGGGAATTTCTTGCTGCGCCACAAAGAAATGATGTAATCAGTTACGTTAGATCTGAGATGTGGAGGCCATCTATGCAGCCAAGTTACTACGCATGGGGCTGGGGAGAATCGTACTTTAGATCCTACTTGGCTTCCAAGGATCTGTGCGACCAAGGTCCTCAAATACTCACATTCAGTGCATTCTTTGCCGCTTCCGCACCAGACCGGCTGTCAAAACTGACAAAGCCTACAGGCTAAAAAGAGAAGAACATCCAGTTTAAGCACTGCACATGACCGCCCACCCTTCCCAGTAAAGGCCAATGGCTTCAAGCTCCTCTAGGAAGGTCCTTACGAAGGAACCTGCAGGGAATACCTTCAATCACCCATTAAGGTTCGGCACCCTGCACTTCTGGGGGATGGAAGCATTTCTGTCATCTAGTATGATGACGTCTTTCTTATAATTAAGTCCCTCAAAGCAGTCTGGAGCACGCGCACTGCGCAGACCAGATGTCCTGGCTGGGGAACCTTTCATACAAGAGGTCTAAGTGAGCCAACCGTAGCATCAGTTTTACCTGCACCTCTGCAGTTTTCTGTCTCCTGACTGTAAATGCCAGGCTTAAGAATGGCATGGCTCTCTCCCTACCCAATTACGACATCTGATCCTAGATGTAAGCAGTTAAGAGCAATCTTGGGCAGGCGCCAGAAGACGGCTAAAGGGAGGCATTACCTGTTTTGATGTTAGTTTGATCAGTGATCCTTCATAACCCTGAAAAGAGAGAAGCCACTAAGTTAGCTCACGGGCTCCTTAAAAGGAAATTAAAGACTCTGAGGCCAGCTCAGTGCTCTTAAAAAAATGCAAAACCAGAAATACTTCAGTGGCAGTCCTGTGGGGCGAAACTCAGGTATTGCTGTGCTGGCAATACCAACCCTCAGTCCACCACCACCTCAATGGGGGTACATGCATAACAATACAAAGCTGCTTTTGCAGCAACTCAACCATGGGTCCCATCCAGCCCAGTACTGTGAGAAGTAACAGGATCTCCAGGATCTTAGGCTGATACTTCATGTCCATCTCATCAATGTTTGCGGTCCCACTTGGGACTGGTACAAAGTAATCTAACTGCACGTCCATTGCGGGACAAGGAGAATTCGTCCTGACCACGCCCCCTGAACTGCGATTTAAGCAGGATGAGAGATTCCCTTCCCTGGCCTCGGGAATCTGCTCATCACGCTTCCCGTTCTGAGACGAGAGCCCATGAAGTCACGCTCATCACGGAACAAGTGATGATAGGAGCAGAACCCATCTAGTGGCAGGAGCGCGAAGCGCCGTTCGCCAGTACATTCCCTATGGTGTTAGCAATGCAGTGAATAGCTTTTAAAAGACAAATGCCTCAAACTTAGCTCTGTAACGCATTGAAGGCAAGGCTTCGGAGAATCGAAACATTGAAAAATGGAAGGTCGGGCCGGGAAAAAAAAAACAGAGAATGAAGGCATGGAATTTCACATCTCATCACAGAACAAGGATGTGCGTTAACAGTCATGCCAGTATCATCAATCACACCCATGCGTACACGGGAACAGGGTCAGAACCGGAAGAAGACCACGTGACTGCAACTGACATCAACACGCAACGAACTTCCTCCCGGGATGAGAATGGACGTGAAGTAACCATCTTAGGCGAGTATCTTTTCCAGCCATGCCAAGAGACAGCAATAGATTTAATGTGCAAGGGACGGATTCTGGGACCTTGGACATGTGAAGGGTACACTCATTCCCCCGAATGAGCTGTCCCATTCCTAAAGGTCAGATTTAATTGGTTATTAGAGAGCCAGAGTGAGCGCCCAGGTTCCACCTTTCCTCCTGCTTACCTTGAATGTCCGGAAAAGCAGGTAAAGCTCTCTGGGTTTGATGTCCACTGGAAGGCCACTGACAAAAAGTGTCCTTACCTAGGAGAAATGGAAGAGCACCGAGCAAGTTTAGCGATCACTATTCTACATGGTTTTACAGTATTAGCTGTCATGCCTCACTTGATTTACAGAGTCCAGCAAGGTAAAAAAGGTAAAGGGTCCCCACACACATGAGTGCTAGTCGTGTCCGACTCTAGGGGAGGTGCTCATCTCTGTATTCCAGCCAAAGAGCCAGTGTTGTGCAAGTCCGTGGCCACGTGGCTGGCATGGCTGCAAGGAAACACGGTTATACCTTCCCACTTTTTACGGCGGTACCTATTTATATACTTGCATTGACATGCTTTCAAACTGCTAGGAGCTGGAATACTAATAAAACTGCATACCATCAAGTGAATTCTAACTTCTGGCAGCTCTTCTCAAAGATCCCTTCTTACTCAGAAATGGCTTGCCATTTTTTCCTTCTAAGGGCTCGGTCCCACGTCCCTTTAAAAGCAGTTTAAATTACTAAATAAACCAAGTACAAAAATGCCATCCCCACGGCCACCGGGCTTTTTGGAAAAAAAAAAAAGAAAAAAAGAAAACCCGGTAATGATCCCTTAAGCGAGGTTTACTGTGACTCACCTACGAGGTAGAGAATGGTTTGCCTCGCTTTGAAAATCCAGCTTTTAAGGAGGCAGACGCCTTGGGACCATGCTGCTGATCCGGGTTTCTTTTTCTTTCTTTTTTTGGCTATTCCTGGGGCCGATGGGCTGTGTGTTTTTTTTTTTAATTTATTTTCACCTTCGGATAAACAGGAAGCTCTATCCAATCCTACAAGCATTAATTTCCCCCAGCAAAGTGGTCCGTTTTTTTTTCAAATACTAGTGCCACCTGCTGGCCAAGGGGGCTGAACTGCACTTTAAAATTAAAAAAAAAACAGCTTTTTACGTGAGAACTCTTGTCCCACATTTAAATCACATGATGGGACAAAGAGGAAAAGCTGGACCTTCAGAAGATCAGGATCGAAACCCAGGTGTGACCACAGCCTAAGAGTACTTTGGGGCAACTTGGGTTCTCTAAAATCACATGGGCTGGCTGGATCTTCTGGGGATGTTCAAGCTTGCACATCAGAAGTTACTTTCTCCTTACAGTAAGGAAGATGAGGGCAGGGGAACCCCAACCCACTTAAACTGAAGTTCTCACCCACAATTAAACAACTGCTTTGAAAATCATGAGGCTTGGATCATGAGGGAAGCAAAGAGCAAGGCCATCACAAGGACCTGCTAATCATTGTGAGTGATTAGGACGCAAAAGCAGGGAATAAAGCAGAACCCAACATTGCTGAAGAATTAGGCCCAATAGTAAGATATAAGGAAGAGGATGACTCACAGAATTCTGTATAGATAACAATTTGTTTACTGCATCCTTCAGACAGTCCAAGAAGTAACAGTACATGTAGAGGTCACCAGGTGGCCAATACATAAACAACCTAATTAATCGGAAGTAGCAGATGCAGAAACTATATTCTTGCTTTGCCCAAATAAGACTAGGAGCATACTGTGGCACATACCATGGATTTAAAGCCGAAGAACACCACTAAAATAATAATAGTGCCAAAATATATAAGAACATATTTCAAGTATAGACTTCCATTCCTAAAGAACTGTAGATTTAAACTAGGGATGCTATGAAGGAAGAATGCAAACAGGCAATTCCTATAGTTGATTTCAAAGGCACAGCCTAGACAGACAACTAATGAAATTCTTAAGATTGTTAACTACAGATAAGGCGCAAACCTTAAAATATGACAGAAATAAGAGCAGAATCCTAAAATGCAACATCTCAGCTTTTGTCACATAACAAAGAATTATTGGAAGATGGGTGTAGATCTGTATTTGTACACGGGAAGCATAGCATGTTAAACAGAATTAATTAATTAATTAATTAAACCACCCATCTGGCTGCCAAGACCACTTGGCATTGAGATCTTACTAACGGGACTTCCGCTCTTAAAGAAATAAGCACCATTAAAATATGGGCACAGAAATGCTTTAAGAAAGGTACCCCGCCTGTCAGGCATGGATATATGGACAAAAGGACAATAGGCATCTTTCCCTGCATCAGGCCAACAGAATGTAAGCTATTCTGAAAGATGCCTCCCGTTCAAATGTGTTCAAGTCACCAACATGGGCTTCACCAGTCATGTCCCTGCTTCTGTTCCCTATTTATAGGTCTTGTGTCTGCTGCAACCTGTCCCTTGGATTCTGAATTACATTTAGTATGAATACCACAGGCGCGGATCACCAACATAATGGAGAGTGAACATGACAATCTATTCTACCGAGATTCATGGCTCACCCACGTTGAACCATGCAAATCTCAAGCAGAGATTCTACCAAGGTACTCTTGTTGCAGTGGCAACATCTAAAGCAGGCATGTCCTCCAAACTTCAGCCCTCCTGATGATTTGGACCACAACTCCCAGGATTCTAAGTTTAGACTGCCAATGACGAAGGAGTGTGGGAGTTGCGGCCCAAAACATCTGGAGGGCCGAAGTTTGGGCATGCTTTAGATTCTAAAGCAGTGGTTCTCGACCTGGGGGGGTGTCCCCAGATGTTCCTGGACTGCAACTCCCAGAAGCCTCCACCACTAGCTGTGGTGGAAGGGGTTTCTGGGAGATGCAGTCCAGGAACATCTGGGGACCCACACTCTAAAGTCATAAGTAAATTTCATTGCCTGGCTACTTCAGACAAGAAACACAGTGTCCTCAGAGCATGTGAGATGGCAAAGCAAGTTGAGGAAATACAGATGGCCTGGGGCACAGTTCAGATACCTCTTCAACTAACCCGCCATTCCTGGATCCAGCTACTTAAAAGCCCTTCTCCTCCAGTTGCTGCTGCTGCTGCTACTTCTCCACCGCCGCCTGTCAAGGCGATCCCAGAACACGGGATAAGATGCAGCTGGAGCCACTTGACGGGAGCTGGATGGAATGCTAGGCTGTAGCAGTCAGCCCGAACCACCCGGACTTATAAGGCTCTGAGCAACATCAAAACACACAGCAAGCTTGGGGTGGGGGTGGGGGTGGGGGGTGGGGGAGTTGCATGAGTTGGGGACATTTTGAACCTTCCAAAAGAAAGATTAGCAGCTAACTCAACGGCTAGTCTGTGAGTGTAACAGCCTTATTAAGCCTTGTGCTCACGAAGGTACATGCTTGTCCATTGGCTGTTATCAAATGGGAAGTGGAACAGAAAAATGACTTAATAAAATTTACATTCTGCAAAAGAAGGCAAATGGCGCATGTTAGGAAAATTTACGTCCTCTTTTTCCCTCTTTTTAAAATTTCTTTTCCTTTTTTTATTTTAACACTTGACTCCTTCATTCATATTAAATGAAAACAAAAAAAGAAAAAGTGGAGTGCTCATCATATGCTTGACGTCTGAAGCAGTTTCGTGTTCATTCTCGTCTTATTTTTCTCCCTATGTTTATTTTTCCTCCAGATATTACATCCTGCTTTATACTATAGAATACACTCTTAATCTTTTCCTTTCCTTCATGTTATCCTCTGCCACGTGTATACCAAAAACCAAGCAACAATAAAAACCTCAAGGTGGAGACCTTACGTTTCTTTCAATGTGAGTGGAACAAACACGACACGAATAACATCTGGAAGAATAAAGACAGCAACCTCCCAATCAAATGCAAACTAGTTAATTCAATCCTATTTCCAATAGGTTCATATATTTATGAACCCTGGATTTTTTTAAGAAAGGGAAAATATGTATTCAAATCGTGGTGCTGGAGATGGCTACTACACATTCCATAGGCAGTGAAGATGACCAGCAAGGAAGTACTAAGACAGGAGTGTCCAAACTTTGGCCCTCCAGATGTTTTGGACCACAACTTCCAGAATTCCAAGCCTGTATTGCCAATGACAAAGGACTTGTGGGAGTTGTGGTCCGAAACATCTGGAGGGCCAAAGTTTGGACACCACTGTACTAAGACCTAGATGGAATCCAACCAAAAATATATCTAGAAGCCACAATCACCAAATAAAAAGCATCATACTTCAGTCATGTTATGCGGGCTAACTCACTCAAAAAGACTGTTATGCTGGGATCAATCTACGGTAAAAGGAGGAGGACACACCAGAAGGGACACTAGGAACTAAAAGATGATAAAAGGGCATTGGAGAGCATTGATCCACAAAGTGGACAAGCGTCGGAAACAAATGAACGGATACAAGAAATAAACATTGCTGCTGTACAACACCCAAGGTCATGCCATGATTATTTCATGAATATGGGGGGTGGGGGGCTCTCCCTTTGTCTTCCAATGAAGCAAAATGCAAAGAGATCCCTGGTGGATCTTTAACTCACCGGCCTTTCTTTCTATAAGGAATTTAAGTACTGTACTGCTTATTAGGTGCCACTGATCAGAAAGATTATTATGAAAGGCGTCAAGCCTACCCAAATGCGTGCAGAAGTAGCTTCTTGGAGGGGTTGCCACAAAAAGGACAAGTTAAACGTTCAGTGCCTGTGGAGTGCTTCCTTTATGTGAGCCTTTTCACACGAGCCCTAAGATCCGCTGGCCACTTAAATTCGGACCAGAGATCTTAGGGGTTTGTCGCTGTTCCTGCGTTCCCACCCCCTCCGCACTCCTGGCTGCTGGCTGCGTGAGGGGAGGGAGAAAAAAAGGAAGAAAAGAATGCCGCTCACCTCCGTTCTGATGTCCCGGCACTGCATTCAGATCTCTTAAAGGGGTGGGGGGCAAAAAAAGAACAAACAGAAGCAAGGAGAGCCCGGCAGTCACTACGTTATATCCGCATCAAGAATTTTAACCTCCGGAGAGCAGGTACCTGAAAAGTGCGCTGGGACGCGCATAGGTGGGCGTGGTCGCACTTAATTATCTGTAAACTCCGGAGCTGGTGGGGAAACAGTTTTAAGCTCCGGAGCTGGGAGCCATTTGCGGCGGAGTTTAGGGGTCGTGTACAAATACCCTGTGTCAGACCCGTCTCTGCTCACCTCAATACCAAACCTACTCAATATCTTGGCTACGGCCATCTAAGGTGGAAGGTTGCTCACCCTTAGCACAGATTAACATGTATAACACACTAGATGGCCTGCCTTGGCATATGACCATACCCTACATTTGTAAGGGGCAAGATCTGCATCAGGGTTGTTCTACAGCCATCTACAGATGGAAGCTCACAAGACCAGATGTCCTTCATCACAGACAGGCAGATGTCAGGGGTGGTTCTAACACAGCATTCTATCCAAGCTATTTTTCTCTGAGTGGGAGTGTTTTCAACAGAGCAGCAAAAAGTGCCTGCAGTATTTTTCCAATGTAGAGGAAACAACATACTGTTATATTGCCATAACCGATTTCCTTAGTTTTGCACATTAAAATAATAAATTCATTTAGAATTCTGCAGCTGTCAAGCATTGCCTTCGTGGATACTCATACGAAAGAGCAACCTGGAAGCTTATACCTGTGGTCTTAAAGCAGGAGGCTCACAGTGTTGACTCATTCCCATGAAAACAAGAACATAAGGGTAGAAATTGACCAGAATTGGTGTTATTTGACAGATTGAAGGTCACCTACATTTAACTCACATGGCAGTCATACAACTTGATTAGAAAGTATCAAACATTCAAAGAAAAAATGCAGCATTTAAGGTCAGAGAAGAAAAGTGCATTTAAAATATCTATGAACACAAAGATATACAAGTTACACTAAATCTTATTGCAGAAGAAAGTTCCAGGATATTAAACTATGTATGAACAAGAAAGATGTGTTACATGAAATCTTCCCCAAAGAGGGCATACAGGGTTGCATTTTTTTTATTTTGTTGTGTGTTGTTGTTAACAACAACACATCACCAAGGCGACTCGGACTTGTGCTGACCCCATAAATGGGCTATTTCCAAAAAGTCTTAGTCTTCGACATCCCTGCCTGGCTCTTGTAAGCTCATGCCTGCGGTCTCCTTCTCATTTACTTCCTTTATTTTGTAGGTTTTTAAAATGAGCAAAGGGCGAGTAGTAGGTAAACAATACCATCATGGCTTTTAACGAAGCAGAAACAAATTCAAAACGGGGGGAAATCCCACTTGCTGTAAACAAAGGAAGCTCTCGTGACGTAACTTGCTACAATTCTGGCATTCTTTTTGAAGGCGCAGAGTACAAGCAAGGAAATGTACAAAATGTAGTGGAATCAGTTTTCAAAGTAACGGAATCACAGCAACTTCAGCAACAGTGAAGTCTGGATCTGGAATAATCACGCTAAACCCCAACAAATAGTAGCTCATGTCTCATACCTGACCATCCATCATCACAAGGCCACATTCTTCATGGAGATACAGTAAGAACCTAAGAAGAGCCCTGCTGGATCAGGCCAAAGGCCCATCCAGTCCAGCTTCCTGCATCTCACAGTGGCCCCACCAAATGTGTCCAGGAATGCACGAGACTAGATCTCTGTCTCCTGATACCACTCCCCTGCATCTGGCCCTTGAAGTACCCCGGTTTTAAGCCTGGAGATTACACATCTCCATCAGGGTTTGTAACCATGACTGCTAGCGTGGTGATGCTGCCTTGCAAATGATGCCATCCTAGCTTCATCTTGCATGTGGCTGATTGTAATAAAGTCTCACATCTCCAGTCAGCTTTTATTTATTCTCGGTGGTGGCTCCCTAGCTTTGGAATGCACTGCCCTGAGAAGCCAAATTGGTCCTGTCCCTCTTGTCGTTCTATGGTTAGGCAGAGACCTTCCTCTTCAGGCAAGCTTTGTAGCTCAACAAGCTTCATAACACTTACACTAACACCAATAGGATTATAGGTCCTGTAAGGCAAAGAAGAAGATCCTGATTTATTTTTATTTTTATTTTTATTTTCATTGCTCCATTGAATATTTATCAAAAGCCAGCACAGCTGCGAGACACCCCACTCCGTATCTACTAAGGTACTAACTTAACAAAAAAATATCTGAACTCTCCACAGGCAATAAAACCCTGGCTTTGAGCAGCGTCTAGTACTTTCATGAACAGAGGGTTGGTTTTTTTTGTATGAAACAGCTTGTCAGTTTGAGATTCAAACTGCAGAAGGTTAAATGTGGCTGCTAGCTCATGCCTTCTCCATACATGGTCATAACTTGCAGGCAAATAGGAAGGGAAAGGAAGAGGAGGAGGAGATTAAAGCTTCCTGGAGGAACAGGCTGTCATTGAGTGACGCTCTAGTCCACGGTTTCAAAATGAGATGACTTTTCATTGTATCATATTATTTCCCTACATCAATCAGACTTTTGACTTCCAGGTGCTGTGGTACAACCAAACCAGGCCTTTGACCAGATTGCAGTGAGGATCTCAGCAAGTACCCACGCCCATTTTACAGGTGCTCCAACACCTACAGCCTTTAGGAAGGCATTAAAGACCATGCTATTCCGTGAGGCGTTTGGTCAATTAGGTTAATTTCGCTCCCCCCCCCCCCCCGCCATCTGCCCGTTGTTTTTAAGTCACTTAAGTAGTTTCTTTGTTTAATTGTTCTTGTGCATTTGTTTGATTCGACTAGCTGTTTCATTTTATATTGTTGTAAACCGCCCGGAGTTCCTCCGGGAAGACGGGCGGTATATAAGCTCTAAAATAAATAAATAAATAAATAAATACACCCTCCAGCCCAACTCCGTCAAGCGAAACCTCACGTACAAAGCCCAAGTTTTGCATTCCAGGTCGACTTCGCATTCAGATTAATCGTGCTACTTTTTTACATCAGGAGACGGAAAATTATTTCTCAAGTTACTAGCTCCCTTTAACCAACTTCTAACACTACCGCCAATTAACAGTTATGGAATATTTTATACAACAGAGGATACGGACCCAAGCCTCCAGAATGATGTCTTAAGAAGAGATTCAAAGTGTGAGCAATACTGCTTTAAATAAAAAAGAGTTGGAGGGGGTTTCAAGCCTCTTCTTCAATTCCCAAGGTTTTCTTAATCTCTGCAATCCAACAAGAGAATACTTGCCTTCCGCTGGAATCCCACATTATGTTGAAGCACATAGGAAAATCCACTGCATTGCAATTGTGTATGAATTATACTAATACTGCACATTAACCCCCTGTTAAAAAAAGGTCCTGCAAATTTCAGCCTGCTTCATTCTTTAGAAAGGAAGTTCTTTGCACCACAAGAGTGACATGTTTCCACTTGGTTGCTTTGCATGGTTTTTTTAACATTGTTCCAGGCCTTTAATCCAGGGGACTGTTACACTATCCAGGTAGGGAGATGGCAGTAGGAGAGGAGAGGAGAAAGGTGTCCTTGAAGTCTTGCACATCTGCCTCTACCCATTAGCAGGACACACCGGTAGAGCACAAAGGTGCTTTTACATGATGGGGGTCACACAAGGACATGTGGCAAAAACTCACAGGAAGAGGGAGGCTGGGCATTTGGAGGAAGACAATAGGGGTAGTAGCAGTACCATCATGAGCCTTTTAGCTTGTTGTTTTAGAACTCCTGACAGCAACAGTCCAGGTCTTGGTGGTGGTGGTGGTGCTAGTAAAGTCTTCCACAGGGGGTTGCAGAAACTCCAGTCATATTATCTGAGTGGGTAGTTAAGGGCATGCAAGATTTAGGTCCTAGAACAGGCATGTCCAAACTTCGCCCCCCCCCCGAAGTTTTGGACTGCAACTCCCAGAATTCCAAGCCTATATTGCCAATGGCAAAGGACTCTGGGAGTTGTGGCCCAAAACATCTGGAGGGCCGAAGTTTGAACATGCCTGTCCTAGAAGGTGCAAGGATTGCTACCCATCTGTTTCTGGGCACAATTAAAAGTACAGCTCCTAACCTATAAAACCTTTAATGGCTTGGGTCCAAGCTATCTCAAGGGCTCCGTCTTCCATTATGAACTCACCTAGGCCTTTATCTTAATCATACCTTCCTCTTCTTGTTTTTTAATCAGCATCTTTTTAAACTCTTTAAAGGAATTGTTCTGGAATGTTGCAAATGCTCTGAAGACATACTTTTACAATGATCTTCTGTGCCAGATTTTTTGTTTGTTTGTTTTAAACAGACGAGCACCGTCATTGAAAGCTTCAGGTGCACGTTTTTTCAGCTGAGGCTCACCTCACAACTAGTAGGCTTTTTAAAAAAAACAGCTATGTTTCTCAACAAAGTGAGAAAGTGATTTGAAAGAATGAAGTTCTAAATAAAAAAAAGTTAAAAGGAAGAGTGGAGCTCTGTGCTGGGTGTGTGTGTGTGTGTGTGTGTGTGTGTGTGTGTGTGTGTGTGTGTGTTTTGCTTGTTAGGGAGTAAGTGAACATTAAACCTTCAAAGCTTCTTATCCAAGAAGCTCTTGAAACCTATACAAAAAGAAAAATGAAAACAGAACGAAATGAAACAAAGCAAAACAAAACAACCGCCCCACAAGAGGCATTTTAAAAAACCCAGACCTCAACCCTACAGATGCTGAGAACTCAAGAGGCCTGGAATACATCAAACTGGCCTCCTCAGCTGTGGCACCTCCTTATGGAGTGCAAAGCCCTAAGAGTTACACCAGGCACCCTTCCTTTGGGCCTTTAAAAAGCGTCTTAAAACACAGCTTTTTAGACAAGCTTTTGAGGAGGAGGAATTAACTGGGATAGAAGAGGAAGGAGGTGGCATACATATTAAACAGAGCAATATTTACTCTGCCGCAGGTCTTGTTATTTGCAATCGAGGATTTAGCTTGTTGTTCATTTTTATATAATTTGTGTTTTATATAAATTATGTCTTTTCATTTCTGTTGTAAACAGCTCAGAGTAGCAATTTGCTAAATTGTGGGTACATACATACATACATACGAACGAACAAACAAACGAACGAATGAACGAACGAACGAACGAACAAATCAGGGGCATAGATTCTTCACACCTGGGACCTTCACCAATCCCCTGCAAGGTAGGCTGGTCCAGAAGCAGCCAATCCCTACAAGATAACACCATGAGTCTTGTTTGTGCAGACATTTGAGCCTAGATTTCTCGCTTATACTGGCTGGGATCAAGGGAAAGTTGAAGCTCAACACATCTTCAGGGCGACAGTCCAAGGGAGGCTAGCCAGTAAGAGGACGACAAAAGCACTGCAAGACAATGCAAGAGGTGGCAAAATATTAATTCTCAATCATTGTGCCCTACAAGCAAAGCCAAGCCAGCTCCTCCCTTCACCCAACTGTCCTAGCATGGCCATGACCCACGCTTTCAACTCTGCCTAAACAGAAAAGATTTGAACTCCAAGTACCTGAACTGCACAGAGCAACAAGCTCCTCCCTTGCTTCAGATGCTTCTCCTGGCTTTCGTGATTCTTCCCAGAGGATGCTTAACTAGAGTACTGCAAATTCTTTAAATATCTGGGGGAGGGGGAGGGGATGATTCCTTCGTTTCAAAGTTTGACCTCGGAAGTTGACACTGGTAGGGAGGATCAAGGGCACGGGTTGTGTTTCCCTCACCAAGTTGAGAGAGGAACAGTTAATCTGGTTAATGTTTGACACTCAAGTTTTACCAGCTGTCACCAAGGTGATGGAGTGATCACACTGATCATCAAAATGTCCTTTGCTCAACTGCTCGGTTCAGCTCTTGTAAACTCAATTATCTGGCTTCTTTTAGGGAATTGATCCATTTCGTGTGTGGTCTTCCTCCTTTCCTGATGCCTTCTACTTTATCTTGGGTTGTTCTCTCTTCCAGAGAACACTACCTTCTCATGATGTGTCCAAAGCTGGACAGTGTCCGTTCCAGCATTTTTGCCTCCCAAGATTGTTCAACCTTGATTTGTTCTAGGACTCACGGCTTCATCTTTCTGGCAGTCGAGGAGATCCGCTACACTCTCCTCCAGCTCAACATTTCAAGAAAGGGAGGGAGGGAGGGAGGGAGGGAGGGAGGGAAGGAAGGAAGGCAGGAAGGGAAGAAAGAAAGAAAGAAAGAAAGAAAGAAAGAAAGAAAGAAAGAAAGAAAG
>JAHTLZ010000252.1:4084962-4103137 GCA_023846285.1 Phrynocephalus versicolor
CTATCTATCTATCTATCTATCTATCTATCTATCTATCTATCTATCTATCTATCTATCTATCTACCGATGAATGGACTGATGGGTTTTTTGTTTGCTTCCTTTTTACGGATTGCTGAAAAATAAAAAAGCAGGACAAAAGCAGAACAAAAGTTGCGAAAGATTACCTGGACGTCAGGGTTGCCTGGGTTCAATTCCAGACAGCGGCTCATATTTCACTGTGCCTTCCATCCTTCCGAGGTCGGTAAAATGAGTACCCAGCTTGCTGGAGGGGTGGGGCAGTGTGGTTAGCCTGCATAATTAAATTGTAAACCGCCCAGAGAGTGGTTGAAGCGCTGTGGGGCGGTATATAAAGCAGAACACTTTGCTTTTGCTTTGCTTTAAACAGCTGTCTCGAGCCATTCAATTTTAGTCGCTTTGTTTACTCTGCTTTACTCAAGAGGAGAAAAGGGACATTTTATGTCTTGCTCGTAATTTCCGACTATACATCCGTGCCTTGGAAAAACAACACATAATAAACAAATGGGTTTAGTAGTCACGGATAGAATTTGATTGCCCCCGCCCCCCCTCTCTGTGTGTGTGTGTGTGTGTGTGTGTGCGCGCGCGCGCGCTGGAAAGGCATACAACTGGAGCCAAGTGTCTTTCGAGCATGGAAAAGAACGTTGTTTCACCAGTTCGATGTATGAAATGAAGAACAACAGCGTGTTGTTATTGTTGTTGTTTTGTTCGTTGTCACACACAAACACCTTCCCTCTAACGCAGCCATCGGCTTTCTCCCTCTTTGAATTGGGCAAAGGACGGCACGGGGAGCCGAGGAACCTGCGAGATGCGGAGATAAACACACACACACACACACATACCGGAGTGCCGCGTTGCCTTTCCACTTCGCTGCCCCTTTGGAGCGAACGCGGCGCGATTTCACTCCACCCTTCTGTGGTTCAGATCAGCTATAACGTTTGTTTACCTGGAAGTCCAAGCGGGGCGCGGGGACTTGGTTGTGTGGGGTCCTGTTTCCCTTTGCCCCCTTTTAACATTTGGAGGGCGCTTTTGACAAGTCGTGCGTCGGGAAAAAGGAACCACCAGGAAGGGAGAGCTGCCTAGATGTCCTAAGCACGTCCGATCTCACCCGATTTCGGAAGCTAAGCAGGGTCAGCCCTGGTTAGTACTTGGATGGGCGACCACCAGGGAATACCAGGTGCTGTAGGCTGGCCTGGAGTAGGAACTGGCAAAGCCACTCCAGTATTCCTGCCAAGAAAACTCCATGGTCATGGGTTCAGAAAGAGTCGGTCAGGATTGTAACAACACAACACAACACAACACAACACAACACAACACAACACACACACACACACACACATACCTGAAGGGCACAAGAACTGCTATGGCACCAGAGAGTTCGTGTTAAATATAGACGTTGGACACCTCCTAGTGATGGAGGCCCAACGATCCCTGCCCTGTTCGGACACCAGAACATTTCACAAACGGGAAGTGCAAATAGAGGTTTTACTTTATTTTTGGCTTCTTTTAAGCCTCAAGAGCCCTAACATAACCTTGCTTTCTTCCTTCACTTTCAGGAAATGTCCTTTCAAGTATTAATGAGGTCGCCTGCCAGTCTTAAATGATAGCAAGGGTTATCTCTGCCAGAATGGAGTCCCACAACTCAAAGGTTCTCCGTGCCTTAAAGTTCTATTTGAATCCTTTTGCACCAATTGTATTGGGATTCCTTTAAGTTTACTTCTGGCCCCAATCCACAGCTAATCCCAAATAGAATAGTCCATCTCCATCCAACGCAGAATGGCAAATTCCACTGGTGTTCTTCCCACTGATTCAGTGTTTTTTCCCCTCTCTACTGTACTTACAGACATATAATTGGATTTATGCTGGCATGTGCCATCAAAAGTTCCACATCTCCACAGCCGCTACCATACTTCCTTGAGCAGCCGCTTTTTATTTTGCATCGCCTTATCTCCTCCCACGGTCACATGGTTGCTAAGGTGGGTTCTGCAGTCCGCACTTCAGCGGCTGCTTAGCAATCAGCTTCTCCCTTCGCACTTGGCTGAACCGCTTCAAACTACGACAGGGAAACAGCAGAAACGGGGGGAACCGCTGCAAATACAACCAAATCGCTTTAAAGGGGGGGCAGGAACCGTTTTTAAAAAAACACCAACCCCAGTGGTCGTAGCAAGAAAAACCAACACAGTGGTCCAAGAAGGGCGTGGCCAAGGGGGCTCTTCAGAAAAAGTGATTTGAAAAGCGGACAGTGATTTTTAAGGCGATTTGTCTTTAAGGAAAAGGCATTTCTTTCAAATCTAAATCGCTGGCCTCTGCCACGTGGAAACCCACCACCACCACCACCATGATGCTGCCATGATGCCTTCGAAGAAAAGGCAGAAAACCAATGCAGTGGAATAAATGCATGGCTTTCTATGTACACGACTTTTTTTTTTTAAAGGCAAAGCATTCTGTCATGTGCGCCTTTTCCTGCCTTCTCCAGCAGTCGAGAAAGTCTTACCACCACGCAGAGAAGTAGGCCAGTCGATGCTGCAGCAGCCGTGCATGCCAGGGGTTTTCAGCAGCAGATGGAAAGCTGCCTCATCCTTGACTCTTGCCCGTGGCCTGCTTGGAGGGAAGGAGCTATTAGCACCTCTGCTGCCCTGCCGCCCCCGCTACTTGGGTCAATGGATCCTTAGGCTCAGGGGAGGCAGCATAGGGCTGCCTTCCTTCCCAACAGGGAAACCCGAATCATTGTGCAGCGGAGGATTCCAGCCAGCCACCCACCCGACTCCGCTGCCAGAGGCTGGAAGTAGCACTGAGTGCATCATCGCCTTTTGCAGGCAGTGTCAACTGGATCCCCTGAGCATCAACAAGGACGTTGGATGCTGGTTCGGCAGCTGGGGCCCTGCGTGAATTCCCTGGAAGGCCGGCATGAGTCAGAGCCAGGGCAGAGAGGAACACCTCTGTAGAGGGTTGGGAGAGTGAGAACAGATAAAAGAAAATTTGTTTTTACCCAGCGTGTTCTTCGTCTGTGGAACTCCCTGCCACAGGAAGTGGTGATAGCATCTGGCCTGGATGCCTTCAAAAGGGGATGGGACAGATTCTGAGAGGAAAAGTCCATCTCACATTACAAACCATGATAGAGATGTGTCATCTCCAGGCTTAAAACCAGGGTCCTTCAAGGGCCAGATGCAGGGGAGGGGGATCAGGAGAGAGAGATCTAGTCTCGTGCGCTCCCAAACGCATCTGGTGGGGCCACTGTGAGATCCAGGAAGCTGGACTAGATGGGCCTTTGGCCTGATCCAGCAGGGCTCTTCTTATGTTCTTATGCTCTTAGATGGGACCGAGATGGAAGGTCAGGCAGCCAGACAAACAAGCAGGCGGGGAGCAAACTGCAGCTGACCAAAGAACCAAACTTGGAGTGGAACTGTATGGATACCCAATCGGAGAGGACCAATGGATCGGCCTTGCTTTCCGCCCTTTAATTATTTTCTGCTTAGCCTGAACCAAATGCAGCCTGTTGATAATTGGAGTGCCCTATGCTTTCTAGCAGTCCCGCTTAGGTTGATCCATTAAAGATAAGAACAGAAGAAAATAGCAAGAAACCTTAACTGAAACTTCAAGTCACAATGGGTTTTGTGTATTTGTAGTTATCACGGACAATAATTCATGCCTTTAATTTGCCTACCACTTCACTGTGTCCTAGCAAGCAACTTCACCCTCTGGTCCATATGTAGGGCTTATTTACCTGAAAAATTAGATAATACACGATACATCTTAAGAGGTATAGGCTGAACTCCAGGAAAACCCATCCTATAACAAATCTGTCAGTCTTTGAGATAACACAGAACACTATACTATGCTGCAACTGACTCTCCATGGCCACATCTTTTGTGGGGAGGGAATCTGATTTTTGCTACATTATGCCTTCAATGCATAAATTATTGTTTGCTCTTTGGTTCTGTAACAGAACAGATTAAAGAAAGATTCCGTTTTTCTTCTGCACTTAAAACCACAGTTTCCTTGTGCTCTTAAAACCATCTTAGCTCATTAAACGACGGCACTCGTTTCATTAAATCTTGACTTTTAGAACAAAATCAAATACCTTAGATGCAGTTCGAGTTCCAGCTGTCACCCCAGTTAAATCAAAATGGATCAGGTTATAATCGCTTGAGCCAAAATTATTCCTAATCACAACCACCAACGTACTCTTTCACAGCCTTGACTGGATGCCAGAAACCAACTCTCCTGGATGCCTTCAAAGGGGGATTGGACAGATTCCTGGAGGAAAAGTCCATCCCAGGTGACAAACCATGATGGAGATGTGTCATCTCCAGGCTTAAAACTGGGGTACTTCAAGGACCAGATGCAGGGGAGTGGTAGCAGGAGACAGAGATCTAGTCTCGTGCGCTCCCAGATGCATCTGGTGGGGCCACTGTGAGATCCAGGAAGCTGGACTAGATGGGCCTTTGGCCTGATCCAGCAGGGATCTTCTTATATGTTCTTATGTTCTTATGTCCTTGGACTACAAGAACATCTGGGGACCCAATATTGGGGACCACTGCACTATACCACCGCACATTGTATAATTATAGTAAGATTCAGTTTACGGAAACCAGAAGCCTAATCTTTTGTTTTGTTTTGTTTTGTTTTGTTTAATGAAGATTCTTGATCTCTCCTGGAAGAGCCAACTGCCCTCTCAAATTATTACACGGTAGTTAATTATTTGCGAGACCAGTCCTGCGGACATACAAGTCAAAGCAACGTAGCTTCCACCCATTAATCGGGGGGGTGGGGGGGGAAGAAAGATATACCATATTGTGTGGTGCTTGTTTGATTTATAAACATGAGAAATGGTGATAGGAGACCACAAATAAAGGAATCATCACATTAAAACACAATTGAATTGAAATTAATTTTAAAACTGCATCTTTAGTAAAAGAATGCTCCCTGCTCAGCGAAAAGCCTGTTCCTTAAGGTTGCCAAAAGCCAACTCAACAGCATTGCTATATTCGACTATATAATTAATGAATTAGTGCTGCTGTTCCGGATCCCGAGGGTTGTATATAATTGAAAGGGTTGGCAATACAGACATCACTCCTGAGCTGGAGTGGTAGCGGAAAATGCACTAAGTATTAAACACTTCCCTGGGCCTGCAGCATTTCAAATATAATTAATTAATGCAATTTAATTTCAAAGAATTGGCTACTGGGGGTAGACGGAGCTTCCTCCACTTCCTGCCGTCCCCTGTATCAACTATGCAGAAGGTAAAGGTTCCCCACCCCCCAGTCGTGTCCTACTCTAGGGGCGGTGCTCATCTCCGTTTCCAAGCCAAAGAGCCAGTGTTGTCCAGGGCCATGTGACCAGCCTGGCTGAACGCATTTCTGCACACGGAACACTGCTCTCCGTCCTGCTTTTTACGGTGGTACCTATTTATCTACTTGCATTGACATGCTTTCAAACTGCTAGGTTGGCAGGAGGTGGGGTTAACAGCCGGAGCTCGCTCCGCTGCGTGGCACCCGGGATTCGAACCGCCGAGCTGCCGACCGTTTCAGCGCTCTAGCCCACTGAGCCACCACGCCCCTCGCTTGCAGAACCATACTGCCTCTGTATTGGAGAGGACCTATAGCAGTGGTGGAGGACCTTTGGCCCTCCAGATGTTTTGGACCACAACTCCCACATTCCTTTGCCATTGGCAATCTAGGCTTGGAATTCTGGGAGTTGTGGTCCAAAACATCAGGAGTGCCGAAGGTTCGCCACCACTGATCTATAACCATCCTGGCGAGCTGCTATTAATGGTCTTATTCTCCAGGTCTTTCCCCTCAGCCTTTTTCTCCTCGTGGGAGAAGCGTGGCAGGTGACACAGTGGAGGACTATGCACGTGGTTGGAGAGGTTTCCTTCTCCAGCCTGTAAAAACGCCATCCCCAATTTCAGTTCAACACGGCGAGGGTGCTTTAACAGCCTTGCCAGAACCCTTTCCTTAAAACATACCATCTCAGCCTCCAAAGCCTTTGAAGGCCACTTGTAAACCAGGAAGGCGGACTTATCTCAGATCTGTTAAAGCAAGACACAGGCCTCTCTTTCTGGGTATTTTCGGCTCCTCTGATAACCAGCAACCCCCTCCCCTTGGTGTCCTATCGAACTTTCCAAGGCGTTGTGTCACTCAAAGACGATTGCTAACCACATTCCACAGAGGTGGCTCCTGCATGCCCTTTCCTTACAGTATAGGTAAGGAAACTGAAAAACTGAAGACATTTTATAAAGATCTGTTTTTTAAAATCTGTTGTAAGCCTCCTTGGGTCCCCTAGGGGGAGAAAGGTGACAGACAGACAGGCAGGCAGAACTATTTTAATAGTTTTTAAAAGTGACTTTTTTTAAAGGGCTCTCCTCTCCTCTACGGCATGCAGATGTAGAAGTTTCCAGGAGGCCGGTGGCAGGCTTTATGGCTGCTCTTCTTTGTCAGGTTCCCAAAGCTCATTTGGGTCAAGAGAAAACTCAAGCTCAAGAGAAAACGTCAGCAAAAAGGCCCAGAGAAGGAAGCTGGCCGGTCCTATAAATGGCACCCAGAGCTGCTTGGTCATGGTGCCTCCCTGCCTGAGGCATTCCTTCCTGCCCTGAAAGCCAGGCTATTAACAGCTGCCCTTTGATAACACCGAGGGCCTTCCACTTCGTCACATAGCAGTTGTTGGGGTGATAGTGCGGAGATGACGCTCTCCAGATCCTCCCTTCTGCGCCAGGCTCTCCGCAGACCAGTGCTGTGGCCCCTGGCATCTGGGTTTAAGGCACATTCCTTTCTCCCCCTGAGCCCTGCCTGTGGGTAACAAAAACACACACTGGCCCTTGGTAGGTTCAGAACATGGGGAAGTCTCTTTTTTTTGGACAACAACTCTCCAAATTTTCAGTCAGCATCTCAAGCCAGCATCCAATGGAGGAATTCTGCAGTGATATATCCCCACCCCCACCCCTGCTGCCGCCAAGGTCTGGATAGGAATAGATTCCCACCACCCCACCACCACTTTTCCCTGTGCTTTGAGGTTATAGACCAGGCATACCCAAACTTCGGCCCTCCTGATGTTTTGGACCACAACTCCCAGAACTCAAGCCTGTATTTCGAATGGCAAAGGACTGTGGGAATTGTGGTCCAAAACATCTGGAGGGCCGAAGTTTGGACATGACTGTTATAGACAAAATGGCAACAAGTTCAGAAGCACAGGAAGGCAAGGCTTTTTTGTACGCTATAAACTCGTATTGCATGATGACTTAGTTTCCAATGACTGTAATATTAATACTCAACTCAGGGCCGTCCCAAGTAAGCAAAGCAAAACGGGCTGCTTATACAGCACCCCATACCACTTAAAGCTCTCTCTGGGTGGTTTACAATGCAGGATATACCAGTACTTACTCCATACCCACCTACCCAGTTGTAGGCTAAAGAAAGATAGAAAGAAAAAAGTAAGAACCCCTGGCAAAACATCAGAAAGCAGGGCTACCGACTTACGAGCAAACCGAAGTTGAAATAACCACGAAATCTTAGACTCCAAGCCAATCTGAGTCTATTATTCTTGAGCTGCATATTGCTTGCAAAGTCAATGATGGCATTCTTTCTTTACCTCTGCTGCATGGCCCATAGCCCTTATTCCCACTGGGTCATCCTGTTATGTCCAACACCTGTTCTTGCAGACCTCCATCTGCAGGTCTATACGTTGGTTGCTAAGCACCCTCTTCCTGCATCCACCTTAGAAAAGTTCACGATTCCCTCACAGAGACGCAACCTGATCCGTAACGGACACCGTGCGGTATCCTTTTGAACTTTGGAGGCCTCGCCTCCGTCATGTGGCGGAACGAGGGATTAGCAAATTGGGGAGAAGATGAGAGTAAAAGCAGCCATCCGTCCGGAAGAGGCTCTCTATCAATCGCACAGAGATGAACAAGCAAGAGGGATAAGGAGGGGAAATTAAAGATGGGGGCAAGAAGGTGGGGACACAATAGGGCCGGTCCTACCATTAGGCCAAGGGACCAGTGGCCGATGTTGGAGATGAGCAACAGCAGATGACAATGTCTCTTGCCTCCTGACTGTTCTTGGGGAGTCCCCCAGCTGCTTTTCTTTCGAGGGAGGGTGATAGAATTTTAAATGACATGCAACCTCTCCATATTGCCCTAAATTAGCTGGGTACTCAGGGTCAGCCCTGGTGAGTACTTGGATGGGAGACCACCAAGGAAGACCAGGTGCTGTAGGCGCCTGGAGTAGGAACTGGCAAGTGACTCCAGTATTCCTGCCAAGAAAACTCCATGGACATGGGGTCACGAAGAGTCGGTCATGACTGTAACGATACAACACACACACACACACACACACACACACACACACACACACACACAAAACACAGGTGGTGCACAGGGTTTTATCTCATCCATTGCTTTAAGACAGTTATGGGTGGTTGTTGCTTTTCCTGAGTATAACTCCCCAAATTCCTAGCAAATAAGTCATTAGCTGGATTGCCCAGGGAATTCTGCAGCCCCAAAAAGAATTTCCCAACCTCCTGAATTGGAAATAAGGGGCAATGGTCAATCCAGCTGGCTCCTATATGTAGAATGGCCTCTCTCTCTCTCTCTCTCTCTCTCTCTCTCTCTCTCTCTCTCTCTCTCTGTATGTGTGCCATTTTATCTTTTGCCCTCAGGCAGCAAAATGTCATGGGATGGCCTTGGGCTGCAGTGTTATTGTGTGGAAGCCCGAAGGACGTTTCTGCAGCTGCAACAGAGGCAGAGGCAACCTGCTCTCAAGAACAGCCACAGGGCACTATCAGCTTAGACAGCTCCGAACAAAAATAGCATGGCCGTCATTGGCGCTTCAGGAGGGTTGCACATTGCTAGGAAGGAAGGAAGGAAGGAAGGAAGGAAGGGTTGATGAGTGGAAGGAAGGAAGGAAGGAAGGAAGGAAGGAAGGAAGGAAGGAAGGAAGGAAGGAAGGAAGGAAGGAAGGAAGGAAGGAAAATTAAAGGGTTGCCAGGGAGTAAAATGATTTATCTCCACTCTCACTGGCCACCTCACTCATCGAAAAGAAAACATTTCCCTATCACATCCTATGGGGAGCTAATCTTCCCTGGCTCTTTATGGGTCCTTTTGTTCTACTTCCCACCCGATGATCATATCCTGCTGTTAGGTAATGGTCTTTGTTCTTCTTCTTGGTGCCTACCTGCACGTGCTTTTTTTCTCTGCCCCTCCATGCCCGTCCAACCTATACACTGGTAAGCAAATCAAGCTCATGCTTGGGAAGACTATAAGAATACATAATCATCATCTTAGTACTTCAGAGCTGGAAGGGTCCTTATGGAGCGTTGAGTCCGACCCTGGTCAAGGAGTAACTGTGGAGGAATCGAACTCCAGACCTCCAGCTCCACAGGCCAAGACCTCAACGGACAGCAGGTTTGGAACTTTCCATAACATAGGGAAGGACTCAAGAATGCAGAAGAACTGCTAGAATGTTCACAGCCTTGTGTAAGTGGGCGAAGCAACCCTCTCTGAGAATGTTCTCAGTAGGATTCCCATGGGGCGTGTGCAGTAGGAAGGATCATGTCAGAACTGAAAACTCACAAGGACTTTGCAGGAAAAAGGTCCGTGGGCTGGACCCAGTGAGCCTCCTACCAGAAGATTTTTTTCCCCCTACATGTGGATTTTCCATTCAGGACATCAGCTTTTCAGCCCTACCAGGTGATTCAGAGAATATCTTCTAGGTACAAATCGGCAGAACTCAGAAAAGTTCCTCTTTTTATTGTTTTTATTTTCTTTCTCTTTTCATTTTCTTTTTTCTTTTCTGTACTTGTTTTTTTGACAGCTTCTAGGGCAGTGGTGGCGAACCTTCGGCATGCCAGATGTTTTGGACCACAACTCCCAGAATTCCGAGCCTAGATGGCCAATGGCAAAGGACATAGGGGACATCCACTCAAATTGAGGGCTGGGAGAATAAGAACTGACAAAAGAAAATATTTTTTCACCCAGCGTGTTGTAAGTCTATGGAACTCCCTGCCACAGGATGTGGTGATGGCATCTGGCCTAGATGCCTTCAAAAGGGGATTGGACAGATTCCTGGAGGAAAAGTCCATCACAGGTTACAAACCATGATGGAGAAACCAGGGTACTTCAAGGGCCAGATGCAGGGGAGTGGTATCAGGAGACAGAGATCTAGTCTCATGCGCCCCCAAACGCATCTGGTGGGGCCGCTGTGAGATACAGGAAGCTGGACTAGATGGGCCTTTGGCCTGATCCAGCAGGGCTCTTCTTCTTATGACAGTGGGAGCTGTGGTCCAAAATATCTGGGTTGCTGAAGGTTTGCCACCACTGTTCCAAAATCCTCCAGCAAAGGCAGCCCAGTCCCTTTTAGCCAATGAGGTTCTCCAAGGCAAGACCTCTGAAGGCAGATAACCCTGATTTATAGATTTGTGCCTTGCGCTGCTTGTTCCCAGCAAGTTATTTTTAAAAGAAGTGGACGGAGATGGGAGACAAGTCTTTGGAGAGATTTGCCTTAAATAGTAAATCCCAAGAGAAAGAAGGGAGCACACGCAATGGGGAGGTAGCTAATTTGGGGAACTGACTGAGCAACCCAGTCCCTTACTATTTATTTACAGTGGACTCTTGTATAACAAACAGTTTGTATAACATAACATCTGTACAACATAAAAAATTACAGAGCTAGGGGAAATTTGCTTAACAGAATCACCTATGGGGTGAATCCGTACAACATAAAAATGGGATTACTCCGTTTCAATGCATTCCTATTGGAAATTTGTATAAAGGAATATTTGCTTAACATAATTTCATTTGGAACGAGTTAATTCCTTTATACAAGGTACCACTGTACTTAGAATATATTTACCACACCTTTCTCCTTGGAAAAGGACCCCAGGTGGCTTACAATAATGAGGGACAATATACAGCCCAGAACATAAGATATATTCAAGTTAAGAACCGGGAATTAGAAGAGGCATCTTAGAACATCAGAGGGTAACATTAAAGCTACAAAGAGCATGCAAAAAGAAAAGAAAATCCGTCATGAGGGGTGGAAACTAATGTGGAAAACACGGGTGTTCTTATGAAATCAGTCAATGTAATCATGCATGGTAGTCCATATAAAAGTCAGATTAGATAGTCCGTCATTCAGGGAAAGCTTGCCTGAAAAGAAAAGTTTTGCCTGCTTCTGGAAAGACTGCAGAGATGGGGCAGTCCTGGCCTCTAGCAGGAGGGAGTTCCAGATTCTGGGCGTAGTAACAGAGAAGGCCCTTTCATGTGTTCCCACCAGACGTACCTGAGAAGGTGGTAGGATGGAGAGAAGAGCCTCTCCTGATGACCTTAGCACTCAAGCTGGTTCATACTGAGAGGAATAGAGATGGGCACGAATAAAAAAAAAGGCATTTCATTTGTCGTTTGTCGTTTGGAGCGTCCGTTTCGTTTCGTTTCCGTTTTTCGTGAACTTTTGCAAAAAAATTCGTTTTTGTTTTTGTTCGTTTCGTTACCATTTCATTACCATTTATTTCATTTTTTGTGATTTTTTTAGGATTTTAAGCAATTCACTCATATTGCAGTAACAGAAACGAAACGCACGACAAAATTTCCGGTGTTTCTGTTCGTTTCGTTTCATTTGAAAGACAAAATTCATTTGTCGTTTCGTTACGTAACGAAATGAAAAAACGGAAACGGAAACGGAAAATTGTTCATTTCGTGGCCATCTCTAGCGAGGAATATAGAAGGCTAGGAATGGAATTTGGCTTTGCCCCAGTCCCTCAGGAGAAAGATGACGCTGGTCCACATAAAACAGCATGTGTCTAAAAGCTTTGGGTGGAGTGGGTGTGAGGGTTTGTTACAGGTGCTGTCATCCCACCCGTGTGGCAATGCCAACCACACCAGGCTCCCCTTTCTATATGCCCTTCTCTGAAATCAACCCAGACGGCAAAACAGTTAGGTCAAAGCCCTCTTCCAGGGAACAAAAAGCTGAGGTGACCGCCTGAAAGGTTCCACAGGCTTTCCTCAGAGGACCGACACAACTTGAAGGCCAAACAGACATGAAGGGACAGAAACGTCCACCACCGATGGGGTGAGATGGAGGAGGGGGGAGGGAGGGAGAGGAAGGGGGTTCGATTGTTGAAGGGGAATGGTGCCATTCTGGGGCTGGTTCAGATTTTTTGTTCTGGAGAGAGAGAAGCCTTTACATACATCATCTGGCAGGGTTTGTAGAGATAGGTGGCTTGTGAAATATTCATCATGCCTCAGTATTTGGAACATGAAATTGCTCTAAATTACTCTAAATATTTCATCATCAGGGCCAGTGAACAATCTCACCACTTGAGGGCTGACACGCAAAAGCAGTTCTCTGTGTGTGTGTGTGTGTGTGTGCGCGCACACATTAAAGGCTGAAGTTATACTGGCTCTTTGGACAGGGTATCTGTGTGTGCGCACGTGCGTGCTTGTATGCGTGTGGTGTGCGCGCAATACAGGCTGAAGTTATATTGGCTCTTTGGACAGTGTGTGTGTGTGTGTGTGTGTGTGTGTGTGTGTGTGTGTGTGTGTGTGTGTGTGTGTGCATGCATTAAAGGCTGAGGTTATATTGGCTCTTTGGACAGTGTGTGTGTGTGTGTGTGTGTGCGCGTGCATTAAAGGCTGAGGTTTTATTGGCTCTTTGGACAGGGGTTCGGCCTGCCTTATTGCATAGCTGGGTCTGATCTGGAGATGATGTGCTTCCAGAGACCGAAGGGGCCATTACTAGAAGATCTTGGAACTCTCCAGCACCAGCACCTATCAGGTATCCTATGCTGGCTGGGTGGCTCGGTGGATTAGGTACCCGTCGGCAGACCTGGAGGCTAGGAGTTCAATTCCCCGCTGTGTCTCCACAGGGAGACGAGCCAGCCTGAGGGGCCTTGGGCACGCTGTAATCTCTGCTGGATTTGAGGGTTGTGGGGAGGTCTTTGAATAGTTTCAAAGGAACATTACTGCAGGGCATGAGTAAAGTGGATAGAGGGATGCTCTTCTCCCTCTACAAAATACTGTACCAGAACTCGAGGACATCCACTCAAATTGAGGGTTGGGAGAGTGAGAACAGACAAAAGATTTTTTTTTTTACCCAGCGTGTTGTCAGTCTGTGGAACTCCCTTCCACAGGAGGTGGTGACAGCATCTGTCCTGGATGCCTTCAAAAGGGGACCAACGCCTTACTCCAGCAGTGCTCCAGAGGAGCTGGTGGAAACGAAAGGGTTGCACCACCAGCCGGAAGCCCGTTGGCTCTTGGCCTTTCATTCAGAAGCTGCAGGCGAGCGCTGGGTTCGGACGTCTGGCAAGAGGTGTTTGCTTTCACCAGACTTTGAGAGAGAGATGGAGAGGGGAGAGTGAGAAGAGTGCATGAGAATGACAGAGCCAAAAAGGCCAACTTCCTGCTGCTCTCGATCCTGATTGCAGGCACCAGTGGCCTGCCAGCGCCCAATCCATTGCCCGGCGACCAGGGGAATCTACAGATTTAAGTCTCCCTGCTTTGTAAAGCCCGGCCTAGCAAGGCCCAGGACATAGTCCTGTCTTCTTGGAAATGAGATGGTGTTTGCTGCCGACAAGTAAAATAAAAGGATCTGAATTCAGCAGCTAATCAACAACTGGGGTCTTGTCAATAGAATAGATGAGATGTTCCAAAGCAATGCCTGCTTTTCAGCCCTATCTGGTGAGAGAGCCAGTGGCGGCGAGGGCAGCCAGCAGAGCTGGGAAGAGATAAAGCTTCCGACCAGAGCCCCACTTCCATAAAAGGCTCGGTTTCTCACTCCAGGCTGTGCCCTGCGTTGCCTCTGCTACTCCCCCGACGGTGGCTGGAAGGAGCTCACACCACTCAGCAGCCCTCCTGGTGGCTAAGACCTCCCTCCCCCCTCTGCATCCTCTTCGGGGAGGCAACTCTGGAGGAAAAGAAGGAATCGCTCACTGCTGTCACTTCAGGGCACGAGCCGGTACAACCTGGCAAGGGCAGCTGCTTGGTATCGGCGTTGATAGAAAAACCAGCCTGGTTTGCCCTGTCGTTTGGTGAAACTACGATGGGGGCAGTAGTGATCTCAGTTGCTGGTGAATGCTGGCTGTATCCATTAACCAAGCCCACCAGGTGGAAGGGTCGCAAGGGTCGCACCTACTCCATGTGTGACTCACCAGATTTTGACTTCAGCTTGTTTTTGCCCTAAATAGGGCAGGGCATGGGACAGAAGACTAGGAACCCAGTTCGAGTACCCAGCCCTCCAAACCAGAACCGGTTCATCACGATCTGAAGGAAGTGCCGCCCAGAGACCTCTTGGTAGTGGGGCGGCTAAAAAAATCTTGTAAATAAATATATAAGTACCCAGAATCATAGAATCATAAAGCTAGAAGAGACCTCAAGGGCCATCTAGTCCAACCCCCTGCCATGCAGGAACCCCCATCACAGGACTCCCAGCAGATGGCCATCCAGCCTCTGCTTAAAAACCTCCAAAGAAGGAGACTCCACCGCCCTCCTTTGGGGCAGCATCTTCCACTGCCGAACAGCTCTAACTGTCATGAAGTTTTTCCTAATGTTCAAATGGAATCTCTTTTCCTGTAGTTTGAAACCATTGCCCTGAGCACTAGTCTCTGAAGCCAGAGAAAACAAACCTGTTCCCTCATCAATATGACATCCTTTCAAATATTTAAACATAGCTACCCTATCCCGCTCCCCACGGCTGTCTTTTTGAAAGGCTAAACATTCCCAGTTCCCTAAGCCATTCAATGCAGAAATCAGAACTGAAGTGTTTCTGACCTAGGTTTGCTTAACGTTTTCTTGAATGCCTCCAGTGTTGGAGAGCTCATTGGGTCCACTGTCATATTCTAAACCAGTACGTCCCCAGATGTTCCTGGACTGCAACTCCCAGAAGCCTCCACCACTCGCTTTGCTGGAAGGGATTTCTGGGAGTTGCAGTCCAGGAACATCTGGGGACCCACAAGTTGGGAACCACTGCTCTAAACCAGCTCTTCCCACCCACACCCTGCTGGTCACCTCCCCGGCTGCTCAAACCTTGGTCCTACAGAATGACAGATGCAGGAGGAGCAAGCAGTTCAGGAAAGGTGTGCAGTCATTTGGTCCTATTATTTCTTCTTATTTCTTGCATTTCAATCCCTCCCTTCCTCTCAGCAGCTCAAGGAGGACCTCTGAGGTTCTCTCTCCATTTTTCGACCCTGCCACAACCCTGGCAGGTTGGTTTGATTGAGCAATAGGAATGGTCCCCAGGTCACTGGGAGAGCTTTATCGCCAACCAAGAACTTGAATCTGAGTCTTCGTGGCCCAGGGCCAGCTGGCCCTTTCGGTCTTGGCGGTGGCGGGGAGGTCAAATCATAATACGCTGGTTGCCGAAACTTACAAACGGTGACATGGCCAGGCATACCAGAGGCCATGCGTTGAAGCCTTCCTGGATGGGGAATTTGTGTTGAGATCAGAAGGTGGGTCGGTCCATTCGGACACCCTGACCTCTCGCTCCCAAGGTCCGCATCGCAGGCTCGGTGCCTAGGCGCAGCCAGTCAACAATGGGAGGGGAAGGCCACTGGCTAGCCGGCCGGCTGGCCGGCCGGCTGGCTGGCGATAGCCAGGGGGAAGGGCGTGGGAGCTCTTTTGCCTGCAGGAAAGATCTGCCGTCTTTTGCACTAGCGGAGGCTCCCCTCCTTCCTTCCCTCCCTCCTTCCCCACCACCCCCCTCCCATCCCAGAGGCAGCCACCAAGTGCAATCTCCACCTGCACGCCTGGCTGCAGCCATCCCATCGCATCATCATCCAGGAGCCACAAAGCACTTAGAGCTTGCTCCCAGCTCCCTCGCCTCGCTGAGCGAAAGCTCCATTCCCAGAGCTTGGAATTTTCTCCAGCTGGTACAGTTAAAGGAACAGATCCCCTCCTTATATATTTTTTTTTCACCCCAAGCTTGCTCTCCATTAGGGCTGAGCAGCCCCCCACCCACCCACACCCGAGCGTGCCTGCAGGGCAAAAGATCGCGGTACAGATGGCACAGGACCTTCTGTAAGCCTTCCTCGAAAATTTTGTCCTAGGCTTCTCGGTGCTTATGGAGGGTCACCCCACCCCTTGCTTTTCTGGCATCAAGCAAAACTGGGGGGGGGGGCTTTATTTTTCACACTATCAGCCACTGTGCAATACAGTAAGGCCCCCCGTATCCACTGATTCATTATCCACTGATTCAGGTTGGCAGAGGGAAAAAAAATTAAATAATTCAGCAGCCACAAAGCAACCTATTGTCACAAACAGCAGCTGTAAAGCAAGCTCCTGTCAGGAAACTGCAGTTTGGGGGTGGCCGGGCAGGCGTTCTCTCTTATCCACGGTTTTCATTATCCACAGGAAGGCCTGGCACCAATCCCCAGTGGATACCGGGGTCCTACTGTAGTTTGTTCCCTGGTTGTACAAAAACTCAGCCCTCCCCGAAAAGTGTGTCGATGATTTGGAAAACACTACATTCCCCCTTGCTGTCAACAGAGGAAAAGATGTTCTACGTCTATTGCAATGAGGAGAGCTGTGCACTGGTGGCACGCATATAATCAGCACGTATTGGACAGCGAGTGTGACATCACGGATAATAAAGAACGTGAGCAGCAATCTACGTTTTGTCCTTTGTGTCTCTCGAAAATGGTATTACGGCAAAGAACTTTTCTTTGCGATGTCTCTCACAGCTGTTTCCCTGCTGTACCACCCCATTACAAACTATTATATCCCCCAATTTGTTTGTCCCAATGTTCTGTCCTCTAGGAAGAAGCGCTGTATATACAAAAATAACTGATTGGCCAGTCCCCAGCGGAGTTATCTAAATATTTAATAATGCCACTCGGGAAGCCATGAACGCTTCATACAGCAATGAACTGTGTGGATGACTTCATTTTCAAACATTGCTGATCTAACTTGGCCACCTCAGAACCATTTTCAGCAACTGAATTCCATTTTAAACCACTGAAAACATGCAACAAGTCTATTGTATAACATGTTGAATCAGGATGCAGCCAACGCTGACTTGGTTTTGCTCTGCTAAAACTGTTTTTTTCCCAGGAGTGTCCACCACCACCAATTGCCTGCTGTCTTGGACCAGTCATATGATTCAATATAAGGTCCCTTCCGGAGACTGCAAAATTGATAATTTATTTATATGTTTAAAATACTTCTACCACGCTTTTCTCCTCAAAAGAACAAAAGGCAGCCTACATTGTTCAGTCTTTAAAAGTTAAAAACAGTAAGTAGGCACATATTTTAAAAGAATTAAAGCAAATATTATGTTAAAATGGTAACTACGATCAGTACTAAAACACCTTTAAGAGAGCAATGGACAACAATCCGTTTAATCCCATTTAATCCCCGATCCATTTAAAACCCCTCTCAAGCCCTCTTTTTTAAAAAAAGGAAAAGAAAGATCTTTGCTATCTTTCCAAATAACAAAAAGCCACATGGAAAAAAAAAACCCAAACAACCTCTCTGTATTCTGAGAGTTGTAATTTTAAAACGGAACTTTTCCAAGCTATCAGTTACAGGAGGCACGCCGCTTGAGCATTTTGGGGAGTTCCAGTCTCACACAGTAACTTTGCCAAGTTCTGAAAAGACAGTTAAAACCTTGCAAAATTAATCATCGGCAGCTGGGTCTTAAGGGGCATGGTGGCACCTTTGCCACCTGGCTATGAGCTATTTGCTGACTCCAGCATCTACTGCTCAGTTTACAAAAGGAATGCTACTGATTCACCCTTTGGTCTCCCTCTGCCTGAAGGATGAGCACAATGCAAAGAAGGCACCCAGGCTCTTAGGTGGCCTAAGCTTTGGACCAGGACTTCTGGCTCTCTGCCTGAATAGGTTAATGGATACTATGGAGAACAGGACCAAAAGAGAGTCACCGCTCCAAATGTTATCCCTCACAAAGGAGTAATGTTTAACCGGGCTCCCTATGTTGGCATCATCCAACGTCCCCGTGTCCCCTTTGCCCTCTTCAATCCAGCCAGTAAGATCCACTGCGCGGGGGGGGGAGCAAAGCAAAAGCAAAGTGTTCTTCTTATATACCGCCCCATACCACTACAGGTAGTCTCTGGACGGTTTACAATTTTTAATTACAGTGTGTAACAACCAGGGTTGATGCTCCTTCATCCTGAACAGACCTGAAAGATGAGTCATGGCAGCTGGACTTCTTTTCTC
>JAHTLZ010000252.1:4104137-4128910 GCA_023846285.1 Phrynocephalus versicolor
GAAGAAGGCTGTACGCCTAAGTGACCTTGGCCAGAAGCAAGAGATTTGACGTCTAAGAAGGGGACGGAGAGATGAAATGGTACACACAAGAGCAAAGGCTCAGAATGCTTGGGTAAGTGTGCCAAGTCAAGGGGTACCAAGTTGCAAATGTGATTGGATAACAATATTATATATACAGTACTGGACATGAGCAATTGGAAAAGGTTTTTTTTTTGGTTTTTTTTTTGTAAAATTGGAAAGGTTTGGAAGTCAGCTGTTCACTTTGATGCTTTATTGCTGTATGCAAGCCAGAATCCTAGACAGGATGACCTACAACTTAAAGGTTGGAAAGTTACTTTGCTAAATGTCGAACCTGGATATAAAGTTACTCAGCTGTATGAACTATGTATATGTACATAAATCGCTGAAACAAAGAAGCTTTGTTTGTCTTCATTGAAGAAGTTATGCTTTAACTTAAGGCAGCAGGCTACGCTGATAACGGTGGTGGACTACATATTCCACGGTCCACCCACACACCAAACATGTCCCTTCCACCATTTTTGTTGCCTTCTTCCTCTCCAGCCTCAGCCTCTTTCGTGAGCATTCCTCTCCCCCTCTTCTTGCTTCCTGGTTGAACGGTCCCTCCTCCCCAGGTTGAACTCTGCCTTCTCCTTCCCTTTTCACATGGCTGAATAAGAACATAAGAACATAAGAAAAGCCATGCTGGATCAGGCCAAAGGTCCACCTAGTCCAGCTTCCTGTATCTCACAGTGGCCCCACGAGATGCATCTGGGAGTGCAGGAGACTAGATCTCTGTCTCCTGATCCCACTCCCCTTCATCTGGTCCTTGAAGTACCCCCGGTTTTAAGCCTGGAGATGACACATCCCCATCATGGTTTGTAACCTGTGATGGACTTTTTCCTCCAGGAATCTGTCCAATCTCCTTTTGAAGGCATCCAGGCCAGATGCCACCACCACATCCTGTGGCAGGGAGTTCCACAGACTAACAACACACTGGGTTAAAAAAAATATTTTCTTTTGTCTGTTTTCACTCTCCCAACCCTCAGTGTGAGTAGATGTCCCCTAGTTCTGGTACTGTATTTTGTGAGAGGGGGAAGAGCATCCCTCTATCCACTTTACTCATGCCGTGCAGTAATGTTCCTCTGAAACTATTCAAACACCTCCCCACAACCCTCAAATCCAGCAGACACTTTACTTAGCCCACTAAGCATTTCAACATTCAATGTCGAATCCATACCAACATGGCCTGTTTGACCTTCGGCTTCCCAATCATAAGACTCCCGTCATCTAGTCATTGCAAAAGGCAGTGCTCTTGGATGTAGCAGCTTTTTGTGTATTCCCTCTGGAGGCCACATTCCAACAGGCATGGAAAAAGCACTGTGGTCCCTGCGCAAGACCACTGTGGTGCACGAGGCCCCTGGTGCATTCAGCTGGTGCTTTGAAGTGTCAGCTGAGTCCTGAGGTTGGGCAACAGAAAGCACTCACGCAGAAGTGGAAGATGCGGAAGATCTGCAGTTCCGGAAGGACAACATTGTAGAAGGAGAAAATACGCTTTCATTTGACCCCGTGATCTGATGACCCACGGTTCTCCTCCCTGCCTGCCCGTGTGCCTTGCAAGCCTCTGCTACACTTGTCTCCAACAGAGGTGGTCGTTTTGGAGAGGTTGCATGGAAATAATAAGTTTTATCTTTCACACAGAGCTTGGGATGATACACAAGGTTCTCCCTTCTCCCCCCTTTTACTTCATAAGGATAGTCTGATAAGCTTTGAGGGAATGTGTTGGTCTTCATGGATGCGTGGACATAATCCTGGGCCAGCATTTTAACCAACACACCTTGGACCTATTTCTTTTAATGCCAGGAAAGACAAACATATGTTTTGGATTTATTATATACAGTGGACCCTTGTATAACAAACGGTTTGTATAATATAAAATGTGTACAACATAAAAAATTCCAGAGATAGGGGAAATTTGCTTAACATAATCACCTATGGGGTGAATCCATACAACATAAAAATAGGATTACTCCATTTTCAATGCCTTCCTATGGGAAATTTGTATAAAAGAAAATTTGCTTAACATAATTTCATTTGGAACAAATTACTTCCTTTATACAAGGTACCACTATATATTCCCCCCTTTACCTTCACAGAGTTCAGGGCATGATTCACATTGGTCTTCCTTTTGTTATATGCGGTCAAAAGTCATCCCCAACCTATGGAGTGAAGAAACAATGCATTAGGTGGTACTATGACATGATGTAATTAATGTGAAGTGCACCCAGACAATATGATGAAAGACAAATGGAATAGTTTGTAGAAATTAATTTAGAAATATGAATTGTTAAGATGATGGAATATTAATAAACTTATTATTATAAAAAAAAAAAGTCATCAGTAGTTTAAGGTGGGGAGTTCAATTCCCCACTGTGACTTCTCCATGTAGAGCCAGCCTGGGTGACCTTGGGAAGGAAGGACAGTCCCAAGATGCCCCCAGAAGCAAGGGAATGGTCAACCACTTCTGAGTGCACCATAGCTGGAAAAAAAAACAAAAAACTAAAAGGGTCACCATAAGTCAGAATTGGCTCACATGTCATAGTAATAGAGTTTTCAAGGTAAGTGAGGTTAATGAGTAGTGTTACCAGTTCCACTGACCCCCCAGCAAATTTCCATGACAAAGCCGAAGATTCAAACCCGGATCTACTGAGCCCGAGGCCATCCCTTTATCCACTATGCCACACTGGGTCTGCCACAGGTCTCACCTCCCACTTGCAACTACAGTGGTACCTTGTATAAAGGAATTAATTGGTTCCAGATGAAATTCTGTTAAGCAGAATTCCTTTATACAAATTTCCCATAGGAATGCATTGAAAACAGATTACTGTATATACTCGACTATAAGCCTAGTTTTTCAGCCCTAATTTCGGGCTGAAAAAAGGGGCCCTCAGCTTATATTCGGGTCAGCACTTTTAGCCACTGAGGCAAGTGCATGGGTTGGTGGCTAAAAGTCATTTTAAACATCATGCACCACTTCTCTTGACACCCCCCATGTTGCAGGGAAGCGGCGTACAATGTTTAAAATGACTTTTAGCCACCAACCCAAGCACTTGCCTCGGTGGCTAAAAGTTGTTTTAAACATCACACACACACACAACACACACACACACACACACACACCAATCACAAAGGAGGAGTTGCCAGGCCTTGCTGCATTTCCTACCCTAGACTTATACTTGAGTCAATAAATTTTCCCAGTTTTGGGGGGTTAAATTAGGGGCCCCGACTTATACTCGGGTCGACTTATACTCAAGTATATACGGTAATCTTTAATTGCGACCATTTTTATGTTGTACAGATGTGCCCCAAGGTGATTCTGTTAAGCAAATTTCCCGTCTCTTGAATTTTTTATGTTGTACAGATTTTATGTTACACAAACTGTTTGTTATATGAGGGTCCACTGTACGGTATTCTCACACCACTACCTCTGCATGGTATGAGGAGAAGCTTTATGTCTGGCACCAAGTAAATGCTTTCTTCTTTTGACACCGTGCCTTTCTTTCTTGGGGCTGGAAACGGGACAGTAAAAGGTTTTTCCCGTGTGAATCCTAAAAATAATAGCTAACATGTTCCAACTTCCTCCAACAGCGAGCAACCAGAGGCCCAGCCCCTGTGGGAAAGTCGGGTTTTGTGTTTTTTTCCTGAGCAATATAAATAGAGCTCTTCCTCGAATAGGGACATTAAATTAAACGGTGGGGGCAGGGTTGGGAAGAAATTGACCGTGGCAGGCTTCTTTTGAACTTGGACTCGGAGAATGTAGCCGGCCAAGGGAAAGAAGTCCAGTTGCCATAACTCAACTTCCAGATAAACTCACCTGGATGGCTGAGAATCCTCACAGACATGCTGTTCTATAGTTTTAATATATTATTGTATGCCGGCCAGAGAACATTAGGGCAGCTAAAAAAACTGTAAATAAATAAATAAATAAACTATGCTCTCCCACGGCCACTCAACCATGTGCAGGGCCATGTGCTTCCCTGTTGACATAGACTTTGTGTTTACAACTACAGTGGTACCTTGTATAAAGGAAATAATTCGTTCCAAATGAAATTATGTTAAGCAAATTTTCCCTGTCTCCAGAATATTTTGTGTGTTGTACAAATTTTATGTTATACAAACTGTTTGTTATACAAGGGTCCACTGTAGTTATAACATTGTAGCTTTAATGTAATGTTGCCTATTTATGCTGTTAAGTTGCCCCTCAATTCCTTTTTCTCAAATACTTGAGCATGTCTTAAATGTACTGGACTGTATATTACCCCTCATTCCTGTAAGCCGCCTTGGGTCCTTTTTCCAAGGAAAAAGGCGGGGGGGGGGAAATACTCTTTAAAAAAAATACACACACACACACACACACACACACACAACCAGAACCCCTAAGGAACAGCGTTGCTCAGCCCGCGCCTGCGTACTGACCTCTTTTGGCCCGCGCAGGCGCCTTGGCCTCCCCTCCTCCATCCACGCCTTTGTTTCGAGCGGCTCGGTTTCCCAGGCAGCTTGGCGGCGGCGGCGGCGGCGGCAGCAACCCCAGCGAGCTGAGGGGGGCGTGGCTATGCAGATGAGCCTGACGAGGCGGGCCGGGGATTGGGGGAGGCGTGGGAGGCGTGGTCGTCGTCGGCGGCGGCTCGCGCGCTGAGGCGAATCCGTCTGTCTGTCGCTCCGTCCGTCCGTCCGTCAGTCGGAGCTGGGCGCTCGCGAAGGGAGGAGCTGCCTGGGAGGGCCTCTCTCTCTCTCTCTTTTTATTTCTCTTTATTTCTCTCTCTTTATTTCCTCTCGTTCGCTCGCTTCCAACCCACCCACCCCTTTACCGGCCCCGTTCGTTCTGCCGAGCCTCGAGGATGATAAACACCCAGGACAGGTAAGGAAGGACCGGGAACGCCTCGCTCGGGCCTACTTTTTACCTCACGGGCGCCCTCCCCCCTCCCCCCCCCGGCGCGAGGTCCTCATTTCTAAAACCCCCCCTCAGAATCTGTAAAGGCGCGCGGGGTGGGGGTGGGGGGTGTCTGGCTGGCGGCCCCACCCACGAACATCCCCCCCCGCCGCCGTTCTCCATTCCCTCCCCTCCCCCACAGGCGAAGAAACCCGGATGATGCCCCCAAACCGTGTGCGTTTGTGGGGGGGGGGAGGGGAGAGAGGCAGGGGGAGCCCCCCCCCAAGGAAAAGAGAGGAGGAGGAGGAGGAAGATGATGGGGGCGGAGCAGGGCTGTGGTGTTTTGGTGTTGTGAGCCCACGGTTTTGTGTGTGTGTGTGTGTGTGTGAGGAGAAGGTTTTGTATTTGTGTGTGCGTGTGTGTGCGTGTGTAGAGACAGACAGGGATGTTTTGTGTGAGTGAGAAGGTTTTGTGTGTGTGTGTGTGTGTGAGTGTGAGGAGAAGGTTTTTTATGTGTGTGCGTATGTAGAGACAGACAGGGAGGTTTTGTGTGAGTGTGAGAAGTTTTTTTGTGTGTGTGAGGATAAGGTTTTGTGTGTGCGTGTGTAGAGAGAGAGAGGTTTTGTGTGTGTGTGTGTGTGTGTGTGTGTGTGTGTAGAATCGGGGCGGGGGGGGTGGCAGAGAGGCGAGACCACAGCAGGCCCGAAAGCCAAAAACCCAAAGCAAAAGTGTTCTGCTTCTATACTGCCCCATACCGCTTCAAGACGTCTCTGGGAGGGTGTTTTTTTTAAGTTTTAATTATATTATTTTATTTCTTTTAGACTATTTTTTTTACCTCGCCTTTCTGTATTGGAAAAGCACCCAAGGCGGCTCCCTAGGCAGGCTACGCATTGCAAAACCCTCCCACCCCACCCCCAGCAAGCTCGGTACTCTTTTGGGGGGGGGGAGGTATGGAGAGGAGCGCCCCCCCCCCCACGGTTCTGCACGTCCACATGCCTCCCCTGCAGGGTTTGGGTTGGGGAAGTGCCTCCCTTCGTCAGTGGGGGTGGGGGGGAGCTATCCAAGGGACCATTCCACCCATACCACCGCCCTGAAGGCCTTGAGGCTTTGAAGGATCTCTGGGCCAGCTTGGGGAAATCCCCCCCTTTTTCCCCCTTGTGTATGTGTGTGTGTGTGGGGGTTTGCTGTTCAGTCACAAGGGCCTTTTTGTAATGGTGGCATCGCCATCAGGAAGGTTGGCAGTCTCCCCCACCCCCACCCCCCCAATGGATGGACCTGATCCAGTTCCCCAGTTTCGGAGAAGCCTCAGGTGTTGGCTGTGCCCACTTTTTGGATTCACTCACCAAGAATGCTGCTCCTGCGTCCTGGTAAGAGGATCCTTGATGCTTCCTTGCAAAGAAACAGGTGTAAGGTTGGGCTTGAGGAATTACCAGCACCTGCAAGCCCCTCTGGTTTTCTGAGAGGCCCCAAATCCCAGGTTTTGCATGACTGTGTGCACCATCTGCATGGCATATTGGGGGGGGGGGGCTGCTCCTGAATGCTATTTCTACACAAATCAAGGAGAGGTAAAGAGAAGGGTCTTCTGGTGCAAAATTTGGATTCGGAGAAGTGGGCATACTGAAAAGACAGTTAAGGAGTCAAATGCCTATATCAGTGATGGCAAACCTTTTAGAGGCCAAGTGACCAAACTGCAATTCAAAACCCACTAAGTGGGTGCCAATTTAACCTGAATACAGCTGGCTGTGAAGGGGCGATGTTGGGTGCCCACAGAAAGGACATCGGGTGCCACCTTTGGCACCGGTGCCATAGGTTCACCAACACTGGCCTATATAATGCAGAATGAGAGTTTTGGGCGCAGTCCTGCCGTGCAAAAATCAGTTTTTGTTTTCTTTTTGGCAGTAGGGTGCTATGTCACCTGTTATTGGAACTTTACTGAAAATTCCCCATCCCCCTATGCTTGTTTCTGATCCATTATGCACCCATCTGTGGACTAGGATGTTTCAACTAGACTAGATTATCAATGTATGAATAAGTTAGGGCGAAATACCTGTAAAATAGTGTGGAAGTGCTGCTGGTGTACGAAGGACAAATCTATTGCATTAATGGAGAACTCACTCCTTTAATAAGAATAATTGTATTCCTTTCAGGGTTTTCAAAGTAGACAGTACTCAGAAGTGATTTACTATTACCTTCTCCTGTGGGCATTCTGGGACTGTGCAGCTTCCCCAAGGCCACCTGGGCTGGCTCTTCTCCCTAGACACAGTGGGAAATCAAACTCCCAATCTCTCAGATACTTACAGTATCATTACTTTAGTTTATGTTTACAGTATATTATTCATTACCATGCAAAGACAAAGATTCATGCAAATACTGGTACAGTTGCAGTAGCATAGTTAAAATGTACCTCTTCTAACGTACAGTGTAACTAGACCACTCATACTGTGTGTTTTACTAGATCTGTTTGAGTAGGACAGAAAAATGTGGTTCCTTTCTCAAATGCTCTTTGTATGGACCATTTTTATACCATGTATATTCCCTAACTGCAGTTGACTTTTGCAGTAGTTAATTTTTTAATGGAGATATAAATCTTATTTTAAAAGGTAAATGTACTAATGGTTCATTATTTTTCAGCTTGTACTTAGTGATCAGGCTCGTTAAAGTGCTGTTTCATAAAAGCAGCTCCTTTTCTCCCCAAATACTAATATTTGGCCTGAAGTTAAGCTAGCAAAAACTGTGTCTTAAACATAAATGCTGTACAAGTTGGGTAGTCACTTGAGCTGGCAAGCACTTAAATGTTTATTTTGGAAAATCTCAGTGCTCTGCAAAACAGGAAGTTATTTTGTTTACCATCCTGCCAGGGAAAGGAGTTTGGAACTTTGCAGAAGTTATGAGTAATAACCAAGCTTTCTAAAAAGGCACGCCTCAGGCCTAAACTCAGTTGGCTTAATGCTATTGGGAATATATTGGTCTCAAATAAATTGTTAAGTTTTAATCTGCATGCATGCATTTGCATAAGATATAGTAACAAATTCTAAAAATTCACTCAAGGTCTTTACTGTTACATAAACAGTGAGGTAAATTCCACCCAGAGAGGTTTAGAAATCAGGTCAACGGTAAGGTTGTGGGCAAAGGTGATCCTCTTAACATTCGGCATGGAGCCTCTGAACAGTCTGCCTTCCATGTGTCATTCTCCCTTCAAAATAATAAGAGCAAGCTATTTTTAAGGCCTATTTTTAACACTGCATGCAATAAATCATCATGTTCAGCAGGGCAGAACCACTGCGTTCTGAATTGCTTTTTACCTGCTAATGCTGAACTCTCTTCCATTTTATAGTTTCACATGCATACCAATCTAGGTTTCTTTGAAGATGTTTCATATACCTGCTTGAAAATGCATAGCTACAGGAGACTGAGCTATAGAGAAATGAAAGGTTCTATCAGTTCTGGGTCCTGGACAAAAACCATTTGCCAGATCTGCTTTGATATGAATTCCTCCATTTAGCAGGGGGTTGGACCTGATGTCCTTATAGTCCCCTTCCAACACATTTATTCTCTGATTCTCTGATTCTTTATCTTATGCATTGACTTTATTCTTACCGCACAATGTCAGCTCCTGATGTTGCCCTTCCAGCTATCATATTTTTGAAGAAATGGCAAGGCAGGCGGACCTCACATCTGGTCAGGGGGCCATTTTAATAAACAGCATACCTGTATATTTGCAGAACATTTGCAGGCCAAATAGATAGCCAAGAAAGTGTGTGTGTGTGTTGTATTATTACAGTCGTGACCGACTCTTTGTGATGCTTGTAAACCTCACCATCACATCTTAGTTAAAATTAGCTATGTGATTACAACTGGTCATTCTGTAATAATGTTCTGCTGTGAAACATTAACCTGGACGTTTGCTACTTCCCCCCTGAATGTTACTTGTTTTGCATTATTTTATTCAGGGCATTTCCCGTCTCAGTTTTTTCTTGGAGAGCACTTTTCTCAAAACATTTTTAGAGCTAGCAGTTTTTTAAGAACTTGTTCTTCTGTGTTCTAATAGTGTTTACTGATACTGTTTTGGACGCAAGAACACCCAAACAGCCCAGGAAATGCATCCTCAGCATACCTAGTCAGTCCGTGTAGCTACACTTAGAGTGATTATGACATGTTGGAAAAATAAGTGTACACAGAGGAATGATTTTTAATAGGCAGCTATGTAAGCAGTTGCTTATATAGTTATGTCAGAGTGTCCTTCTGGATGTATTGTATAACAAACAGGTCATGTACTGTGGCACATATTGGATAACAAATGGAATCTGATTGTATCTTCAGGAGAGCTGATGCTATTGTTATAAAACAACATGAAAGTTGTCCGTCAGTGAAGCTTTGTCCTCTTGACAGATGAACAGGCCTTACTAATTGTTGAGTGGGTTCATTTTTGTATTTATAGAACAGACATGTTGCATTTATGGTGAGTAATTACCAGGGTGGATAAAAACCAATGATTTTTTAAAAAAATCAAATTGATGTAAATTATGATTTATATAACACTTTTAAAAAGCTGGTAGGTACTGGTAGTTACTTTTCTAGTTATTGTTATTCCTATGTATTTTGTTACATCCCAAAATGAATGTCTGAGGAACTGGTTATACCTTTGAAACTAGGGCTGGAGTTCCTTTGAGTGTTCACACCACCACCCCCAACCCTGCTGGACCCCTGTGTATGGGGCAAGCACAGTTTTCTCTGAAAGTGCTTTTTCTGCAACTCTCAGTTAATGTGGTGTGAACAACCTTTGAGTCAGGCTTCAATTTACCCATTTTACTAACCCAGTTACTGACATAGTACCTTGTTACTATCCATGTGGTACATGAAAATAGCTCATCTGGATCATATGTGTTTGAAGACTTAGTCTGCAGCCAGATATTACATCTTTAATTTGCTGAAGATTGTGTGATAAAATACATCTGTGTGAGAGTGTGAAAGAGAGAGAGAACCATACATAAGGCTGTTTTTTCCCTTGTGAATGCTGTGGTAGACAAAGAGTTTATCACACTGGGAATTTCAACTTTGTTTTAAAAGAAACATGTGTTTAACTTCTATGCATGTGGTGTCAGTTTTGGACATGTGCAGGCTGTATCTGGTGAGCACTCTGGAACTGGTGGAGACTGAATGCAATCTGCATTATAGAGGGATTTTATTTTTCTACATAACTGGAGTCCCTTGAGTAGGAACAGCACTGTATTCCACAAAAATACAAATATGCTTATTGTTTGTGTGTGTGTGTGCGCGCGCGTGTGCATGTTTGTAAAATATAGTTAATCTCTTCTGTGTGCAGAATTGCCCTTGCTTTGGCTATTAGGGAATTTAGCAGAGGCATGTGTGCTTGTACATGCTTGTACATCTTTAGTTAAGGATATGACTAAAGTCCATTCCTCCTAAAGCTGTAGAACTATGCATTACAAGAATGAACTGGTTTCCGTGGGTGGAAAATGTCTAAATTTTCACTGCTACACTTAATTATTGAGGTATCCTCCAGCATTTATAATGCTGTATTATTGGCTGGAGAAAACAATCTGGCATGCTTGCTGAGAAGCTGAAGAGGAATGGGAGGAGAGGTACACTTAAGCGTTTGGCTTTACCCGTCTCTACCAGACACCAGCACAAAAGCAGAGCAGCTTTCCAGTTAATTGTTGATGCAGTGAATGCAAGCAACAAAAACAGATCAAGTTAATGTGCAGAACTCAATTGAAGCTACCTTGGGTACAGCTGCTTTTCATCCGTCTATGTGTCTAGAATGAGGTTCTTTCATAACTGCCTACTTCTTCTGGGGCTTCCAGGTTAACACTGCCTTGCTCCCTGGACAGGCTCATATAGTGACGTAACCTTACTCCAGCAAACACAGGTTGATTTCAGGTTTATGCTGGTCTAAGCGCTAACACTGGGAATTAGAATAATCAGTAGGTGATGGCTGCCTTTTTAAGCTAAAATGCAGACCCCCACCACCAAGTGGGACAAATGCTAAGAAAACAAATAAGATACATTTATATTAGTGTGTGTGTGTTATCACTTTACCATATAAAATTTTTTAAACATAAAATAGCTATCAGTCTTATCAAAACAGTAATCAGAAACTCTAATTTCAAGATTCATCAGATGTTGGAGGGAAAAGAGTATTAAAAGGCTAGGGGAATAAAATATAACTATTCACTTAGACATCTAACATGTGCTGGATAGAAAGAATCTCTTGACTGGGGCCACTCAAGTTCTCTTCAGTCTTCTAGGAGGTTATTTATACTCTTAAATATACAAATATACAATATTTAAATACACAAATTTCCTACAGTTTCAGGCAGTATTTTGTTGGTTTCATTAAATAACTGGTCTCTTCTCACTTGTATAGCTGTGAGCCCCAAAGCCTACTTACTTATTTGAACACCAAGTTTTTGATACATTTAGAATGCTCAGGAATAAGTTCTAATATCCAAAGAAGCACAACATGTTTCCCCGAATGCATCCCTTTAAGATAGAGGATCAGTTAAGCTTGTTTGTGGCTGGCAGCACAGAATAATTGGCTACAACATTTGGAGTATGGTCAGACTTGTCCTTGCCTTTCTGAAACTGAAATCTCATCTTGCTCATTCAGGATTATGTCACACTTTTTCTACTTGTTTACGATCATGGTTTCCCTGCGATCTGGGATTCTTGCCAAGAGAAAAGTTTGTGGTCTGTGTTCTCCAACATCATTTGTGTCCCCCCCCCCCCACTATCTTGTCTGGGAGGTACCTTTTCTAAAAGCCATGGCACCCAGGCTCTTTGAGTCTCCGCTGATTCATGGGAAGAGGTTGCAAATCTAACCCTGTGCTCTCTTTCTTTTGCAGTAGTCTTTTGCCTTTGAGTAACTGCCCTCAACTACAGTGCTGCAGGCACCTTGTCCCAGGGCCTCGGTGGTGCTCCTGATGCCCCTCACCCACTGTCAAAGATCCCCGGTGGGCGAGGGGGTGGCAGGGATCCTTCTGTCTCAGCTTTGATATATAAGGTGAGCTTAATTCGATGACAAGAAACTAAATGACTTGCGTGTGTGCTTGTGTGTGCAATGGTATTAGGCTTCGATGGTATCTTTGGAATGTTGGTGAATGAGACCACTTTTGAGAAACTGTTCTATGTTCCTGAATAAAAATACTTCAAAGAACACAACAACTTTGTTTTAATTCAAAGCTCCCCAACTGTTTACAGTGTATAGGTTAATATATTTCTTCAAGTATTTCTCTTTTTTTAATCTGGTATGTCTGTGAAGATTCTCAGTCATCCAGGTGAGTTTATCTGGAAGTTGAGTCATGGCTACTGGACTTCTTTTTGAGAGATAGAAATGTTTCGCTGCTCATCCAAAAAACTTATGACCATCTGTACAAATACATTAGGATACCGTTACTAAAAATTCTTGGTGTTAATGCACTCCAAACAAATTAAGAAGCCTAACAAAATGCTGCTCTGAATGAAGTCAGTTGCTAATAATGTTGAGTGCGTATAATAGTGAAAGTAATACTCAGTTCGTTTTCCTTCTGGGCTGCTCATAACAACCACCTGCCTGCTCTTCTCCCCAGAGCTCTAGTTTCTACAACACAAACTAACATACAATATCATAGGATAGGTTGCTAAATATCTTACGCCTAAGGAAGAGCAAACAAGGGGAATGGATTACCATTCCGAGCTGCAAATGACAAAATTGGCATGTCTGGTTGGGCAGTATTTGTCTTAGATGTGTTCCTCTGCTTGAAGCACTTATCTAATAGGTTGAAGTCTAAAGTTCCTTTTTTAAATTCTTAATATTGGAACAGCTAAATTGGATTATCTACCTTTTAAAATCACTTTTTTGGGGACGTGCTGAAAATGAAAGCTGAAATTAGATGGGATTTTATGTCCAGATGTGAGGAAAACAACTTCTTTACAACTGTTGTCTATTTTCTGCTTGAGGGAGGCCTGTTATACTATCACACGTGCATGCTCTTAAAGAACCACTGTTTATATACATCCTTGTTCAATTCTGTATCTAACAAGACTAGTCTTCCAGGAGCATTTGCACTGGTTTAGAGGAGCATAGTAGGGTTGTTCAGAACAGGAGCGAGGGAGGGGCCTTTGGCCTGCTAGATCTGACTGTAATTCCCAGAGTTACTTATCATTGGCCATGGTAGCTGGAGCTGCTGCAAAGTGAAGTCCAAAATTCCATGGAGGCCTAGAATGCTCCCCCATTCCAGTTTAAAGCATATGAGCATAGTCAACCTGTTAATTTTTAACATGCTTTTTGATGTTCGGCTAGTTATTGCTAAGAAAATAGGAGCCTGATTGGCGTGGGCCTGCCTGTCTTGGCTGATCCTGGTCTGGCCAGTCTTTCAAGACAACATGAATTAATAACATTGTGTGGAAATTCATTCAAACCATAGTTTAATAAATGTTTTGAATGATGCCTAGTTAAAACCAATCTTTTCTAAGCAGGCCCACCCACCCACAAGTGTCTGTTTCCGTTCTGAGAAGAAAGTAACTTAACATGGTGCCATTTGCCAGCTCATTCTGTTTAACACTTGATTCTTCTCCCTGACTCTTAAAAGGATGAGAAGCTCACTGTTAACCAAGATCTTCCAGTCCATGATGGGAAGCCCCACATTGTCCACTTCCAGTACAAAGTTACAGAAGTAAAGATCTCCTGCTGGGATGCAGTGCTATCCAATCAGAGTCTTTTTGTGGAAATCCCTGATGGTTTATTAGCTGATGGGAGTAAAGAAGGGTAAGACACAAGCAACGTGACATTTAAAACCTCATTTTAAAATATTTATTAAGTCCTTGCTCTCTCCTGACCCAGTATACTGAAAGTAGGCCACATGCGGCCTGCCGGCCTCCATGAAGTCTCATCCATACCTTTAAAATTTTCATAAATAGGGCTTTCGTTTTGTTTTGCATAAAAAGCTCTTTCTGTAATCAGTTTTCTAGGTGTTGTGAACGACTTATGCTGTGGTTTAAGCTCTCAAGCAACCCACACTATGGGTTATGTTGTGGGCTATTATACCTGCCACAGAGATGGCCAAAGTGTATGGTTTGGTCAGAAACAGCCTTGGCTTTATATATCGCCACTCCTGCAGTAGACACTTGATTGCAGACCACAAAAAAGACAGGTTTCTGTTACATAAAAGAATTATTTTAGCAGTGTGGGTTGAACACACTTTTTGCACTCTGATGAGTACACAAATTGAAAGTTGAAGCTTATCTCCTTTCCTTTTTTTGTCCCAGCTAGATAAGATTGGAGACATCACTTTCTCTCTTCTGCTTTCTGTAGTATACTGTTTCCTTCTTGATGAACTCTTTGGTCACTGTCATAAAACACCTGTAATTTCTGTTTTCATTACCACCCCCACCCCCTTACTGCTCAGATGGGAAATCTTGGATACATGTGCTTAGGTAGCATTTGGTTCAGCCTCTCCCCCCCCCTCTCTGTCAACTCTCAGTTCAGATTGTACTCATAATTTTGCTTGCACAAAACTGAGGGCTTATATAAGCCAGATATTATGATTGTATATTCAGAGTTTTAAAAGAAGAATTTTAAATATGTGGCAAAGACATTAAATCGTCCTAAATATCTTCATGATTTTAATTTTCCCCAGAACATATATTTTTCATTTTAAGAAATGAGAGAAAGATGTACTCTAGTAATACCTACGAGTTGTTCAAATGTAAAACTGTCTATTGTTATCTAGGGTTAAATGGTAATTTAGACATGTTTCAGCTCATTGATCTCTCCCCATAATTCATTGGTGACTATGCTTGCACTGTCAGTGTGGCTTAAGTACAGTTGCATAACTGATTATTTTTAGATAGCTAAAATAAGCTGCTTGGAGGCTGTAATTAAAATGGATCATTATCATATTAACAAAATCCTCCCCAAGTTAATCTCTGCCTCCTGCTGCTTTCCAATCCTGTGGCCAGTGTTAAAGTTGCTATTAATTAAAGCCTCGTTTTAAACTGTTCTTGTTAGGTGTATGCAGGAGGCCTCTTGAGCAAGCAGAGAGGTGGAGCTGAGACCATCAGCTGCTTTCATTTCAGTTTATATAGTATTTCATCTGTTTGGCCGAGTCCAACCTGTCAGTTTGTTTTGCTCCTACAACTGCACTGGTGGGAACGAAAGAGTGTCTGCCAAGTGCTTAAAGATTTCACAGATCTAGCCCTGACATGGGAGGGTCAAGTTGAAGATTAGCAGCTCCTAGTCTGTCATTGTGCCTTTCCCATCAAATTCTTAGCTGCTAGCAGTAGTTGCAGAAATACCCGGTTTGCCACCATTGTGACTTAAATGGTTTTGCTGCTGTCTGCCATGAAAGTAGCCTTGTGGGTTCATGGGAAGCTGGAAGAATCTCACAGTTTTGAGGTATCTAATATGTCACCAATGGTTTAATTTTTCTTAACCCCACATTAACACAGGGCCTGTGTTTCTTACATCCCTCCTATGCTGGTACTTCATTTCTAGCCTAGAAATTTAAGAGTCTGGAAGCAGCCATCTTAGACGTTGTCCTTACACTTGCCTCTTTCCAACATCCTCTCAAACACACTAAGCATGCTTCCTCCCCTTTCTTGACTTGCCTTCTTTCCTTAGTCAGCATTAGTAATGGTGGGGAGGGATGATTGGTGGCCTCCATATCACCTTGAAGACAAACACAACAGTTAACGTTTGAGTTGTCCATAGCAGATCGCTTCAGTGACATTTGTTTCCGCTCCTTCAGATTATTAGCACTGTTGGAATTTGCTGAAGAGAAAATGAAAGCAAGTTATGTCTTCATTTGCTTCCGAAAAAGCAGAGAGGACAGAGGTGAGTGTTTCAAACTTGTCTTATCATCCCACCCAAGATTGTGGTAGCAAACCTTGATATGAAGTCTAAAAACTTCTCTTAGTGCAGGGAACACTTTGTGAACCGAAATGACATGCCGGGGAGTATCATGTTTCACTGAGTGAAACATAGAATGAGTAGTGGTACATTCCTATGCATGTTTACCTAGAAGTCACAATATTAAAATGCCTTGGATGGAAACAGAGAATCAGCAACTTTATCTTGTCATCTTGACATGATTGTGGAACGATTCCGTTTGGCTGAATGCCCATCCACTTCCAAGAAAGCTGAAGGGGCTATTTCGTGCCTCTTTCAGGCCTTTTCAAAGGCAGTGCTTTAAGTATCTATTGAGAGGTAATGAAATCAAGGGCATTTGGGGGTTAGTGCGACACTAAATGATATATTAGGCTAAATTAAGAAACATTACATCTGTTGCTGCTTAGAAGGTTATGTAGGATGAGTTATAGTACCTCTACCAAATCCTTTATCAGTGGTTGTTAAAAAGCTGCCACTTTTCTATTGGTGCTGAGGGATCTGCCCATAGTCATCTGGCTCATCTAATAGAAAAATACATGACTGTATTTGGTTTCATAACTGATAACTGTTCTGAGAGTTTCCTTATTGGAAGAAGTCCGGTATCAGGTTCTGGGTTGCTTTTAACTTGTGCTTTCTGTGCCTAGAATTAGATGCATTGTGTGGTGTGGTGGGGGAGAGGGGCTACTTCTTTCTAACAAGACTTTTAGTGGTGGACTGTGCCACCGAGATACTGTTTGTAGGCTCCTTTGCAAAATAGACTGAATAAGCAGTGGGCACGAGAAGGGTCTGACAAACTGTTCCTAACTTGGAGAAGCAAGAGGAACAGTTTTAACAAAATGGGGATGTAATGCTGTATATATTTATTGGAATTTGCACTGATGTGGCTGTCATGGTGTGATCCTTCCTGATGGTGCCATTCTGTCATTGCAGCTCCATTACTGAAGACATTCAGTTTCCTAGGTTTTGAAATGGTGAGACCTGGCCATCCTTCTGTCCCATCACGACCAGATGTGTTATTTATGGTGTACCCCCTGGAGCAGGTCTCTTCCGATGATGATTAGACCCCGTGCAGCACTTCAGTGGGACCTGGACATGCTTCAAAGACAAGAGGGGACAAAAACTCCTCTTCTGAGGAAAGGAAAAACAAAATTCTTCTGGACTGAAACTGCATTTCTTATTGTTAGAGTGACCTGTATATCTTCTGAGTTGACTTTTCCATTGAAATGTGTTACTTAGCGAATAATATAAAGTCTGCACATGTAATCGCACAATAGTAAATGAAAGGTGAATGGAGCCCTTTCATACAGCTCTGTGGTCTGCTGGTTAGCCTGGTGGAAAGACCCTGTCTGGCACCCAGTGGGCAACAAGAGGTCCACTGGTGGAGAGGGGGGGGGACAAGGTCATGAATGGTTCAGTTAAGTGTTGGGCTCTCGGTTCTTCTGGCTTTACTTTTCGGTCACTGTGTATTTACGTGTTCACTCTGGCTCTTAAGCAAAAGGCACACTTTTCAGTGTATGAGGTGCGGGACACGAACACTTTAGCAAAGCTTTAGGTGGCACCACTGGAGCAAACAACACTACGGGTTTCAGGAAAACATTGTCCTCTTCCCCTCTTTTTCTAAGGCTGTGCTGCATTAAAACAGCTGCCAGTACGTATCAGCAAGAAGTGAAACTGTCCTTGCTTTAGAGAAAATCAGCTGTGCAAGGAACCCCTCAGGGGGAGTTTTGTGTTCTGCTACAAGCAACGAGTTGAAATGCATCTGGAGAAATGTGCATAACGAGGAAAAGAGACAAGTTTTTAGCATCTAGTCTACCGTGTCTGAGGGAGAAACCTTATACTTCACAGCTCCAATAGATGATCATACAGCCAGTAGAGATCAGAATGCTTATAGGAAATCTGACCTGATACATAGCTATTCTTAGTCTTCAATCATATGTTCTCTTACTAGGACTTAAGCCCCATGATTGCAAGAGCAGACAGTTTAGAAAAAATAAACTTCTCAGAAATAACTCACGATTAAACCCCATTCTTCATCCTTCTTAGAATAATAGGTTTGTGTGGATATCAGATTACAATTATGATACTTAGTACCTTTCTTTATAAACAGCCAGTTTCTTCAAACTTCATTTATGGCATAAAACTCAACTCGTATTTGTCTGTTTGCTGATCTCATTCTTGTAGAGTTATCCAAAACCACTGATGTCTTTAAAGAGGCCTTACTTACAATATATATTTTTGTCATCTCCCTTACTAATGTGCATCGTGATACAAATGGATATTACTAAAAAGAAAAGCACACACATAGCCTAGGGGAGGATCTGCAGGCATCATGTTGCTGCTCAGTCAAGTACTGGCTGCTTCTCCTTGGCCATTACATAATTCCTGGATTATGTGTGTATGTTTTACTAGATGTTGCCTCAGGACAGAGTAACCCCTGTGTTTCTCACTTTAAAATTAAGGAGCTGCACTACTTGAAATGGAGATTGTCCAACTCTTGGCTGCTAGGCCTTTGGAAAGAAGGTAACTAGGAGGTGGTAGTGAGGAAAATTGTAGTAGTGTTTCTCTTCTGGTTCCTAATTGAGACACCCGAAAAATGCTGGCTTGGACATTAAAAGCCATCCTGTGGGTTATGTGAAAGATTGAAAATCAGCACCATCCATGAATTAGCAAAAGATCGAAGTACTCATATGTAGTAGTCTGATTTCAATATGAAAAGCTAAAATTGTTCTGCTCTCTGATGACTTCTTGTAATGCACTGAGTGCTTACAGTTGGGAGGCAAACTATGTATTGTCCAGTCAAGTGATGAACGAAATCTTCATTACTTTGCAGTCCAGTTTGTCTACCAAATATACATGTGCTGAATTAGCATCTGCACTCAATATATATCTTACAAGTAGCATAAAAAAGACAAGGCTCATAAAATTGCTCAAATATATTAAGGTCTTTTATGGATCAATTCAAGCTGGGTGTTACCTTGTTGAGTCTTTTATTCTAGTCATTGCCTCTCTTGCCCGCTAGGACTTCCAGAATGTACTCTTGGTGTTACTTCTTTTTACTTTATTGGCTCTTGTGTGCTTGATTTTGCTGGTACATAAAAAATAGTAATAATTCTGTTTCTTAGTAACAGTTCATGGCAAGCCAGATTCTCAACTGCATCCATCTCTTACAGCCGTGTTATGTCTGTGACTTATATTGTTGGTGGCTTTCAAGTACCTATATTGACAGTCAACATTTTTAAACACCACATGCCAGGGAGATGGGCTTGTCCTGTTGACCTATGCAGAGAAGTTCCTCTCAGTTCTGCTGCTATACAGTATGCTATAATTTAGCCTCTACTTGTCCTTGCATCAATCTTCAATACATCTAGCTAGCAATATATAGGATAGTGTAGACAATAGAATTACTCAAGTAGCACATTGGGTGGAGCAAGAGATAGCTCTTCATTCAACACTAGATTAGAAGGAGCTGCATGCATTGGACTCAGTAAGGGCAGATCTTCCAGCTTATTAGTTATCGTAGAGCTACACCTTCCTGAAATGTTTGTGACCTGCCTCTTTCAGGTGTTCTATAATGCTATTGGTAAATGTCAGAGCATTTATTCTTTGAGTACCTTCTGTACTGGCAATAACTGTTCACAGGATACTAACTTGGCCACACATGAAGAAGGCTGTCTTGACCTACACCCCTGGCTTTGTTGCCCACCTTCATATGGAGGGTGCAGTTCTCAAGTTCCCGATTCAAATGGACAGCATCTACAAAGAGCAGAGCTGTACAGTAAATAAGGGCATTTGAAAGAAAAATACTGTGCAGTATGCCAATAAGATTTTGGCTTTTTACTAAAGGCTGCAATTGATTTAATTTTTTTTTTAAAAATCCACATTGAATAATTTTATCTTGATTGGCACTAAATAAGGCTTACAAAATGGCCTATGGTTTCTTCCAAACTTCTATCGTCCACTGCAGTTATTTTCATTGACATGTCTGAGTTGTACAGACATCCTCACAAATGCAACCTAGTTTTGGCCTATGTCAAGGGAGTGATGCTTTAGCTAGACACCTGTCTGGGATCAGGATGGGAAGGGAATCCTGATCCGTGGCCATGGATATTCTGCACAACAGCAGATGCAGCCTGGAATTAGCTGGTGCCATCTCTGAAAACATGCTTGTAGCCTGTACTGCATGTACCTTATGAGGATTGGGGTAAAGTCATAGCTACAGCGATTTCCCCCGGCATTTGTCTTGATTATTCCTGTGATTAACATAATTTTTATAAAATTTAACTGAAGGTGGTGATTGCTTCAGGAAACTCCTATCTGTAGGTTATATAGCTGAGCAATTCAGTCAAGCTGTCAGAGCAGAACCTCGGGTGAAGCTAGTCTTTATGTCTGCTGGCTTAATGGGACAGAGAGAAGAAAACAACCTAAAGGACAGCAGTGGTTGGTGGTTCCTTTGTCTTGGGTGTTTTATATTCAAAAGCACAGAGGAGTGGCGGCAATTTTTTAAAAACCATGTATGTATTTTGGACAGGATATGGTCAAGTACACTTTTTACAGCGCATAAACAAGAAATTCTGAGCTAAATGCTCAACATACCATCTCCAACTGAAGAAAGCCAAGGCTTTGCGCTCGTCAGATGGGTCATAAATTGGTGCTCCAACAAGAGTATTTCTCAACTTCTAAATCAGGCTAACTAAATAAGTGTGAAAAGGAAGAATGGAAGAGAATGGCCCTAAAAAGTGGATCCTTTTCAATAACGCAGCACCCATTGATCCCATCAGTTTTTCACACTCTTGATCTCAAAAGTAACAGATTACCAGTCCATTAAAACAGGCAGCAGGCCCCTTTCTTTTCACTGCTTCTGAGCAGACTTGTAGTTTGCATTCCAAAAGGAATACTATGCCTCCCCCTGTGCAAGGGGAACCATGCCCAACTGCGCCAGCACCACCACCCCCTTTCTGCAAGACTGGCTAGGCCTTGCCATTACACGCAGGACACTCAAAATATAACTGTTTCTGAGACCAAGCTGGAGAGAAAACCATTTCCCTTGAAGGCAGCCTCTACAGCCCAAAGAAAGCCCAGCCCAGATTTTCCCAAACGGAGCCTGTTTGGACAATTCAGGCAGCCTGTCTGAGGAATGTCTCTTAAGTACCAGGTAGCGGAAAAGCAGGCCGGATGCCACCCATTTCCTTCCTGGTGTCAGATCACCTCCCACTCCAAAAATGCTGTGTCAAGATTTTTTTTTTTAATAACTGAAATGAATGTATTTGAAACCCCAAGCTGGGAAAGAAATGACAACAACAGGTTTCAAACAATTCCTTTTTACAGTATATACAAAATCCAAGAGGCGGAGAGCGGCCTCACAACAACATACAGACAAGAACAAAGACAGAGCTGAGGACTTGCGTTGTTGGGACAGACAGACATCACCCACTCTTAGGTAGTTGGCTACGTGGTGCAAGAGATCGCCCCTGCTCGCTGTTCAAGGCGACCGCTGTGCAGGAAGTTCTGATACAGAGAGGCAGGTTTCCCGTGGGAAGCTTCAAGTGAGGAACACCGGCAAGGGTTGGGGGTGAGGGATCTGAACAATCTCCCTACAATGCACGGAAATGACCTTTCTTTGCACTGAAGCTAGCAAAGTCTCGGGAGCCCACACCACGCTTTGCCAGAGAAGGTCAGTGTTCAACTGCCTTGGCCAAAATGTGAGGTGATCTCCTACTCTGTTAGAGCCTGAAGCTACAGGTAAAGCAGCCTGTTCATGGTTAGGATTGCTCTCACCATCTTGGTTAAGGCCAGGAACTCCCATACTCAAATCTCACAGACCCAGGCACCCATCCATCCCTTTACTTGCCACAGAGAACGGATTATCTTGCAGGTGTAACGAATGAAGAGCTGCAGGCCTGAAATTTAAGCCACAGCCTCTGCACACACTTTTTTTCTATGGAAATGAAATCTTAAAAGAGGAATGGCGGTGGGGAAGGCAGGATGGGACGGATGGCAGATGAAAATCTTCCTGCAGAGTGGGGCAAAGATGACGGTTAAGGAGCAGCGGAAACCCCATCCCGAGAGGAGCAGGGCCTGCCTGCCAAAAAGGCCCTATATTATGCAGAACTGAAGGTATATGTTTGTGCTGTGTTGCAAAAAAAACAGCCTCTGCCACTCGCAACACACAAGTCCTGCCAGCAGGGAGAAGAGTCAGAAAAAACAGCCTATATAGGAAGGAGAGCCTGTTGGGAAGCACAAGGGAGCAGCAGTCCTAGAAACAAAGTGCTACAGAGAGGTTTCAGTAGGGTTCCTGGCAGAGGAGCACACAACTGACTAGCGCCCGAGCCCGGCTGTATTACCTACCCCTACGTCCCATTTCCCAGGCCAGTAGGAAGCAGGAGAATCCTCTTTTTCCCCGTGGCCCTCGCAGGACAGTACCTACTTGTTTGTGCCCAAAGAAACAATCGCCACTAGTAAAAAATACACCGTCTGGATGTTCTCTTCAACTTCAGCCCATCCTGGAGTAGCCGTCTTGGTGGTAGCTCCGGTGCAGAAGAGCCGTGAATGGAACGGGGGGCGGGGGGGCACCTGGCCTCCCTTCCTGTGATTCCAAGTGTCCCACAAATGATGCCACACGGCTCGGCCCACCACCATGGAGTCCCTCCTCCAGAGGAATTCTGGAAATTGGCCTGTCAACCCCCCACAAGTCAGGTGAATAAATATTTCTGCAAGTCCCAGCAACACAACTCACACATAACGGGGCTCAGCTTGTCTTCAACGGGGAGGAGGCAGAGCCTGCCTGGCCTTACGGCAGGGCCGTGAAGCCGAACAATCAACACCATTCAACTGATGTCTAATGCCATCTCCAGAATTTCCTCATGTGAGCCAGTCACATGGCTTCATCTAGCCTAGGTTGTCCCGTCGCGGCCATGTCCTGTTAAAAGGAAAGGAGAAACAGAACTCAGCACCAGCAGTTGGGTGGTCCTTCAAGCCACATGGTGGTGCTGCAACCACAGCAACCAGGAATGAAGTCTAGTTTTGCAGGGATTAAGAGGAGTTCAGCTGGTCCTCATTTCATTCCAAACTCGGGATAGATGGGCTTGGATGCGTCTACAAATAGATGCTGGACAACATACTCCAGAGGATGCAAGACTTGCAGCCACGATGCACTTTAGAAATGTGCAGTCTTGGGTTAGAACCAACATGAGACAAACAGCACTTGGCCATAACTAAGAAAGCAGTAACTACTAGGGTGAAACTGAAGGTCAACCATGGAAATGCATGTGAACTTTATGATGCCTTTGCTGCAAAACACACGGGACACTTCTATATGGAACTCGATTGCTCAGTCTCTTTTAGTCTATATTTGACTATAAATCACAGCAGGCCACATTCTAGGAAGAGGGCCACATTTGCCTGGTGGCTATAATGCCTTGTGGCAGTGCCTCCTTTTATCCCCAACAAGCGCCCCCTTTAAACCAAAAGGACTAGGGGAGAGGATTCCTTACCATTTTCACCTCCGGGGTGGGGGGTATAGGGAAGGAGCAGAACCTTGCTGAGTGGCAACAATTGCTGGAGATGAAAGACCTGCAGGGAAGGAGAATTACAGTGTCGAAAGGGAAATGACGGTACACAGACAGTGAGAGGTGCCAAAGAGGCCTCCAGCATCACACGAGTAGGCTCTTGTACACAGTCACCTTATGTATAAGAGGAGATTTCAAGGATGGCATTAGGCAATAGGAGATTATTGAAAGAGAGAGAGATGGCTCCGACCTCCAAGGCCAGCCCACAGGGTGAACGCAGAATCCTTCCCCCTCCAGCCCTCCAGAGGTTCCATCAGCTCTCACCTGTTGCATAGGGCAGGTTGTACTGGGCCGGCAGCAAGGAGTAGCCCAGGTGGTGGTGGTGATGATGGGTGGACATCAGGCGCTGTGAAGGAGAGGAGCGCGGCCGGTCAACGCTTCTCTCAGCACCACTGGCTCCCCCTACACCGCTGCAGCCTGCACTGCTGCCTCCCACCCCACAGCCACTGCGCTCCTGAGAGGCCTTCTCGCCTATCTGCAAAAGTAACCAGACAGATACACACACTAAAGCGTGGTGTTGTCAGAGGGAGCAAACCGGGCGCAGCGGGGCCAGTCGAGTTCTGAGCTAGCTTCCTTGCAAACTGGTCAGGGCATTTCTGGGGCCACAATGCACAGGCACACTCCGTGAGAGAAGCAGTCCAGGAAGGTGCAAGCGCTCAAGTGTACTGCGTTTCGGAGAGGGCCTGTCAAGGATGACGTAGCTGCCACCTGCGCTTGGACAGGCAGACCCGTTTCCTGCCCCACCACTCACCGTTGGAGACTTGCTCTTATAGTGGCTGGCATGCTGCTGAAGGATATCCAGGGCCTTGGATTCGGAGGTGGAGGATTTGCAGCCGATGCTGGGGCTGGCTCGGGATTTGTCGCTCTCCTCGCTCCCAGAGGATTTGCTGCCATAGGGGGAGAAGGAGTAGCTGGACGGCAAATAGGAACCTGTCGGAGGAGATACCAATCAGAACTCCCCAGTCCACTTTAGACCCCCTCAAACAACAAATGTTCTTCACTTCGGCAGAGAAGACCGACTCGCCATCACAATCTCACAAAAGGGGAGCGGTGAGTTTAACAGAGATGTGGCAGGGAAAGAGAGCCGTCGCTGCCAGACCTATTCACTGGGAGAATTGGCCATCCCATTCCAACAGATTTTTTTTTTCTTTAAGAAAATATATTTGTAAACATCATTCATTTTCAGGAGAAATATAAGTAGTGCCTTTGCTGCTTCTGTTGAAGACTCAAAACCAGTATTCCTGGTAAGCTGTGCACACGGGCAGAGCTTCAGCGGCAGCCCAAAACCAATGGCAGCTTGCTTCTGGGTTTCGGCTGAAAACCTGGCACTCCACACACAGAGATAGACAAGGTTTGCACACAGAAGGGAAACAAAATTAGAGGGAACACTGCT
>JAHTLZ010000252.1:4128920-4176785 GCA_023846285.1 Phrynocephalus versicolor
TTTGCCAGTTCCTACTCCAGACGCCTACAGTACCTGGTATTCCTTGGTGGTCTCCCATCCAAGTACTGACCATGGCCAACCCTGCTTAGCTTCCAAAATCAGGCAAGATCGGATGTGCTTAGGGCATCTAGCCACCAATATCTATCTGTCGTAGCATCCCCTAATAGCCACCTAACATGCAAGGCACCACAGCATATGGTTCTGCATGCATCAACCCAGAATGCAGGACACACAACAACGGGCTCAAGTTACAGGAAGTGAGATTTCAGCTGAATACGTGGGGAAAACCTTCCTAACTGTCAGAGGGGTACAGCAATGGGACCAATGACCTTAAGGGGTGGTGAGTCCTTCAATGCTGGAGCACTCGAGAGAAATCTAGACAACCAGCAGGCAGATATCCTACGATTTGTATTCCTGCCTTAAGCAGTGGGTCGGACCCAACAGCCTTGTAGTAGGCCCCTTCCAACTTCAGGACTCTTATGATGCTATGCAGAAAGTCGCAGGATAAGTCGCCAGTATATCCAGTGATGTCTAGGTCTAAAGTAAACACAGGTAAAATGGACCACAAGGTGTTTTCCGGTGTTCTTTTTTAGAGTGGGCTGGGTGGGGCTTAGGCTCAGAGAAACCTCTTGTAATGTCTAGGGTTTTGAGGAAGAATTCTGCCATACAGCAGGACCCCGGTATCCGCTGGGGATTGGTTCCAAGCCTTCCTGTGGATGATGAAGACTTTGGATAAGAGAGAACACCAGCATCCCACCAAAAATGGCTGTTTTGCAACAGTAGCTTGCTTTGCGGCTGCTGTTTTATGACAGTAGTTTGCTTTGCGGCTGCTGAATTATTTAATTTTTTCCACTGCCATGGATAACTGAATCAGTGGATACAGGGGTCCTACTGTATTTGGGCGGAGGGGGAGGCTAGCACCCTGCCCCCATTATTTTTCATGCCGGCCACTGCAAGCATGCTCCTCCTATTTTAAAGGGAGTGGAGGCAGGGACGGATGTGCGTTTTCTCCCCTCGGCCTCTGAAGACAGCGCCAGGCTGGGGCCGAGAAGAATCCCACCAGCCCCGATGCCCACTGCCTTCCAAGGAGGAAAAGGGCCACCCTTCCGCTCTCAGATCCAGGCTTCATCTCGTTATGATTTACATGCAGGTGCCTGCTCAGCAAAGCACTTCAGAGTTCCCTTTCCATTTACCTGGGTAATTCTGCATCATGACAGCGGGCATACCCCGGTAACTGGGGTGGTTGGGGTCATAGGACTGGCTGTAGGAGTAGCCGTGCATGTACGGGATGTAGGACTGGTGCTGGCTGAGGGGGGAAGAGACGGGCACATGCGTGCTGGCCCGGGACTCCTTCCCCACGAGGCGAGACTCCTCGCTGGAGGGCACTTTACAGTCAGAGCTTGTGCTTTCCTTCCCATCCTCCTTCGCAAGGAGGGGCTCTTTGCTGCGACTTCTCTCCTCCTTTAACTTCCGGTCCCTCTCTTCCTTCCACCGCTCATCCTCCGTCTTGATGTCGGAGTATTTAGCAGGGTAGACATAGGTCCACATACGGGGCTCGGCTTCCTGCAGCAACACAGAATCAAGGCTTAGATGTTTCGTAGCAGAGAGGCTGACTTTTCTTTCAAGTCTTCGAAATGTTACTTCTAATAATTGCAACAGAAGAATCTAGTATGCGTAATTAAAGAGAGACAGAGAGAGAAACCTTTTCAAATGCCACACATTTCCTTTTAAACTTTTGCTACTGTTACCCTACAGTGTCCTCATGCGACTGTCCAAATCTCTGTTCTGAAAATAATATTCTGCATTTCTCGCAGCTCTGAAATTTTAAGTTATGCAAAAGAGCTTCAGTGAATTCTCTTCTTTTTGTCCTTGTTCCACGTCTTGTTGGGAAAATGCAGGAACTCTGGCTATGAAGTTAGGTTAGGCATTGGTTTGATTTTACATGAATTAAAACTAAGCACTAAGCTATCTAAGCCTCTTTATAATTAAAACCGCACACTTCTGAAGCACCAACCTTGAGGAAAAGGACGTCACAAATTCACAATCCTGGCCAACCCTGCAGCCAAAGGCCCCCACCCTGTTTCTTGGTGGCCCTTCAACAGGAACCAACGTGTCAACATATTCTACAATGGCGATGTGTTTGCTTTTCTGATAAAAGTATCCAGCTCCTAGTCTAGGCACAAGGGCAAAAGACAGACGCCCTTAAAAAGCATGGCAGCAGTAAGAGGGGAGAGAAGAAGAGCATCAGGACAGAGAGCAGCTTCAGGCCTCTTTCCCTTCTCCATCAACTTTTATTCCATGCAGCGCATAAAAGGGACAGAGAAAATAAGAAGAGGCATCCCAAGGGAGTCCAACCACCTGCCCAAGTACTGAAGCTTGCTTGTTACTTTTTAGGATTCATGGCCACTATCTAACAACAGGAGAAATGGAAAGGTGAGGGGTTAGCATGCAGGTCACTCAGCTGGAAGTCTTGCAAAATCTCTCCGGCGCCATGAAATACGGTGTGCCTAGACCTGAGCAGAATTGAGGCAGAACCCAACAGCAATGAGCCCACTTGTTCTTATTTCTCAAGAATTCAACTTTCTTTTCCCCTCATGTGCAACTGCCTTTTTCTTTAACTGCTGTACTTTGAGCTTTCTGAGTGAGTCAAAGAGACCATGATGTTCTTTGCTATTATTGGTCCGACAATGGCTGACTCAGAGAATGGCCAGGGTGCACCTTTCAAAACACATTTTAGATCAGAAAGGTAATTCAACACTGATGGTAGCCTTCGGACTAGAGGGTGCGGTATAAAAATCTAATAAATAAGTAAAATGAACAAAATCGCATATATTCATTCATGAGCTGGCAAAGGTCAAGCTCAATTCATGGGCTCCGAGTCCAAGACTCGGGGAGGAAAAAGTAGGACTTAAGTGCATCCTTGTGTGTGAAGTGATCAAGCTTAGTACATATGCGGCTTTTACTCCAGCCTAACCTTCCATTTGTAACTGTCGCATGCATTCATCTAGGCCAGGCCTGCCCAAAGTCCGGCCCGGGGGCCAAATCCGGCCTGTCAGGCCATTCTGAGTGGCCCACGGCTGGCTGGCCCTCCCCTCCCTCCCCCTCCTTCCCCCCCATGTTTTTTTAAAGAAAGTGGGTGGGGCATGCAATGGGGTGGCAGGGTTGGGGAGCAACCGGCCCCTGACACATTCTCAGCCACCAAATGTGGCCCTCCTTACAAAAAGTTTGGGCACCCCTGATCTAGGATGAGATTCCAAGATCCAGGAACCTAGCAAGCTGAGCAAGTGCCAAGAACGAACGCACCTTTCCTCTTTCCCTATTTCAGATCACCGACTAGACCCAAACCCACACCACTACTTTCTAGGACTATGAACACCTGGGAGTATTTTCTGCCCTGACACTTGCTTTTTCCCGCCTCAATGAATCATGCATGTCCCTTTCCATTTACCTGTCTGTACCAGAGCACTGGGTCCACTTCTGCCTGGCGGCCGCAGTCCAAAGCAACCTTGGGCTCCGAGGTCTCCTTGCCAAGGTGACTGTCACCGAGCTTTCCCTTGAGGCTGTCTGATGTCTGGCCTTGGAGCTTTAGGGAATCCTCCAGTTTGGGAATAATGACGGACTTGGCCACGTCGCCCCCTTGATCCTTGGCTTTCCCGAGTCCAGATTTAACCAGGTCAGTCAGGCTGGGTGCTTTGGTGAGAGTAGGAGGAAGAGATGGCTTCGGCTTCCATTCCTCCTTGAGTGCTACTTCCCTCTCTTTCAGCCCCAGGTCCACTTTCTTGTCCATGGCACGCTGCTGCTGCTGCTGCTGCTGCTGCTGTTGCTGCTGCTGTTGCTGCTGCTGCTGTTCCAAGCTCTGGCGTTGCTTCTGCTGGTCTTCGTACTGCTGCCTGTAGGTGGGGTTGGTGCTCAGCAAATGAGCATGGTACCCTTGCTCGCTATAGCCATAAGGAGGCACATAGGCATACTGGTTATAGTAAAGCGACTGCATGTACATGTTAGATCGCTGTTGGATGACAGAGGGCTGCTGCTGACTCGAAGGGCCCAACTCTGCCTTCTTCTCCTCGCAAGCTTCGTTCTTCACCTTCGCCTCTGGGCTTGGCGGTTCCTCGTCTTTCTTCAGCTTCAGGGACTGGCCCTCCAGGGTGGCTTGGCTACTGGGATTGATAGGCCCCGGACTTGACTGCGCGTAACCCGGCGAGTAGTAAGCTTCAAAGCCTTGATAATAAGGAGACTCCTTGTTCTGAGGCTGAGGTGGGAAGAGGGCTTTCTTGGCCCCTTCCTTGGCAAGCTGCTCAGGATCCTTCCCCTTCAAGCTCTCTAGCTTACCTTCCCCATCCTCCCCGGCATCTGAGATGTCAGAATAGGCTGGGCTGTTCGTTTTGGCGGAACTAGCTTCCGCGCCATTTTGAGTCACCACGTGAAGCGGAGTCAGGGGTTGCGTGGGGGGTGCCGCCGCCGCCGCACTATCGAGTCGGCTGGCACCCCCGATCGAGGGGCTTGGGGCGTTGTCGGTAAAACTGTAGATCTTGTCCGCCTCAGCCTTGATGCTGGCGAGGCGGCTCTGGTGAGGGTCAGAGGAGCCATTCAGAAGGCCTTCCCCTTTAGCCCCAAGGTCGGGGGTCTCTCCCCGGAAGGGGCTCTTGCCTTCCTCGGCCCGGCACCCTTTCCCGGGCGTCAGGGGGCTCTCTATCTCCTTCGACTCTTTCTTCTTCTTCTCTTTCTTCTTCTTGTCCTTGACAGGCGTCAACGTTGGGCTGACGGTGAAAGGCTCTCCCATGACAGTCGGTTTGGGCTGGATGGGCTTCAGCTGGGGGCTGTTGGGCATGGTTTGCACGACCGTGGTGGTGAGCCCTGTCGAGGAGACCGGGCTCGTCGCAGCGAAGGTGGCCGCTTGGAACGTGTAGATTTGAGGAGGAATGGCCGGCGCGATGGGGCGGGCCGACTTGATGCTCTTGGAAGAGACCTTCTCGGGCTTGACGCCGACGGGCTTTTTCACCTTCTCTTTGTCGCTGCCCCTCTTCTCTAGGGAGTCAAAGCCGTCGTTGCTCGTCTCGTCGGCCACGGAGGGACCATCCTCAGAGCCATCGTTGGAAAGAGCACCGGAGTCAGGATCTCCCTCGCCACCTAGTTTCTTCTTGCAAGCGGCCTTCGCGTTCAATTTGCTTGACGAGGAGGAAGGACTGTGAGGTTCCATCAGGCGTACTTTGGGGGTGGTCGATCGAGCTGGAGACAGAGAGCCCTTCTGACTCCCCGAAGCCCCATTGCAGCTGCCCAGGTCGGCAGGAAGCGACGACTCCTCTCCGTACTCGCTATCTCCATCAGCCTCAGGCTTGCTGTCGTCATCCGTGTGCGCATGGGCCTGGTGGTACTTGAGCCCATTGATGTGCTTGTACTTTTTGCTACAGTTGGGATGGGGACAGTCAATGAGGATTGGGGACGGGCAGTTCCGATCCAGATTGGCAGGCTCCACCTTCACGGCGGCTGTGGCGGCAGCGGCGGCCGCCGCCGCCGCCACCATAGGGGCCACAGCCGAGCCCATGGAGTTTGTGCGCACTCGTTTGCTCCCCTTGGAGTCCTCGGAGCTAGAGTTCACTTCCATGTCAGAGAGGGGCTTGCTCTTTCGCTTGGTCACCGATGAAGGGCTTGCCTTGACATCCTCAGAGGCGCCACCGGGCGGAAGGCGGTGCTCTGAAGAGTTCTGGCTGCCTCGGCGCCCCTTGCTGTTGGCTCCCGCCCGAGTCTTGCTGCTATTGCTGGCCCCTTTGCTCTCCGACGCAGCTGTGCTTTCGTTCATAGGTGGGTTGTTATTGGGCCGCATGCGCTTGCCCCTCCCTCGGCCATTTCGCATCTCCAGGTCGCTGGTGGGAGAATCACAGAATCTAGGAGAGAAGAGAGCAGGACTTAGAAACCAGCAGTTGGTTCTCAAGCCACCTCCTCTTTTTGCTACTGACCCTCCCCTGGAAGTTGCCTACAAGGTTAGCACATGGTGACTAGAGGAATACAGGAGCCTCTGATACATGTATCCTGCACCTACGTGCTTGCCAATGAACTACCACAACAGACAACCTGATCAGGTAGGCAGGAGAGAAGACTTAGTTTCCCCCCAAAAAGCAGGAGCAGTTAGGCCAGGCATGTCCAAACTTCAGCCCTCCTGATGTTTTAGACCACAACTCCCAGAATGTCATGCCTATATTTCCAATGGCAAAGGACTGTGGGAGTTGTGGTCCAAAACATCTAGAGGGCTGAAGTTTGGACATGCCTGAGTTAGGCTGTACATTCCATGGGATCATTTAGCACACTTAGAATCCTAAAATATGCAGGTTCTACTATACAATTCTAGCACTGAAGTATGCAGGGATATGTAGAAACCCAGCTGGTAAAGCAAAGGTGAGCATTCAGGCCAATTAGCCAGCTCCCCCTTCCTCAGTCCTGAAAACGCATATCCATAGGAGTGCAACATTAAACTCTCTTGAAAGAGCACAGATACCATAAATGAAGGCCATTTTTCCTAGGGTCAAGAGGCACCAACAGTAGTCACCATGTGGCCTGCAAGGCGGTTTGGACATTTTGTGCTTCGCTTCAGTAATTCCTTGGACAGTCGTTTTAGAAAGCATTTCTGGCTATAACAAGCTCTAAATTTAAATCAGATCCATTCCCCCCCCCCTTGTCCAAGAGAAAGAGAAACAGTTGTTTTAGTTGCACAGGCGGGAGAAGCTAACTGGCATATGTTAGAGCTGAGGTCTAAAAGTGATTTTTCCCTTCTCACTTGTTTGCATTCTAAAATGGGGCAGAAAATGTTTTTTTTTTTTAAGAGCAAGACAAAACACAGCCCGGCGGCCCTTCAGCGCTGTTTGGAATCAAAGGATCTCTCCCCTAAGCAAACAGATAACCAATGAGAGAGTAGAATCAACAAGCACACTTTGGGGGGGGGGGGGCTCTCTCTGCCTTGTGCTTTACCTGGGTGGTGCCCAATCATGTTGAGTGCAGTCCAGCAGTGTCCCCACGTAAGTCTTATTCCTCCAGGTGACATTCACCACCAGCATACCTGTGGAAGCAAGGGGGGGGGGAAATGTAAACATCCCTATTCCAATACAGGCAAGTCCAATCAGAAAACTACCTTTCAAATATATATCTGTAGATTATATGTGTTGATAACACCTTGTAGTACTCCTTCCCCATGCTAAACCCATTTGAGATTTCCTACTCAGCAACTGTGCTAGTTGTGGGATTCTGAGAGTTTTTTTAAATTCAAAAGATAAACTTCTCTAAGCAATGCATCCCTCTCTTCCTTGGGAACAAAACTTGGAGGTCAAGGCTCTGGGATTAGGTCACATAAACCCCCCGCAGAGAAATTGGCCCCTTTCAAATCCGACATCAAAAGCCAATGTTAATCAAACGCTGGAAGCAGAATTAAGAGCAAGTGACTGCACAGAATGCACTTGCAACTGCTCCAAGGCTGGCTTGCACTTATCTTCCCAGTTTCAGCCTTTTTTATGGCACACTCATTATACGAGAAACTTGGCTTATAAACTGCTCAGGAATCTCTGGAGGAGCAAATATTTGAGATTGCCACCTATGAGAAACGAAAGTCCTGGTGGTACTCTTTACACACAAAAATGCTCTAACCCATTTGTTCTGCACAAACCAACCAACCAACCACCGCAACAACACTGCAGCTGTAGAATTCGAAACGCCACGCTTTAAGCCACAATTTTGGGACATCAGTGCAAAAGCAATCCGTTCTCCTGGTCCCAGTTGTTATCGGTTGTTTATACTGCGCACTGTAACATTAGACTTAATGAGGTAACCATCTGTGCTGCTGCCACAGGCGGCTTCCTGTGTGCTTTCGGAAGAGGTACAAACATAGCACCTACGTACTTGGCACACATCTACAATCTCCGCTGCCAGATGTCCCTAAGTACCTTTAAGAGTCAGGGCCCCCCTGGCGCTCACAGCAAAAGGTTAGATCTATTTCCCCAACTGAGATGACCTCCAGTGGCCAGCTGGTTAAACCAGCCATTTGTTTTTTTAGGTGTTGCGCATACTGTATCTGTATATTCAAGAGCTTCAGTTGAAAAAGGATATAAATACACTTCTAGCGTTCACAATTACTGCAACATTTGAAAGAGCATAAGCACTGATTTAGAACAATAAGTATGTAGACTTTGAAGCTTGCATGCACAATACTTCCTACTTTTCCCTCTTTAATGACCCTTTCCGTGAGTCCCTAACACAGGCATGTCCTAACTCCGGCCCTCCTGATGTTCTGAACCACCACTCCCAGAATTCTAAGCTTAGATTGCCTAACTCAAGTGGGTATTTCCTTCTCCTGGCAGACTCTTCTAAACTACTGCAATCAGTCAAAATATACTGATTTTCACACATGCAACAATGCACCAAAAAAAAAAAAAACCCAAACAAACTTCAAAGATGTCTACCTCCCCAACAACCTCTCAACAGCTGATAATTATCTTTATGTAATAATCCTTGTTATATGTGCTGTCAAAAATTCATCCACAGTTAACTCTACTGGTTAATTTTTATCTGCCAGCAGAAATTTAGTATAGAATTGGGCTGATCTGCCATATAAAATGGCTAATAAAGAAGCAGTCAGACAGTGAGTTTAGAAACAGAAATGAGAAAACAAAACAAAAAATGTTCCAGGTACTCCATCCTGCCTTTGATATACAAACAAACTCTAAAAAGCCTATCTATTTACCTATCTTTCTGAAAGGGATAGTTACAATGGAGAGAATATTCAAATCCTTACAGCTGTGTTCTTCATTTTGCATAGTTCTAGATTTCATACAGTTCTGTATATTACAGATCTGTATGATAAACAGGATATATTTTAGGGGAAATGGGATTAGATTCAGATGGAAGAGTGAAAACTGGTGGCAAAAAGGTGACGTCATATTACTGGCAGAAAACACTATAAATAAAGGTTAAAGAAAAAAGGTGCCAAGGCACTGAGAAGACAAAAACACAGACTACAGAAGAATTATATTACATTAATGGTGTCAATGAAGAAATAAAAACATTTATCTTCTATGGCTTGGTTCATCCATCAATCAAAATGGAGGGTATAGCCAAGAAATCAGAAGACCGATACTTCGAAAGGCAGCTATGAAGAAAGTAGAAATATCCTGAAATGCAAGGATGTGTTGCTAGAGACCAAGATTGTCCGTACTATGCTGTTTCCAACTATTATGTCTGCATGGAGAAACTGAACAATGGAGAATGATGTCAGAGGAAAATCAATTTATTTGAAATGTGGTGCTGGAACAGAGTTTTACAGACTGGAAAAACAAAGTCAGTAAGCTGCAGGTCAAATCTAGACCTCCCACTAGAAGTCAAAATCACAAAACTGAGACTTTCATACTTCATAGACGTATGAAGTTTCATTGGGAAAGACAATAATACTAGGAAAAGAAAACTAAACTAACATAAAATGAATTGACTGTATAAAGGTAACCACCGTTTTTAGTTTGCAAGAGCTGAGCACGATAAAAACACTACAACACATATCTCCTTCTTCATCTTCTTCAAGTGACACTCTTGAGCCAAATGCTAATCTGAACATCTAACATCCTGCCTCCTGAACCTGCAGAAAGTGTTTTACAACATTTTAAAGCTTGAAAAATAAGGCACCTGTGAAGAAGGTATAATAAAGGAAAGCTAACCAACCCATGGGAGGCAACCTAAAACTTAAATCAAATCTCAAACTAAGTTCAGAATGCACCCTGGTATTTTTCCTTTCAAAAGTGGAAAGTGATATGCTTTGCATGCTATCAAAATGTATAGATGTTGTTTTGGTTCCTTTTTAGTGTGTAGCATTTCTAGCAAAAGGGCGGAGATACATTCCTGATCGTCTGGGTGTTGCCGTACTCGAATCCTTGCCAGCCCATCTGGTGTGGCCAATAGTCAGGGCTAATGCTAACTGGGAGTTCAACTAATGTGGAGGGCCAGACATCCTCCACCATAGTTCAAAAGCATGTGAGGCATCCATATACCTCCAGAAGGTCAGACACTGCCATTTCTCTTGGCCAAGTGAAAAATATTGCAGCTACATACTGGGTCAGTGACCCAAATTCCACTCTTTTCAGCACAACAGGGGGACATAAGAGGCATCTGGTTAGCAGATCATTGTAGGGGTTGAAGCTTAAAGCTTTGTGACACAGGCATGCATTTGGTAAGCATATAAAACAGGGCATGTAGGAGCTAGTAAGCAGAAAAATAGGACTAGAACCAAGGTTCCCTCTGTGCACCAACCCTGCTCTTCCATGTAATTGATTTCAGTCCCATTGGTTCCCGTGGTGACAGAACCCTGCGCAACGGGGGCAGAGTCACACGCAGGGGGTGTGTGAAGTCATGTGGTGGGGCAGAGCTCTGCTGAATTGGGAAGAAAATGAGAGGGACCACTGACTAGGACTATGCCTGCTGCAATCTAGAAATCTTGGTCGCAGTTCCTTTAGCCACCTAGAGAAGAGCTCCAATAATTTATATGCGAGACCCATTAAGTACCGAATTCTTGTTTCAAACCTGGAAGCAGTAATGAACAGATTGACAGAATGCAGAAGCTCTCAGTCTATTCAGGAAACTCCGGATTCGCCTGCCATCCGTCCCCGCCCCCCAGCCCAGGATCTCCTCCTCTCCTGCAGGCGTCGCCCTCCTCCACCAGGCACCAGCTCTTCGATGCAAGGGCGGCTTTGTGGGGCTTTTTATATGCGCTCCGGCTTCACACACACACACTGCTTTCTTTCCTGCAGAGCCTTACAAGTTAATTGCGTGGCACGACGCCAGCAGCTGCTTCCATCTCTGAGCTGGCAGGTCAGATTAGGAAGGACGTTCTGGCCGCCTGCCCGCTGCCATGATCACAGGAGAGAGATGAAGAGCTCTGTAAAGCAGAGACCTCAGCCGTGGTTAGACCGCCCCCCCTCCCTTTGCCTGCTGCTCTGGCAACCAAACAAAGCACCAGACTAATTGTAACTCCTGCCTGACACACTGTGTCCTAGATTTAACCTACCTCAATCAATCATGTGGAGGGGGGGGAGGACACCTCCCAGCAAATAAATACAGAATTATTTGGTGAAGTGCAAGATGATTTGTGTCTGCCTCTGAAGAACCACTCTTGCTGGAGCAAAGGGGGAGGGAGGGTGGGATTTTTTTTTATTTTTTATTTTGGGAAGAAGCCATCCTCAGCAAACAATGGAAATCTGGAACAGACTATGATTCAAGTCACTCAATATGACTTATAGCGCTGGTAAAGGAGAGATTATCACAACACGGCATACCCTCCACACCCCAAAAGGCCTTAGCTGGGAAACCTTTTTAAATGTTAGCTTTAACTTCATATTTCATACTTTCCAAAGCAAGCAACAAGAATGCTCCCCTTTTTATGAGGCCAAGGAGATAGATACCACACAGCATCTAATAATCACTCCGCAGTCCAGTTACGGAGCCAGGATCTTCTGTGCTAGTGCGAGAGCTAGTCACCGTTTCCAGACGGCATCCATTTCCCTGTTGGCCAGTTCTGAAGAGCAAAGAAGGCAAAGGCTGAGGCCAAGAAATCATTTGCAAACCGGGGGGGTCTCTTGTCTTGTTTTTATTTTATTTGGGGAGGGGGCAGATACAGAGCAATAGCTCAGCTGATAAAGGAGGAAAGGCTTCCCCTAGGAAGTGATTACAACACCTTCTCCTACAAATGGCGAGCTTTTCTTTATGGGGAAAATAAGCACCCTCCCCCTTACTTGCCCCTCTCATTTGTAACTTTGTAAATGGAATGCTATGCTCTGTTGTTTTTAATGTGTTTCAGTATTGATTTTATTTACTGTTTTGAATATAATACTTGCTTAATTCTTGTTTAATATTGGTACACCCACTGTTTTTAGTTCTGAAACATTGTCTTGTTTATGATGCAAGCCACCTCAGGTTCTTTTTTTAAGGACAAAGGTGGGATAAAAATATTTTATGAGTAACTTCCAAAGCATCACAAGGTTGCGATGTGTCCTCGCTCTGACATATTCTGCATCCTTTTCATTTCCTCAACCTTTAATTTAAAAGAAGGAAGCTCTTCTTTTAAATTAAAAGCTCTTATCATTCACTTCTATCAAGCCTCCAGATATAGGTCTAAAATTGGGTAGGCTTTTGTCAGCCGCTTGATAGGTCCCTTTCTGGGAGGCCTGCAGTCCTTGGGTAAAACTGAAACAGGATCCCACTCTAGTGTGCGCTAGTGTTGGATCCAGCCCTATACACTCTCCACATTTTGCCTCCCTACCTAGAAAACGCTTAGAATTATAAATCTGCAATCCTATTTTATAAGGCAGTTAGTGATAGCTCTAAATATGACCTTGTCTATATAACACACTACTTGAGACTTTGCAAGAACTCTGATCTTTTTTCAACCCTGTTTTCAATGGCTGGAAATAGAAACAGCAGCTTGAAAAAACATATATTTTCCTTCCCAGGTATCTCCCAATTGAAATCCCGGGAAAAGTACATATTCTGCAGTTTGCATGCTGTACTTCCTATTGTTATGCGTCGGTTATTGTGGTGCAATTGTAATTAAGCAAAATCTGCATGGCTTGAATACAGGAAGCCACCTTACAAATGCAGAATTTTTCCTTTTCATTTCCACAATGATACTTAGAAAACTGTATATTCGTTTTATATGTTTTTTTTAAAAGGACAATCACAAGCCAGAGTACTCCACACTCTCAAGATAAAAGGAAAAGAGAAAGATTCAGAGGAAGGAGCTTCTGAATTCTCTTTGTGCAGCAGCTGCTGTTGCCATGCAGTGATCTCTGTTGCTATGAAGATCTCCATCTCAGACAATGGCTTTTTAGCTGCAAGTACTATTGCTATTGGCTGAGATATTTCCCAGGTGAGCAGCAATGCTTAAATCCTCAGTTTTAGGAGTAGCCATTAATGATCTCCTCAGATCAGAACTGTGCCCAAAACAATCGGGAAAACTGCTAGAACAACTGGCCTGAATGCCTGAAAATAATCCTTAGAAATTATTTAACACAGCATATTCCTGTGGAAGGCAGCACAGGCTCCATCTAGAAGATGAAGGAGACAGGGAAAAAGGTGAATTGCTTTGAAACAGGGAGGACAGATGTGGCAGTTCTTGTTATGGGAGATCTCAAAATACATTCCTTCATGTTAACAGCCAAACATTTAAAAATTCGTTTGATTGCCATTAGCATTTAAAGGTGAAAACACTGAACTTTTTGGGCCAAGTAGGCTGGGGAGAACTTAAGCTGTATCTCTATAAACCAGTCTTGCTAATGAACGAATAAGTAAAATGACAGATCAATTGTCTTTGCACTGGCCCACACAAGACCGCCACATTCTTAGAAGGACACTTCATTTGTTTTTGTGAACAAATACAACTGTAACTCCCTGCCATGCTGCTATCTTGCATTTTCATCTTACTTTTTACAGACTTCTACATTAGGCAGCAACAGCAGTTACCGACACCACTCCAAGAGCAGCAAGTAGCGTGGACCCAAGCAAAAGAGAGATCCTGAACTCACCAGAGGCGCATATCAAAAATCAAAAGCAAGTAGGCTTGGTGCCAATTCTTTAACAAAGCAAGGAACGGGTTTCAATTCGTTTTAATAATAACCGGCATGAACGAAATTAAACCCTTGCTGTGCAGCCTGTGAACATTTCTCAGCGTCCTAGGCTGCCTCAAGGGGAGCTTTCTCCACAAGCAACACCAGCAGTCTAAAATTCTATTGCAATTTTCAGAGAAGGAAGGCAGCCACAACCGAGTCAGCATCTTGCTCGGAACAGCAAGCGTAGAACGTACGTGCAGACCATCAGTGATGTAACCGCTCAGCACTGATATAAGGGATGCCAAGCTTCGGATATGAGTTATTACTTCTGACAGCAGGAACCCACACAGCAGCCAGAGCTGCCTGCCAGGCAAGTTCTCTGCACACGTTCACTGAAATAAGTGCAGGCTAAAAATAGTGAAAGCTGTGATTCCTACAGAATACCTCCTAGGCAAGATGCGAAATCATAGCTGCTCTAAAAAAGACTAACCAGGAAAGACAGGCGGCAACAACGCTACAACAAGACAGCAAGAGGGGTGGCAGCCGGGAGCATAGGACTAGCGTTACACTGCCACCTGCCTCCTCAAGGGCCTTTATCTGGCACACACGCAGATGAACAACCCCATGTCATCGTATCATGGGAGATGCAAATGATTACTACTGAAATTCTTGTCACTGCTAATGTCAAAAAAACATAGTGGAATGGTTACATCCCACACCGTACTGACTTTTCGGGAGAGCCAGGCTTTAAAATAAAACTGCTGTGCATTATTCTGTGTTCATACGTGACTTCTGTGAAGACAGGTCTCCCCGCAAATTGGCACACAACATTTTTGACTACATCCAGGGTTAGGGTAGGCTGAGGAAGAGGCTTAATGTGGAGATACAAAATTTGGATTTTGTAGATCATTTTGCTTGTAGGTTGTGTATTTTGTTCAGGAAATCAGGGTCCTGCCTTTGGAAACATCCATCATTTTACACAGACAGTTCTAGCAATGATTATCATGTAGGAACAGAAAAGACATGTGAGTTTACTGTGTTTGTTTTTTATTTTTGCAAACAGTATATTTATCACAAAACTCCAAAAAACTGAAAGTGAAAAAGAAAAAAGAAGAGACTCAAAACAACAGGCAAGTCACCAGAAACCAGAAAAAAACTTTGTGTTTATCAATAATGGCTGGATTTCCACGCCACATACTGAACATAACGATGTGCAAGCCCAGGAATCTGGAGAAATACATTTTTTAAGACTGTCAAAATCTTCCTAAATTCTGAACTTTTAGAATCTGTAAAGTCTGCTCTTCCTGGCATTGCCTCATGATGGCTCTATAAAAGGCAAAGGAGACACATTTTGCAACTCAGAGAGACATTGTTTTGGCCTCACTCTCACTCAAGATAAATGTCCCTCTTCCAATTCCTACTGGCGACCTGCCTAGTCATATCACAGTTCTTCAGGAATGAAGGTGATGGGATGGAAATCATGATGGCAGAGCAAACATTGGCTTACATGGGTAGGAAAAACAGAATTTTTGCAAGTTAGACCAATATTTTCCTAACACACAATGCCCATACACATCTGGCAAACATTTACTCTAACTCTTGACAGAAATGAAGTCCAAAGAGTCTGATGTGAACAATGGACGGGGAAAAGGGATCTTGAAAATGGACAGAACTGCAAATCTCAAACAAGACACTCAGACCCAGTGATAGCTTTGTGTTTTTTTATAATGAGTACAAAATACCTACATGGAAAAAAGAGGAAGGAGAAGAAGGATTTCATGTGCATAAATGTAGGGTTTATAATACAGTGGAACCTTGACTTACGTCATTAATCCGTTCCAGAGGTCTAGACTTAAGTCAAACATGACTTAAGTCAAACGAACTTTTCCCATAGAAAGTAATGGGAAAGTGGATTAATCCGTTCCAGATGAAAAACAGCAACTTAACACAAATTTGACTGGGATAGGAGATTCCTTCCGGGGATGTAAATGAAATGTCTCTTCAAAGAGAGGAGGAGGCAGTGGAATTATAGTCCACAAGTGATACGCCTCCACTTTTTAAAGATCATAGCAACAATGTCTAACATTTAAGTTTTACTTATTTTTAACCTGATATTCCAAGTTCTGAACAACTCTATGCTTACCATTAGAGTCCCACAACTGTACAGCTCCCCAACTAAAATGCTTCCATTGTGGACCAGACTTCTGCAGCCAGATTTTTTTACAAGACTGAGCCGACTGTCTAACCAGCGAGGCCAACCCCGAGCTCCCCGCCCTTCTTCTCCTCCGGCAGCAGCGGTAGCTTTGGCGAGGCCGAGGACCAGCTCCAGGTGCTCGGAGCTGGCCTCGCTGAAGCCACCGCTGCTGCCGTAGGAGAGGAAGAAGGCAGGAGCAGTTTGGAGGTGACAGCTGCGATGCTGGGTCGCGGCTGCCGCCCGATTCCAGTGCTTTATGCCGGGGCTCCGAGCTGTAAGTCAAAGCCTGCGACTTAAGTCAAACAGGCCCCTTCTTGCTGCAAGTCAAATATGCTGGAAGTCAAGCAGCATGTAACTCAAGGTTCCACTGTATTGGTACAGTACTGTCAACTCTTATTTGGCAGTGGTTCTCCAGGGTTTCAAGGCAGGAGTCTTTCCTAGTCCTGCCTGGTCCTTCCTGATACGACTCTTGACCAAGTATTAACTAAGACCAACCCTACGCAACTTCTAAAATCAGATGTGATTGACAGGAGTGTGGGTACTGGATGGAAAGACAGGAAAAACATCCAGAAGGCTACCAGAAGGTTAAGTATCCCGGTGCCCTCAAGAAGCTAACGAACTGCATCTCCCATCAGTTCCAACCAACTGCTGGGAACTATTGGAGCTGGAGTTAATGCACTACCGGTTGCTTAAACCTGTTCACTGGTGTGTCATCATTTTGCAAAAGGAAGGGGCCAGCGCACGGAGGATGCTTGTGGTCCGGAGAGAACCACTCCCAATGTGAAATGAACCCCACTGCCTAGATTAAAAATAGAAGGCAAGGTGGTACCGTGTCATTTTGCGGCAAACTGGGCTAGTGTGGGACCCTTAGTTAAAGCCAGCTGTTGACTAGCACTGGTCTAATATCAAACATACTTAAGGCCACCTACCGTCTTCTGTCTCCTGCCACACGATGCCCTCCAGATTGACGCTGGTGCCAGGTTCACAGGGGCCCAAGCACTCTGGCTCAGTAGCCAGTGCCACATCACACGTGTTCACCCCTACAGAGCGAGTGCGTACCATTATCTGCTCACATGGTGATGATATATCACTGTTGACAACAGGGACAAGAAGATGCAAGGGTAGCACTGCAGGGGTGGACACTGGAGACTCCATCTGAAAAAAGAGATAATACAGCTGTTACAACAAATACATACGGGTGGCTGGGGTGGCTGGGCTTCTTTCCTGCTGGCCACATCCCTAAACTAGGATGACTTGACTAGACTTGGTCCTCATTATTTAGGAGGAGATATTAAATATGGTATATTTAATACAATTACCATAAGACAACAAAATCTAGGGAAAGCTTGGTATTCCAAACTTAAAACTTTGCAAACAAATCTTGGATGGTTAGAGATGTTATGGCTAGAGGTGGGGGTTCGTTGCACTGATAGCTTTGTATAAAGCTGCAAGAACGGCACCCATAGGTGCTCCATGGCACTATGCGCCTCTCCTCTGGCCAGCTGGGCCAGTTACCAGTTGCCACATGCCACCAGAGACCTTCTTCCCTCCTCTGGTGAGGAGGTGGGGACAGGCCAGACAGACTGCTTTCCCGTCTGGTGCACTGTGGAAGAAGATGGCTCCCTGTGACTACTACCGGGTCAGTAGCTGAGCTGACTGGAGGGAAGGGCTATAGTACAGCAGGGCTGTACTAACAGCTTCGTACCAAGCTATCACTGCGATGAACCCCCATCAATCGTTATTGCATCATCTGCTGAAAATAGTTCCCGACCAATGCAGCGGCATGGACCAATCAGAGGCTCCTTCCAAAACGAGCTGCTCCTGGTTAGTCAGCCCTCATTTCCCTGAAATGGTTCCTGATCTTCACAGCCTCATGGCACAGTCATTAAACTGCTATACTGCAGCTATAACTGTGCTCATGGCGTGGGGTACAACTCCAGGTTGCTGGCTCATGGTTAATTCAACCTTCTATCCTTCCAAAGTCAGTAAAATGAGTGTCCAACTTGCTGGGGGTGGGGAGGGGGCAATGGGTAGCCTGCGTGGAAAAACTATAAACTGCCAAGAGAGTGCTTTAAGCACTATGGGCTGGTATATAAGCAGAAATATGTGTGTGTTTTTTCTTTGCTTTGCTTTGTGAATCATTGGGGTGCTCACTTGAAGGTTAAAAAACCCCCAAAATCTAGTAGTTCTCATGGAGGCGATAAGGCTGTATCTGGGCTTCGCAATTTCAGACAGCAGACTAAGGGCTCATGACAAAGAATTCTTAGACAGAGAAAACTAAAGGAGAGAAAGACAGAAGGCTAGGCTGGTGACCTTCCTCTGTGACATCTTGGTTTTCTGCCTGTGGGTATTTGGATAAAGAGGTGCAGTAACACAAACCCTCCATCTACAATGTGACACATCTGGATTGATGATTACTACTCAAGAGAGGATTAGGCAGAAACCACCTGGCTGTTGGCATACATTTCTTTCAATGAAACATGACCTGTTGTAGCAGGCGCAAGTTATTCCCTGGATGCACTGATCGCTACCTACCAAGCACAACTGGAGATTCACCACTAATACCTGGCTGCCTCTGGGTCACATATGAAAGAAAAGCAGTTTTGGGGCCTTTTACCTGCTCTGCCCTCCTCTTTTCAAAACAGAATTATTTTGTTTTCCAAATTTAAGCCAGCCCCACCGAAACTTTAGTCCCGTCCCGTCCCCCCCCAGCCACGCCTTGAAAGAGGATCTGGAAGCATAAGGATGCTGCCTGCTCGCACAGAAAGCAGTCCTCTCTGGGAACCAAGTTTTCAATTCAGCCTCTCATCCCTCCCAAATCATCAGCTAATTCAAAAATTGCACCGCATGCCACTCAGCGTCCCACTGAAGGCCCTGGGTGTCTCTTGGTAAGCACAGGCACATTCCAGACAAGGGAATAAAACCATCAAGCTGTCACTGTGGGAAATCTGCCTGTTTGCTGCAGATTATAGCTTGCCCTTCCCTGGCCAAACACAGCAATCTCCAAATCCCTTTGCCAGAAGATATCCTGCTCTCCCCTCCCCCAGCCCCTATGGGCATTCATGACCATAACATCAGGAGTTATTTATGGAAGACGACTGCCAACAGCCACACACTCTCATTCAAACTAATTCCATTTTTTGAACTGTTGCCAAATTATCCTCCTTAGCTGCTGTGCTCTCCTCCCCCCTTGCCTCTCTTTTTCACACACAGGCACATACTGATAGCAGTGCCTTTTTATGAAGCAATAGGTGCATTGAAACACAGCAAGATGAATCTTGTGTGAGCAGCACTACTTGCCCAGCACAAGAGAAACATCTCTACGTTGCCCCACAACAATCCCTGGGGGAAGAATGGGTTGCAACACTGCCATCTGATAAGTCTGTGTGCATTTTTCAGATAAAACCCTTTCTAGAACTTGACTTAGAAAATCGTGGGAGGTGGTCATTGTGCCTCCTGGAGCGGCTACAGGCAGGCAGGAGAATGTTTACCCTACCACGCAGGCAACCTTATTAAATGTCCCCCATCATGCAACCAATAACTGAAGGAAGCACCTGCCTCTCTTTGGCAAAGTTTGAGGCCCAAGAATGTTGGCTATGCTTAGTGCTGGAATTGGATTTTCACTTATAATCATCTTAACATCAAAGAACAAAACACCCCAAGTGTTTGCATTGACTGCTGCGTGCACCTGTCCAGGCAGGTGGATGAGCCCATGGCCTAGTTCTTGCAAAGTTGGTAAGACTGTGTCTCAGCTACACCAGTTTCCACATATAAACCCCTCCTTGCAGATGGAACGCTCTCTTCCAGAGATATATTCATATACACAGAACATTAGCATGCCAGGGTAAAGACTAGCATTTTATATAAATCCAAGATTTAGACCTATCCATCACTTTCCAAGTTACACAGCTGAATAGGCTGTAGCACGTAAGACTTTAGCTACATCAAACTATTTTAGCGTGACTTAAACAATTCTCCAATTCATGAACTAGCTGTCAGCCTTCAAACACAGCTGGCAAATCAATTCAAGGTTTTCATGACTAATATTAGCCATCGTTTGACTTGTATATTAAGAGGAGAAGACAGAATGCCGGGACATTCATGGGAAGCTCTTAATCTTTTAAGCCAAGGGTCAGAGACTGGGACGTTCTACAATTCCTCACCAGTGGTTGTGTTGGCTAGAGCTTCTAAGAATTTCAGTCCAAAAAATGTCTGGAAGGCACCAGTTGCCCATTCCTGCTCTAAATCACAGTTTGGAGGATCAAAACAAAATATTTCAGACTGGACTTTATGTCTGTGAAATATTTTAAAATGGGATTCTATTTTGGAATTCAATCTGCATCCGATATGTTCAAGGCAATTTAGACCGGAAACCCCTTGTTCTTCATACAGTGCTATGTTACGTTGAACACATACACACACACACCCCTCCCTTTACAAAACAACTCACTTTAAAAAACCAATTGGCCTTTGGTCTGATATAACTTAGGCAGCATACCATCGTCTGAGGTTTCCAATTCAAATTTTAACAAGGAGAGGCTCACATGACGGAAAACCCGCGTAAGAATATGCTGCTAGTTCATCTGTGGGCTGTAGTTGTACAGCCGATACCCCATTTACCACTTCAGAGAGCACAGTACTAGGTTTTAGAACAGAAGCAGTCCATGAGACCATGCTGTGGACTGCTGCTTCAAAGCTGAGCGCAAAGCCTTCTGTTCTTCTTTTCCAGTTTTCTTCACATACGGAGGGGGAAATAAATGCCTTATATTGTGCTCAGCAAAGGCCTTGGTCCCAATAGTTCATATGTGGAAGGCATGTCAACTGGCTGAGCTTCTCCTCCTGTTCAAGATCAGCTTGGATAAAGGAAGGAATGGGAGTCGGCTGAGTCCTATGCATAATGCACTTGGCAAAACTCCGATACGGTCTAGAGAAGCAGGAATATAACTTTTGGGATGACAGCATAACCTCTTGGCCGGACCAATGAAGAACAAAAAGCCTGCCAACAATCTTAGGCAGGCATGCCCACACTTCGGCCCTCCTGATGTTTTGGACTGCAACTCCCAGAATTCTAAGCTTAGGTTGCCAATGGTAAAGGACTGTGGGAGTTGCGGTCCAAAACATCTGGAGGGCTGAAGTTTGGACATGCCTGATCTTAGGGAACTGAGGAGCCTATCAACAACTTTAATAGCAGCTGCAGAAGAGTGTCTAAATGTGGTGAGTTTGCTTTCCCCAATGTTTATATATGTTGGATTGGTTTTCCCTGAAATACTTCCAAGTAGGATCTAAGGACTGCCAGCTGGGTGTCAAGGCTGCAGCATTAGAAAGGGGTCCCAGGAGCTGTGCTCCTTTTTTGAGAGGAAAGAGAATCAGCTGCTCCAGAAAACCCTGTTCTCTAATCTGGAGCAGATGTTGTTCCCCTCTCACATATGAAAGCAGAAACATTTGGCACAGAAGCACGGACAGACAATTCATCTTGAAAGACGGAAAATGATTGTCAACCATGTAACCCTGCAGGCAAAGTTGGGACACTTCCTGGCATGTGAAGAGTCAGGGTAGTTGTAGCTTTGCAAACTGTTCAGCTGCCTTCTACTTTGAACAGTAATCAGCACTCAGCAGATGAGCGCTAATTGCTGCTCCAGCTTTGCTAATTATCATTTGGTCACATTTGTAATGTGTATTATGCCACAGCGCATAATAAGTGGCTTGCTGAGAACCATCTAATAAGTGAGGCAGCTTTATGGGGTTTCATAATTCACTCTGCAGTGGAACTAACCTTGTGTCATTTATCAGTTGTTGGAACACAGGGAGAAGGGAACAGTGTGCATACTTCTACCTTCTTTCAAAGAGAGGGAAGCCAAGATGAGAAACCCAAGAGACGGTATTCCTCACACACTCAACACTGAGCTCCTCCAGACCTGCTTTTATGCAACACCCACCCAAAGAAGATAGCTTTCTTTACCTCAAAAGCTCGAAAGGGCATTCTGTGATTTTATAGTTGGTCTAATACCGTGGGTTTTGGACCTTGTCTTCTAGCCAACACAGCTTCCATTGCAGTTCCTAAAGAGGCCATGATAGAATACGTTTGACTGATTTGTCTACCCTCCAGAAGAACTACAGGAAGGAAAAGAGAAAAATGAATCCCTGGCCTTATCTTTAGATCTGATCATCTCCCCAGGACAAGGCTCTTGAGTCTCCTTACTGACCTGCAGATGAGAGTTTACTGTGCATGACAAAGTTAAACAAAGCTATCCAGACTATAAACAAAGCTAACCAGACTGACAAGAAAGAAAATGGGAATCATTAGTATCCCATGGGAAGCAACATTACTATGTTCTCCTTCTGTGCAAGATCTCTTTCATGATAAACAGATGACCAGCCAGACATACAAGAGAATCTACTGGTCTAGTCCCAAATATATACAGTCAGTCACAAACCTAACCAGTGATGTGTGTTTTCTGGAAAAAGTAGAACTGGAAATGTTTCCAGTGCTCTAAAGTAATGTTATCTGATTTAGCATGGTTGGTTAAGATCCTATATTCATACACATTCAAACCTATATGTGAAAATTATCATATTGGAATGCTCGTAATAATGTAAAGAGAACAGTATATACTTCCCTTATAATTAAAAATAAAATTAAAAATGCCATGCCTGAAAGAACACTATTTTTCAAGTTGTTGTTGTGTCATTACAAGTACAGTACACATATCTTAAGAGCTGTACCTGATGTATATTATTTATATCAACAGTTGAACTTTCTTTAGCTGAGGCATAATTGGAGTCGTTTCAACTCCACTCTCTCACTCTCTGCGCTACTTTTCATTTGAGAAAAACCTGATTCAGTAGAATGAGTTGAGCATTTTATTTCACAAAAATATTGGCATGAGTTTGTAATGCACAAGCAAATCACATTTTGTCTGGACTATTTGTACTTGTGACTGATTGAGAAGGGGGAGTTTTTGCAAGAGTGAATTCATTTCTTAGATGACTGTATATATCATGTATAAGTCTGATCCAGACTGAAAATCTCTCTGACACTTGAAGAAATTCAAGAAGACTCATATCAATAATAGAAAATGAATTGGAAATAAAATACGTTACAACTTTGTAAACATGAATTCTCTTTAGTCTTTGATATGGCCAGTAAACTGCCTATGTACTAAAAGTGCACACCAATACAGTATTTTTCATTGAAAGTCCCCTTGTATAAGGGGCAACATTCTGGTTACGTTATGGTTATGGATTCAAAATGCAAATGCCAGTGACGGCCAGAAAATTCACTTTTTAACAAGCAGAATAATGTCCCATGTCTTCTTCCACAGGAGCACAAATTATTTTCCACTGATAAGCAGCCACTTTCTAAATGATACCAGACACAGCCTTGGGATTGTAAATCAGCCTTGGGGGGGGGGGGGGTGTTGCAACATGTAAACATACACCCCACCTAACGACTATCACAACAATCTGTTTATTGGAAAAACACATCAAATTCTTGCTTCTATGTAGAAGGAACATCTCATACAAGGCACACCTTGCTGGTTACTAAAAAGAAATATAGAATACCAAGTCCAGACAAAAAAATTCAGTCTGTCTTTTACAAGCTATTTGGAGACACTGTTTAGGAAAGGCTCATGACCCAGGTTTCAATCCCAGGTAGGCTCAGGGTTGACTCAGCCTTCTATCCTTCCAAGGTTGCTAAATTAATTACTGGTACTCAGCCCACTTGTGTGTGGCAGGGGGCAATGTGTAGCCTGCATATTTAAATTGTAAACTGCCCAGAGAGTGCTTCAAACACTGTGGATGGTATATAAGCAAAACATTTTGTTTTTTGTTTTTCCTGGTCAATGAACATTAGTACCAGGTATCAAAAATAAAGTATTTTTAATACTATCAGAAACAAATCTTTTTGCTTTCCAAGATTATTACTCATCTTATAACTTCCTACCCAAGAATCTGGTTCCTTTGAAATTAGGCAAAAAGGAGCAGTGGTAAGAAAACATGGCTCTAGGTCCATCATAACCTTAGGCCAAAAGTGGCTCAAGGCAGTATCGTCTTTATCCTTTGCCACCATCCGCCTGCTGTTCAGGAGTTTTTCTTTAGTTGCTGAAAGCTATTTCAAAGCTCCACAGGAAACCACGTAGAGTGAGATTCAAAGGACTGTGCTAACATTTCATAGTAAAAAAGCTAGAAAGGTGAATTAATATTCCATGGGCATAAATAAAAGCAAAGGTATTTATACACGTTTCTGACAGTATTATTTGCCTCTGATGTAAGTATGGCAGGCACCAAACCCCACCTTGTGTTTCCATATTCCATTTGGCTCCCACTGGATTCTTCCTAATGGAAAAACAGGGTGAAGTGAAATAATGCAGACCGTTTCCCATGGTGATGTACATCCCCCTTCCCCTTCCCCTCAGGAGATTCCATATGGGAATATAACTGCACAAATGGGCACTGAACACTTTCAAGGAGTGGCAATTAACACAGTCTTCCTGCTCATCTTTTCACCAACCTTGGAAGGCACCATCGCCATTTTGCCTGCATGATCTGGTCTTACAGGTGACCCTACATATTACCAACATACTGAGGCTTGTTCTGGCCTGGGAGCTTTCCCTTTCCCATAAAAGCACTCTCATAACAAGCTGCTAAAAAGGTTAAAGGGATAAGTGTCAAAAACAGTGTTTTTTGAGTTTAGAAGCCATTCACTTTGTGAAGAATCGGTGCCACAAAACTGATATGATTTAAATTATACAAATAAAATAACTTACTTTATTCAGTGATTACAGAAAGAAATTTATTATGTATTATTTAACCAAAATACAGAAATGCCATATAAATTTAAATTACAGAAATACTATATAACTCTTAAATACAGAAATACTACATAATCTAAAAAGACAGAAATAATATATAACCCTTAAATGCAGAAATACTATATAATCTTAAAACAGTTTGTGCTCACCTGCTTAAAATGGATAAATGCCAATGAATTACAGACAAAAACATTATACAGTTCAAATTTAATACACAGATAAATGTAATGCAATTACACAAGCTTTTGTTTGTTGCTATGTTCAGTACAAATATAATCTGTTGCATGCTGAGTTACATACAGATAATGCCTATGGAGATTTCTTAATTTATGGTTATTTATTTCTAAAAGTTACCCTGCTGGTGTCGTGATACAACAGCCATTCATATGTTGAGGCAATATATTATTTTAACCACAATGCAGTATTCATGGTAAGCAGAAATGTGGACTCAACGAAAGTCACTGAAGGGATTAACCGGATGGGACCACAAGACTTCTACCCTTATGATGGTTTGTCAGTTCCTAACGGTAATATAAAGTAAATTCATTTTAATAAATGGATTAGCATGCCCTACTTATTGGAATCCACCTCAAAAAATAGATACCTCTCATTATTCAGCCTTTACATAAAAAGACAGTCCTTTCACTGAATAGCCACAAAACACTAAATTAAGAAACACAAACTCATTAAAATCTGACACAGCATTTTAAAAATCCAATTTAAAAATAATCTCTTTTCATCCACCCTGGAGAGGTGACACAAGGAGGTTCCTGAAAACTTTTGTAATTGCTTTATAGTCAAATTCAATAGCTTCCACCTGGGGCCCAATAAAAGTGGAGACCTTGAGAGAACACATTAGTGCAGTATATTGTTCCAACTCTCAATGTTCTTGTTGCACAGTGGTAGAACGACATAGGAGAGGATATTTCATCTCTGAGGGGGAAAGATGTGAATATTTCAAATATGATAAGTAAGGAAGACATCTTGTTTCAGAACTATTTATCCCTCAGGCAAGAAAAGACATTTTCTTTCAGCCTATTAAATATTAAAGCCTGTAACCTGTTACAGTGTGTACATCTCTGCATGGGTAGCCTGCATGGCTTAGTAGTGGATGCAGTTGTTCTCATTCCCTGTCAATCCACCAACTCGTAGTTACAAAGAGAGGATCAGTTAATCTTATTACCCACTCTAGTTCAGGGTGACTAATTCAGCAAACAAGGAAGGAGAGTCAGAAATATTCCATAATTTGTGTACCAAACTGAATCAAGCCAAAGGTCCGTATAACCCAAGACAGGTTGCCTACTTGTAACTATTTCTTCAAGTGGTCACTGGAAGCACTCATACACATAGGATTGCCTACACCTGTGCAGCATGTTCTGGCAACTTCCCAGATGAGACACTGAATTTTGGCAGGAGACCCTACCGCACATACTTTCCCTGTCTCCCTCCAAAAATCTTCAGTTTCCTCAACTCATACTTAGCGCTTCTGGGCAAAACATCCAGAAAGGAGGGCCGTGGATTGTGTGAATGCCCACCTATGATAACTCAAAATAATACAGCAATACAATTACAGCCAGCCCTCCTTTTTCTGGTTTCTGTGGGCTCACACACATGGGGGATTAGGAAGCTTATCTCTCAAGGAGAGCAGGATATCACTAGAAGACAAATGACAGACTTCTGCCAAAACTGGTGTAGTAATAGTTCCTTATGTCAATCCTGTGAAATCCAGTCTCTTCTTGTTAGATCTGTCACAGATCAGTACATCTGAAGGGTGCGGGCCTAGCCAAGTAGAAGGACAGAATTGATGAGATATCCCAGGAATGGAAATATCATTCTAAAGGGTTAGAAGTTAGAAGTGTTAGCAAACAGTTAATGTTATACTCTGAAGGTGGTGGAAGGTGGAGACCATGTTGAGTGAAAAGGCAATGCTGAGATATGAAACTTTCTTATCCTTGTGAAAATCAGGCAAGGAGGGTCTGCCCTCAGAGTGCAAAGCTCACTAGCCCATCGGACGGACAGGATGGGCATAAGGAATGCCAATGTCAGAGGGGAAAAGTGAAGTAGTGCCATAGCCAATGGTTTGAAGGTCTTATCTGCTAGTACCAAGAGTGCTAGTGTAAGACTGTATGTAAATATAAATGGGTATCTCCAGAGGCAAAAATTCTGTTCAGTCTTCCACAGAATTGTTTCACCCTGGGATGAATAACTGTACATGGACTGCAGCATGGAACAGGCAGTAATGGTTATCAAATATACTTTGATAGATGACACAGTGAGGCTTCTTTTCTTCGGGGCAAGGAGGAATTTCATGAACAGTTGAATGGCTCTGTGTACTCCCTCCACTTTGAAATTCTGCCCACTTTCTGGCTTATGAATTTTGAGTGTTTGGTTTGCAGGAAGCACCTAGGACTTTTTCTAAGGATGGTATCTGATTGCATCTGCTCTGATCATCCATGCTCTCAGATGGAGGGAATTGAGGGACCCCCTTAGACACTTAAAGGAGAGAATGACATAGTGAGGAATTGAAAATATCGTTGAAGAGAAAGAGGGGTGTGTGCCCATGACAGCCTGGTCCACCACAGTCACAAGAATGCAATTTGAATACTCCCGTCTGATTTTTGAAAGCACCCTGTCAATCGTCATTAAGGGCAGAAGTATGCAAAAGAAGCACTAATTCCATATGTACAGGAGTGTGTCCCTCAGAGTGTGTCCCTCAGTTCCTGAAGACTTCATGTTGACTGGTGTTGCAAAAAACATCACTGAAGTTATTTTTGTTTCACTTTCTCTTCAGGAAAAATCCATGCGCTGTCCAACATTATGTCTTCTCACAAAATGCAAAGAATGATGGCATGGCTTGGAGAACTTCCAACAGCTCTAAGGTATTTATGTGGAGAGGAATCTCTTGTGCTTGATGGCTGTGGACCCTTGGACCTCAGCAGTAGGCATCCCATCCATTTTGCAATGCATCCATGGTGAGGACTGTCCTTGTTTTAGCACAGGTGATGAACATATGTCCACTATATGAGGGACTGTTTTATGAATAGAGGTAATGCAATCTGGCTCTGGGATACTCTACAAGATGGAACACAACACAAATCCTTTTATACAATGCAAAGTACCTAGAGTAGAAGCTCCTGTCAGCAGGCTACTTGCTACATTGTTCCTTTCATGAGTAGGTGCTAAACCTCTTCCCATTGATAAACAGGTGGGTATAATTCATGCGATGTTCTGTGGTGGTAATGTGTCGAATCCAACCCCACGGCCATTCTTGATGAGGAAAAGTATCCAATGGTCTGCTGCGATGGCACAGAAACACTCAAGTAGAGAGACATACTCAATGGATAAAAATATATATGCGAGGGAGGGATTCAAGACATGGCCCCAATAATGGAATTATTTTCTTTGTAGCAATTTGGTATTGGCCCAGTGTATACTGCCAGTATCAAGCCATATAGGTCTGTATGGTTGGCTGTCATATCTGTAGAATCCCTATGGTTCTGATAAGTGCAGTAAAACTGGCTTTGTTTTTTATTAGGAGGAAAAGAAAGGAAAAAAACACCACTTGGCTCCAGTTCCCAGGTTGCTATCGTGTTCTACCTTTTCCTCAAGTGTTGTCGCTGGAGAGGCTTTTTCATCAAACAGAAGGTCCTCTATAGTGGATTGAACTCCAGGAACAAGACTAGACAACCTGAGCCAGGCATGTTGATACAGAGCTCCTGCCCCTGCCAAGATCTTAGCAGCTGAGTTTGCTGCTTGTTGAGCAGTATTTATCTGTTCATCTGCCTGGCAGTGAGTATTTAAAGTAGAACAAAACTGCTATCTGATGCTGATCTTCTGGCTGGTTGTTGAAGACTGGGATTACTTTTCCCCAAAGGAATTGCTGATATGAGCACATATAGGCTGCCTAATTAGCAATCCTAAGAGAATGGGTAGCTGAAAAATTGCTGCATCACCCAACTACATCTAGTTTCTTGCTCTTCAATCACTACACAAAGGGTCCATAACTCCTTCTTGCCCACTTCTCCACAGCCATCTTTACCACATTCTCTTCAAGCAAGCTTTTCCCAACACTTTTATAGTGAATACCAAATAGGCACAAACAATAAAACTATATGGCATATGGACCCCCAACCTCTTCAAGGAGCCAAGGGTGGATCAGAGGAAAGAACCCTGTTCAAGGCGAGAGGAGAACCTGAATCACACGGACTGGACCAGAACTGTATGGCCTGGGTCAATCCCAGATTTGAGTTTTTGTTTGGTACCATTAACCGTTGCTTCCCCTGTTGAATTAAACCACCACTGTTTGAACAACCCATGACTTCTTTATTGTGTGAATCGGAGAGAGATGTCAGGTGCACAGAGGAACCTTCACAGTGGCCAATCTATTTAAAGGTTGAAATGGCTTCCTCACTCCCTGAGTATCTCATGGGGCTGCCGTCTATTTTGAAGTACTGCTGGAAGGAAGTTGCATCAGAGAGGCTATTGGTGGCGGTAAGGCTGCTCTGGTGATGGTGAAAATTTCCAGTGGCAGAAGAAGGATAAGTGCTGAGACCAGCAAGGCAGTCAAGAGCTGAGGCAGTCACCAAATCTCTTCTGTCAGCTAGTAGAGAGTAGGATGGTCTTGTGGTCAAGACTCAAATGTAGATGGTGAGGAAGCCAGCTAGCATTATCCAGATCACGTGGTTATATATAAGGTCTGGGGTTCACATACCTGAAGATAGTTGTTCAAGGTCAGCTGCTAATGTTAGTATCAAAGGTGCTGCACTGCTGCCATTGTTTGCTAAGTATGAGGAGGAGGTTTAGATATGGTGGCTGTGGTATGAGATGGACAGTACCATGACAAGAGGGATTTTTGTCTTTTCTCATAACAGCCCTAGTCTTCCATGGGCCATGTTTGGTACCATGGATTATCAAAGTGATTGAAAAGCATTGACTGTGCCCTCTCGAAAATATTTGCTTCTAGCCATGAGAAAGTGTCAGATAAGTCAGCATCGTGACTTGTAGAGGAAACTTGGGTATTGTCGTCTTGATCAATTGCCTCAGAAGGTAACTGAGATGTAGAAGAACTTTGTGACACAGACATTGGTGCAGAAGATGAGGATGGAAGTAGGTTATCTTTGTTCTGCTTATCCTCCTCCTTCTTTTTCTTGGGTTCAGGTCCTGGAAACTGAGATGGTCTCTTATTCATCTTGCTTTCTGTGGAGAGTGTCGAAGTTGCTGCTTCTGCCTGTTTATATGGTGCCTCTGAAGAAAAGATAGCTTTCTGCTGCATAAGCGCTCTTAGCCTTGCAAGGCAGCTATTTAAGCCTTGTTGAGTGAAGGGGAGGCACTGCCTGCAGGTCTGTACGTTGTGGGTCTTTCCCAGACAGCTGAGACACTCTGAATGCCCATAAGGCAACCGAATATTTGACCCGCATAGAGAACACTTTTTGAAAAAACGGTGCGTTGCCATGGTCAGCAGAGGCAAGTGGCCTGACAGGCAAGACGAAGCTGATGAACACAATAATCTTAGGCGCAATCCAATGGAGCTGCCTCAACGGCAGTTAGCTTCCAGGCAGGCAAACAGAAACTGAGGCAGTTGGGCGGAGATTGAAAGCGTACAAACAGTAAAAAGGGGCGGGGCTTCCACTAACATTCCGAGTTATCCGTTAGGAAGTTTCTGGAAACTGCTGTACAGGCAAATCCTCTCTTGATTGCCAGGCAAATTGTGCTACAGTGTTTACTCCTCAGAAAGACAGAAGGCATTTTGACAAGAGTATTGTCAAGGATGCTGAGGTCTCTTAGTTTTAAAAAACTATTGAAGACCTGGTTGAACAGAATGGCCTTCCCTGAGTCCTCAAACATTTAGTAAGGCACGATTTTTAACCACTTTTCTTCTCTCCCCCCCCCCATATTTTATCAATCTCTTGCTATTTTTATCTTCATTTTATCTTCATTTTACTTTTTTGTTGTTGGTTTATGTATACTTTATTTCATCATGTACCTTGTATTTTGGTTTTTAAAATGTATTCCTTTGTTTGTTGCGTTATCACATGTTGTAAACCGCCCAGAGTAGCCCTAGGTCTAGATGGGTGGTATAAAAGTCAAATAAATAAATAAATAAATAAAATTAAGAGTAGTTCAGCAATTCAGACTCCACCATGGCAACTACAGACATTATGATCAATAAATGGTCCCACACACATCTTGGCATACTATCATTACTCACTGATCAATCATCAATAATTTATTTTTGAACAGGAATCCTCGACGCTACACAGGCTCCTTCTATCCACTACACAAAGGGAAATCTCAACACAAATCAAAGCAGATGCCACATAAGCACGGCTGCGCAAAAAGCAATGACTGAGAAGCAATCCAAATGTGCTGAACTGCTTCCCTGTTCTATATAGCCATTAAATTCAATAACTCTCTATCCAGGCTGGTGAAAGCTTCTGTCAAAGCAAAGTGCTATCACATGGCTTTTAAATTTCCCAAACAAAAGCAAAAGCTTTTATAGAACCAAAAGCCAATTTCAGAAAGGAGAAATCCAAGACTAAACACATGTGTGAACCCAGCAAGATGAAATGGGTCAGGATGGAGGATGTTAGCCAGGGAAATATCTACGATAATCATCCGCCACTGATTCTATGTCTGCTGGTAACACATTTCTCCATGGTCTAACAGCTTCTTGTTTCTGCTACTCCTTTCCCCCTCTCTAACATGTTAAAAGTGTTTCTTGCACTTGTTGAAGTTTTCTCATGCTCTAACTGTGCCTGCTTAGTCACAGAGCCCACTGCTCTAACTAGACTGGAATGAAAGTCTGGCCAAATTCCGCCTTCCCTACTGCCCCACCCCACCCCTTCATATCTGCTGAGAATGGAAGAGCACTATATTCCCCTTAAGTAAAACAAACAACATAATACACACCTCACTGAAGCTTTAGGACAAATGGTGGTGCTCACTCTTTTGGTGTCAGGAGGAAAATGTTTTTCACAATGTCATCCAGTGACAAAATAATCTCACTCCCCTCACTGGATTTGGAGTTAGGCTTTGCTATTTGCTATTTCTCATAGACAGAATCGAAAAACATTATTAACTTCCTCTCGAAGTCCTTTTTAAAGTAAGTTCAGTCTCTAGAGTTTGTAGGCTTACCAATAACTTACCAATACTGGGCCCCTGAATTGCATGCAATACACAATAATAAGCAACACGTAAGAGGACAATTCTACCCCTGTACCTACTTTCTTGTTTCACATTTGCCATTTGTGAAGCATTAACATTTTAAAAAACTTTTTCAGATCTACTACTCAGAGGCAAATGTCAACCAAATAGCTATAGTTACTAGTGAATCATGAGGAAATCACGGCTGTCCAATTGTTCTTATAATGTCGGCTTTACTTCCTCTAAGAAGGGCCAAAAACTAAACAGATCAGGAACAAGCCAAGAAAAACCTGAAGTGCTTTTCAGTTTCATCCAATTATTTAAAACATCAACTTTTCTTCCAAACTTATCAAGATAAGGTACATTACATAGCACTCTTGTTCTGAGAACCTGGGTGGAAAGCCATTTTGTGTTTACTGACCTGAGTTCCACCAAAGAAAGAAAAAAATGTAATAATATAGAGTACTTTATACAGTATATGCTTAATAATACTATTAGTATATTAGTATTTGAGCTTAATAATTGTATCCCAGAGTACAGTCAAACAACCGCTCTGCTCCACAAGAAGGTAACAACAAGACTTTAAAAAAACTTCTGAAAAAAATACAACTTTAAGAGAATAAATACACTGTAAATTAACCATCTGTTTTTAAAGTAGTTTATCAGAGCAAGATGGCCACACGAGAAGGAAGGGCAAAATAAACCATAAACACAAACCCTTCTCCCAAAAGCCAAGAAAAGCAGGCAAGCAAATAAAGAAAATAATTCAAAGTCCTCCTCCAAACCAGAACAAATAGAATTTACCACTGGTATAGTCTCTTCTATATCCAGAAGCACACAGTACAGTATAAAATGGGTGTGCACAAATTTCCAGGGGAAGAATTAAATACACTTCCCTCACTGGGTTTCCATCAATCCAGGCCCTTTTTTGGTTCCAAAAATTCCTACTCCCCAACTCTTGGGCATTCTGATTGGCTACTGACAACAGTCCTTGTGACAACATAGGGTGAAAATTTTCCTACGCCCCTTGACAAAGATGAAAGAAATGATAGAAAAATGAAGCAACATGAAGTATGAAATGTTCATTAAAACAAATTATTTGTGTTTAAAGGGCTTGGGGGGGGGTCAGCAAAAGAACACAAAAATGAAGGTAGAAAAAAAAGCTTTTTTTCATTTTTTTCTTTTGTATTTCCATGAAAGTCCCATCTGTGCCAAAGTTATTCTGCCAACTCAATTTTAACAAAGAACAGGCATAGTCTCTCTATCAGTAGATAAAAGAGAAGCAACCAAGAATTTTCTCCAGTCAAGGTATTTCCATTAAAATGCCTGGATTAATTCGTTGCACTGTACATAAGCAAAGCTAATTGATTCACCACCTATCCTAGCCATTAGTACTGGGAACAAAGCCATAAAGATTAGAAGACCTCAGTAGGCCTGCATGCCTAATGGACCTTACTTAGATCTAAGGTAGCCCCCAAAGTCATTCATTTATCAAACTAAATGAGCAATTAAATGTTCTCAACATTTCTTCCAAGAAACCTATTCAGCCAGATCTCTGAAACGCTTGATGATACCAACATCCAGTGGAACACAATAATGTTATCAGAAAGCCTTAGCGATAGCTGAAATCCTGTTGCTTAGTGTGGTAAATCATACTAAAGGAGGTGCATTGAATCAAAGGCGATTTCATAAGGCCCATTAATTCCACAAGCTTTTTCAACTTGGAACTAGTTCATTCTTAAAGAAAGGAGAGGTCAAAGAGTACAGTTATCAGAGGACTACCACATTAATTTATCATGCAAACAAAATAATGCTCCTTTTTTCCCAATAAAGACTTTCACAATATATGGATCAATACCAGAAATATAAGAGGATTGGAAAAGGAAGGGGCACAATATACCTCCTGTTGGTTGTCAAACCTTCAGGATGTGTGATTGTTTGCAGGAATATTTTGAGGTGTTCCGTATGCCAGAAGGTGGGCCAGGAGGTGTTGGGATTCTGTGCACTGAGGACACAATAGTAAGTGTCTCAAAATGTGTTTTACATAACCGGCACAGAGGGTTCTTATTTGGACACATTATTAGATTGTAGTATAGAAAGTAAGGAATGGCATCAGCTAATTGGTGGAGTTATGGGCTCTGCTGTAAGCACGGTTTCCAAGAAGACTCTTATGAGCTGGGGATTCCCCCCGCCCTTTTGCTGCCGCCCCCCCCCCCCCGGCCATTTGAGGATTCTCCCTTTTTACTGCTCTGATGGTTTTGGGACAACCTCACCCCCTTGTAAAAGACACACACAATGAAAATATCTGCTCTTAGAAGGTCTCCAAAAGCAGAAAATCATACCCCCTCCTTATTTTGATGGAGAATTCTTAGTAGCCACAAAGGATGTGCCCTCCCACCCCTCCAAGTGGCACTATTTTGGAAGACTAATAAATTTCACAACTTTGCAGTTAAATTAGGCCAGGAGGGACTGTGTGAAAAGTTGCAAGGAGGGATTTGTTAACTGTTAAGTGAATCATTTAGTTGTAGCATATTTATAAACATTAAAGGTTCCCCACTCCTGAATTAATGGGAACATGAGTTCTAGATTGATTACCACTTCTAAATCTCTCTTCATCCTTATAGACATCACAAGAATGTATCTAATTAAACCAATAGAGCAATAAAATAATTAATAAAACATTAAAGCTCTTAACTAATATCCCAGCAGAAAAGAAAACATCAAAATCAGTAAAACAGGCCAAGGTAGCTGATCTTAAAATATTTTGGCAACAAAAAGGGGTTTGTCCTGGCACTGCAACAACAATGATGCAGGCAACAATTGTAGTTCCACAAGAAGACTATTTCATAGGTGGTTCATGGCAACTGAGAAGGCTCTTCCTCTTGCTTCAGTGTACTTAATGTTCTCAGAGAGGACCTTTGCTTTTTTTAAAAAAGGCAGGTTACTGGGAAGAAACCCTCCTACAGACTTCGGGGCTGGAGGCAAGATTTTCAATCTGAGACTTCCAGACTCTACAGGCATGTCCAAAGTCAGGCCCGGGGGCCAAATGCAGCCCATTTACAAATTTTGAGTGGCCTGCGGCCACTCCTCCCCACCAGCTCAGTCTCTCATGCATCCCGGCCAGCTGGACCTTCCCCATACCGGATGGAGACATCAGCATGCAGTTTTTTGTTTTGAATGCCCTCCCTGCCTCTGTCCACCACGACCCAGCCACCTTCCCAGCCTACCCACCCCCAGCTCCGTTGCTGCAGCATCCTTCCTGCCTCCTGTTATAGAGACTTGTCCAAAGTCCGGCCCGGGGGCCAAAGGCAGCTGAACTGTCGGCCCCCACACATTTTCAACTCACCAAATCTGGCCCTCCTTGCAAAAAGTTTGGACACCCCTGCTCTAGGATAAGATGGGCATGAACCTGGTTATGAGTTTCATGTCAGTTTAAAAGGTGCTGCACTCTCCCTCTCTCCCCCTCTACCCCCCCCCCCAGGTAGCTCCCCTACTCACTAGCTGGTGCACACTGCTCTTTCCCTCTTCTTCCTGAAACCATTCAGTCACGACAAGAGTGTGTGCTTCCCTCTTCCATCTTTTCCAGCAGCCACTCCTTTAAAGGCAGTGCGGCAGGACTCCCTGCCCCACCTCCCCATCTTGAGTGAGTGGCTGAAGGAGGAAGCAGACACAGGCATTCCTGCTGGGACTGGATGATTACACAAAGAGTAGGGAAAGAGCAGTACGTGCCAACTGGTGAGTACAGGAGCTGGCAGAGGGTGGGACGGGACAAAGAAACATGCAGCACCTCTTGTGCTGTGTTGACAAACTGCTTCAAACTTTCAAACTTCAGGTTTGTGCCTATTCCTACTCTGGGGCTTACAAATACAGTGGCCTCTCGTATAACAAACTGTTTGTTTAACAGAAAACCTGCTTAAAGGAAAAAAATTCCGGAGATAGGGGGAAATCGCTTAACAGAATCGCCTATGGCAGGGATGGCGAACCTATGGCATGGGTGCCAAAAGTGGCACTCGGAGCCCTTTCTGTGGGCACCCGACATTGGCCCTTCACAGCCACCTGTACTCATGTTAAATGGCTGTATTGGCACTTTGCAAAAAAAAAAAAAGTGGGTTTTGAATCACAGTTTGGGCACTCAGTCTCTAAAAGGTTCGCCATCCCTGGCCTATGGCGTGAATAGATACAACAGAAAAAAAAATGGTATGATTAGGGATTAATCCTTAAAATCCTTAAAACCTAAAACTTAGGAATCAATTCCTTAAACACTGTAGGTGCCGCCAGTGACATGTTGGTTAAATGATCGATTTTGAGTTTCAGAAAGCAAATTATCAACTATCATCAATTGGTTTAAATTGACAGCCAAAAAGTTTGAATAATGTTGAAATTAGTATTGGAAGGAGAATAACCCGATTTTGTCTCCATCGTTTTCTTGCCTTATTGTTTAGTAATTTGCATTTTTATGGTTTTGATACTTTGGACATTGCTTGCTGACGAGGCTCCAACTTTTAAAATATATTTTTCTTTGTCGCATATCCAGAAGTAATATTTGGCTTATTAAAATCAAGTTTTATCAGGGATAATTTGCTTGCTTCAGTACCGCATTGCAATGTGGTTTTCTAAAACTGAAGGCAGTTGAAATTCATATTATAGAGGAAAAGTTGCCAGCAATATGATCTCTAATTTTCTTCCTAGCTGTGCGGGGCTCTTTCTTGTGCACAAGCATGACTCCCCCTGCAGGTTCCATCATGACCATAACAAAAACAGTCATGGCAGGTGTGTAGAGGAGGAAGAGCACGATGCAGAAGGAGGCAGAGGCATGTGAATGCCTTAGAGGGATTCTTGGTTGACAGCAAACTGTAAGATTTGGCTAACTGCTGAAAAATGATCCTTGCAACATGGATAAAACTATAATATAATCTGTTGATGTTAGTTTAGAGCATCTAATTACTACATGATGAACCGTTTCTTTGGATTTGTGATAGCCCCAACATTTATTACTTACACCTTGCTTCATAAATTATTTTCTGATAGTACCGTGTTTCCCCGAAAATAAGACAGTGTCTTATATTAATTTTTGTTCCCAAAGATGCACTAGGTCTTATTTTCAGGGGATGTCTTATTTTTTCATGAAGAATACAGTACACATTTATTATTGTCTTATTATCGGGGAGGCCTTATTTTTGGGGGGATGCCTTATATTTCAGCGAGAGGCAAAACTGTAACTAGGTCTTATTTTCGGGGGATGTCTTATTTTTGGGGAAACAGGGTATCTCCTGAAAATAGTTGGTCCATGACTGTACGTATGAATCTCTCAGTTTCAGCCTGAAGATGGGTGGATTTACGCCACAAATTCGATGCTGGCCACCAACATTATCTAAGATTTAGCTGTGTGCTGCCCATGTAAGTTTTCCATAGCACACACCTTTGCCCTGTTTTTCTTTGTTGTAGGTTGGTTCTGACATGCAAATTGTAATACTGTTAGTTGTTTATAATTTTCTTTTGTCTTCAGATGAAGTGAGCACATTCTCCCATGGAAGTAATTTCAAAGTTCGGTGATTTGATCTATATCGTTTTCCTCTTCTTCGTCACATTTCTATCCCACCTTTCCACAAGAAGGTTATGCTCAAAGCAGCTTACAATAAACTGGGATGTGTTCAGCATTATGCAGTGCAGAGCTACATACCTGATCAGTTCATCTTCTTTGACCTTGAGTGAGAACCACTATCAGACATTATTTTTAAACATTTTCCCAGCATTTGGAGTGTGTAGGGGATTCACACCTCCTGTAAGCAGTTGACAAGTGGTTACTTACAAACTTGTAATAACCTCAGATATCTAGCACTTGGATTTCTACAGTGCTACTGAAGTCCTGCTTATATGTAATCTTTCTATGGTACCATTTCCTTCCAAAGTTACAGTAACCTTTTGAAAATAAACACCAAACTGATACTGAGATTCCAAAGTCTGTAACTGTACTTCTTGTGACATACCAACTGTGTGATTTTATTTGTGATACAAAAACCCCCAGTGCCTTAACTAGTGACAATCTGCTGCTGAAATTTCACACTATTAGACTTTGTCTTGTGTGAACAACAACACATACAAGAAAAACAAACAACAATATTAATTGGATTTTGTTTACAGCTCCTACAATCAGAAATATGTGGCGGACTTTCAAAAGTGATTAAGACTGTAGCCATAAAATAGGAAACACAAACAAATTTAAACTACTCTAAACTGAGCATAGTTGTACTTGTTGGACTGGGGTTAATTTCCCTAAAGGGCTTGGTAATGGAAACTGTGTGGTATAGAGACAATAAATAGTCTTTTATGATCCTCATTATTTTCCCTACTGCCAGAGACCTTAAATCTAGGATTGGAACACCACGGAAGCCCAATGTGTTTCTACATATTCCTGACTTCAGAGAAATATGACCCAACAGCACTTGTCTAACCCTCCATGTTCTGTTCCAGATGGCTCTTCCAACTCAAATAGCTTATATGGGTCCTTCCAGGAAGAGGGACTGACCTTGATTCATGTAAGTATTGAAAAATTATTCCTATGTTCAGTTTCTAGATGCAAGTACTAAGAAATTTGTCAGAATAGAAAATATACCGTAGAATAAACTATTGCTTCATTCAGGTGACCCCTGGAAAGACTACAGATTCTAGATTTCAACATTAGCTTTTTCATAGCACCATTCAGGTAGTAGCTATAAATCTGCTGGTCACTGTACTGAGTTGCATTAAAGTAGGCTCATTGATTTAGTAAGGATTTTTTGAATCAACTCCACTGATTCAAATGGGCCCTTATTTGCAACTTTATTACAGCAACTAAAGTCGGTTCATTTTAATCAGTGGAACTTACAGAGAAACTGACTCATCAACTACTTCACATGGAGTGATGCAAATGTACTGCACATAGGCTCTGCAGGTAGAACTGGTAGTGGTTTTCCCTAGGAATTACTGTACTGTATATCCAGACAGTGGATTATTCGGTTGTTGCATACTTTGTATTGCACTATATGGAAAATTATATATTTTGTAGGATGATATGTATAATATATGTTAATATAGGTAACTGAAACACAAAACTTCTCCGCACAAGATGTAGTTTACTTATTTTTCAGAATCAGAATGGATCTGATTTAAATCTAATTGATTTAAATCCTGACTTAAGAAAAAATGATGTTTTAACAATAAAGAAATTGATTTTTAAAATTTAAATTGTAATTTAAATTAAATTGATGTTTAAAAAATAATTTATTTTTATCCATCCTGTTCAGTATCCATTCTGCACATTTTGAAGAACAGTATTAGCTGCAGCATGATTACTAAGAAAGGTCCATACTTTAATTCTTAGAACTTGTACATGTCTCACTAACAATCCAAAAAAATGTAAGTTCTACTGCTGCTCTCACATTGCATAGCACTAAAAAAATAGTAGCCACTTCTGAAGGGGCCATAAATGCTAAACATGCAAAAGCTTCATGTACCTTCACGTAAATATTAAGAAGGGAACTTTCCCTTTTAAAAAAACATTTTACCACATAACAGAAACAGGAAGGTCTGAGACAAGGAACAGCAAGCAACAAGTCTCCAAACTGTTTTCCAGATCAGTCCTGGAAAGAGCAGGAAAGACATTGCTAGCCATGCGCTTGCTTTTATAAATGAGTTTACTATTACAACCACTGGCTCCCAGCCCATCCTCTCCCTGAGGGACTCTTAAGAGATTTCAAAATGGAGCTTCCTAGGCCTTCAGCAAGCAACACAGCTTTTAGTCCACATCTGCTATCCCCAAGTAATTGCTACACCCTTGGTGAACCACTCCAACACTTAGTAAGATTCATTTCCCTTTCTTTGCCATGTGGAATTACTTGGCAAACTGTCAGGGGTGAGTGTGTGTGTGTGACAAGGCTAGACACAGAGCCTGGCTGTACAAGAAGAATCCTGTACCCTGCCTGCAAAATCAGATTAAGACCATGGTATTTTGAGAACTTGAACACAGGAAACTCTTAATGCAACACCCACAGAAAGATTTTAACAGGCTTCTTCCATGATCTCTTATACAAGGAATGAAACATACTTTTCTAATAAGTGGGTTAATGTTTACAAGAACAAAGATGCAGGACAGAGGGGACAGCCTACCCTGTTTTTTTTTTAATTCTTTTACCATATACTTAAGCACAACTTTCACTGGAGCACACTATAGTAATCCACACTGTTCATAAGAATGTTTCTCCAATAAGCAGCGTTATCTGCAAAAGGGAATTCCAAAACAACCCCCCACTACTTTCCATCTGTCTAACAGATGTGAAGCAACAGTCCTCTAAGCAAAGAACAGCAGAACTAAGCATAGGTTCTTAAAGAAGCCAACCTTAAAAGCTGTCAGTTGAGAAATATCATCTTCATCATCTTGGAACTGCAGAGCCGAAAAAGGCCCTATGGATCATATTGTCCAGTCCCTCTCAAAGAGGCACAGTGAGGAATTGAACTCTCAATGAAATACCTAAGCCACTGAGCTGTGTGTGTGTTGTGTTGTTACAGTGGTGACCGACTCTTTGTGACCCCATGTCCATGGAGTTTTCTTGGCAGGAATATGGGAGTGGTTTGCCAGTCCCTACTCCAAGTACCTACAGCAGCTGGTATTCCCTGGTGGTCACCCATCCAAGTACTAACCAGGCCCAACCCTGCTTAGCTTCCAAAATCAGACGCAATCAGATATATTTAGGGCATCTAGGCAGCTATCGAGCAGTTAAACCGGGGTGGGTGGGTGGGTGGGTTGAAATCTATTAGAAAATAGAGATGAAACCAGTGTTGCCTTTACTGAATGATACAGATGGATGGGAAGATGGTGTAAGGAGAAGGAATTCCAGAAACAGGATATAACAACCTACGTATTTATCTCAAGATATCAACCATCTCAGAAGCAGTGACTCTGAGCAGGGACGTCAAGATGAGTTGAGGAAGGTTTGTATTAGAAATGACCACATCTGTCCATTTCCAGTCCACAACACTTTCATGTATCTACCCACATATCCTATTTCTGAATAAATTATTAATGTGCATGAAAGTTAACATACTGAAAGTTAACATATAATGACATGTATGTTCTCTTTGAAATGATATAACTCTTAAGAGCATTTTGATATATCTTCTGGACTGAGAAGTGTATGAGAAAATTCCAGAAGTATGAAAATGATCTGGGAGGTGCAAATTAGCTGTTTGCATCAGGATGAGCAATTCAGGATGAAATGGATTTCTCAGAAATTCATGAGACAACCAGTAATCTTCAACTCAGCATAAATAGGCAGCTATATGTACTGCACCCAAGACAGACATTATTTGGGGCTTGATTTTACCAGAGCTCCAAACTTGATCTTTGCCAGCAATTGAAAAGACCGGACAGATTTATGCAGTATTAAATTTTGCATTTTATCTTTTCCTCTCTATTTGGAAACAGGCCCCTTATGTTTTTGTTTCAAACAGAAGCAAACATCTGCTAACTGTTAAGTGAAATGCAAATGAAGGTACAGCTAATACTATTATTGCTATGCGCTGGCAAATTGGATTTAACCTGACAGGACAAAACAGAACTTTGAGAATTTCCAGTGTGGTGTAATGGATAAAATGACGGCCAAGGACTCTGGACAACAGGATTCAAATCCCCACTGGGGTCATGGAAACCTACTGGGGGACTGGAACTAGTAAAACCACTCCTTGAATATATCTCACTTGCTTAATAACTCTATTTGGGTCTCTATAAATTGATTCTGACTTGATGGCACAGAACAACAACGGGGTTTACAGTGATAATCTCAGCAGCATACAATTGTCTTCTGCATGATGAATTAATCTGTCTTGATCACTGCATGGACATGAAAGCTTCTTCTTGACTTTCAAGCTGAGAACATTTTTCAAGCTTGTACAAATTTTAGGTTCAGAAGTTCAGCATTTTTAATGACTATCATTTTTTACCTGGCTGTTTCAGATTTTGTTCATGATTTTTATAATTTATGAAACCTTTGTTTTGTTCTACACATATCAACAGAGTGGTTTTAAATTTGTCTATTTCAACCAATGCTGTTTAGGGGGGGGGGAACACAGCTGCAGCCTTGTGCGTAACAGGGAACTGTAGTGGGTCTTAAAATGCAAGTACAGTATGTGCTTTCTCCTCCTCTTACACGCAAAGGAGATGAGGCAGTCGCTTGCTGCAACCATCTGAACGAGACCTATAAATTACAGCTGGTAGATTGTTAACATGGAAGCTTCTAAGCTAATTTTGACTGGGATTTTTTGGTGTGCGTGCCGAGAAGCAGAATAGTTACTCTCTTTTGATACATGCCCCCAGTCTGAAGCAATGACAAACAAACATTGGAACATTTTGCCTATCTATTCCTCAGTAAGGCATTTCTTAAAGAATCACTCTACCTGTACAGAAGCTGAAGCAGAAGGCAAGTACAGGAAAGCTATTTTGCCTGCTTCACATCTCTCTGCCTCCATTTATCAAGCACCACATTAGGCAGGTGCAGGAAAGAACAATGACAACAGAGAGAACTGCCAGAATCCACTGTATCTCCCACGCCTGCAGGCACTATGGTAACCGCTGACATGCAGTAAGAACCATCCTTTTAGTGCACTATTGTCAGCAATAGCAGCACTACAACCAGAGCCTCAACAGATGCCAACTGTACAATCTCGATCTCCAAATTTCCCTTCTGATATTCCTTCAACACTGGCTATGACTGCTAGGGCAGATGAGAGTTATAGTCAAACTCCAGGGTCGCTGCAGCTCAACCTGTGATTCTCTAAGCACATATGGAAATGCTTTCTGAACCCACAATATTCACAGGAAGAGAGAGGAAAAAATATAACACATTAAGTTATTTTCTCTCCTTACAACCATATCCTACAAAACACAGAGATCTCAGTTATTACCTTTAAATAGGTTTCCGCAGCACTTAAAACCAGAATATATATCTCAGCTCCTTCTTTTGCAAACTGCTCTTGTCATAAATTCTGATATGAAGGTGATGAACCCTGACAGCTCTTCAGAGAAAATGAGCACTGAATCGTATTTTTAAAAGCAGAAGCAAAGGTTCAGTCCCCTATAGCAGGAAAATGGAGAAAAGCAGTTGGGGGTGACAGGTCTAGAGCATGAAAGTAACTGCAAATCTTGCTGAACTGCTCTCTGTAAACCCAAGTCTTAAGTGTTTTCATTCTGTTTACACCGATGTGTGTTACATATTCTTGTCTGCGTCTGTGGCATCAAAAATCATTGCTCAGTATAAACCAATGGAGCCTCATAAACAAGGCAGGGGATAGATGCACAAGCGTTTGCTACTTCCAGGAGCCAGGCATAAATGGGTAGGCAATTAGGGTGGACAACATTACGAGCCAGACAGATCTGAACCACTGAAAGCCACTAAGTGCAACCATTCCTAGATCATGAAATTAGAAGGAGCAAGGAAATGCTGCAAACGTGTTCACTATTAAGAATTATGTTTATTCCTTCTCACATTCTGTGCACATTACTTCAAGTACCTCACTGCAAACAACTGGCATATCGCAGGTGTGCTGAAGGGATGTAGTGACAAGAATAATGCATCAAACTCTCCGGTGGACAAGCTTCTAGGTTTTGCTTCTGAAGCCTTCTGATGTGCCAAGCAAGCTTTATCTGTTCCCTCCTGCAAGGGTGACTTCATTTTCTCCACGTACTTGAAAGGGATAAAAAGCCACACTGCCACAAAGCAGACAAAAATCCCCGCAGGCTAGCAAACCAACCATATAACGAACAGGAGTGGGAGCTTACAGATTAATTTGCCTGGAACGCATTAGCAAAAGATCAACCACATTGTAATTACAGAAGCAGAATCTTATTTCCCACAGCAATGGAATAAGAGGGATCTATAGCAACAGAACACTTCATATTCAGCAGGATGTTAGCTTCTGTCCTCAGAAGCCATCATACACGTCAGCAGATACAAATTGGGCTGCTTGTTTTGGGGGCTCATGACACCTGGCCGGTAAGAAACACAGTATCTGGCATAGTTCAACACTTCTTGGAAAATAGGAACTCAGCATTATTCCCAAAGGGAGTGGGGGGGACTCATTTATATGAAATCTCAAGCTTATCGTCTTCCTTAGAAGCATAAGGAGTTCAAGATTAGACCAACACCTGACTTGCATGTTCTGAAAGGACTGGGGTGGGATGCGGGGGGGGGGGACTGCAGGAAGTTGACCAACAGTCCCTGTTGTATCGCAGCTCACTTTCTGACCACCTTTGATCAAACAGCAGAAAACAATGAATACAGAGGGGGATTTTCAGCTCTATACAAACTCCAGGCTTGCAGGAAAGCAATACGAGTATATAAAGAGGTAGGTTGTAATACAGAGGCAGAAGCTGGAAACATCTTCAGAGCTGTGTTTAAACATCTATATCTATATTATCTAACTACGGTACATACCGGTATCACTAAGATACTGGTCTAAATATTTCTAAGAATCCTTGAGTTCTTTTCTGACTCAGTGTATCTTCACAGTAACTGTCAGGATAGGTTGTGACTCAGCCTCCAGGTATTCTAGTAGTGAACCCTGGTGCTTTCATAAATATTCCTAAATAAGAATCATGCAGAAGGGGAACTTCACAGCCTCTTAATCTAATGGCCAGGGACAGAAAGGGAAGTTGTCTTAAAATAAATGGACATACATTCTTCATATAAACAGAAACTGTTTCTCAGTAATAATTCAAACAGTGGTTTCCTTTGTGGATAGAGTTTAGGAAAAAGCATGTATTTTATTCCGATGCATCTATTTTATTCTGGATTTAAGCCAATTGACATTTCCATTTGCAACATACCTATGTTAAAGGAAATTATATGCAACAATTTACATTGGAGATGAGCCCAATGCAAATTTTCCCCTCCTTGAAAGAGCACTTGAAACAATAAAGTAGGGGAACTTCAACCATGAGAAATAATTAAAACCAGCAAATGTTTACAATTAGATGTTCAACAGGAAACCAACACCTGATGAGTTACACACTCCACAAGAACAGTGTGGACAAGTAAGCTGCCTACGGGTCAAACTATTTCATTTCTCATTCAATATTGAAGACTGTTTATTTTCTAATGGCAACACCTTTCAAATATCTTCCAGATATAATGTAACAACAGATTCATTCTGAAAATATTATTCCCCACATCTATGTCATAAACAATTCCCATAACATAGACTCAGTGAAATGCAATAATCAAAATTTTCTACTTCTAGCCACTAAATAGGACAAACAGACTGCAGGAAACATCCACATTACAAAGAACACCCCATAATTGTTGGCAGTCACCACTTTAAAAGTGGGGAACAGTAGCACCCTACCACACCCAACTACAAGTGTATGTCTTACCTTCTCCGATTTGACCTTTTTGAGCTGTCGGCATTCACTGTCACCATCTTCCAGCTCCAATTTAACTCCCAAAGGATTCAGTGCAGATCCCGTGTCAATAGCTATACTTCCAAGCTGCTCAGCAGCTGCAACCGCCACAGCAGGCTCTGGTCCTGGGCCACCATCGTACTGCCCAACCCTGACAGCCAAAGCAACAGGCTGCAACACACCGGGCTCCTTTTCTGGTGCAGCGCCTGCACCCTCATTCCTTTCCTTCTTATTCTTGGAAGAACCTCCCTCTTTCTCTTTCTTTGAGTTGGCCACGCTACGAGAAGCCTTGGCTGATTTCTCTGTGCCCTTCGGGGCAATGGTAGCCACCAAGCCACCAGTGTTCATGCCTTCCCCAGGACGCCCCTGAACCTCCTTCTTGCCACTGGTCCCTTCATTTGGAGTGAACAAAGCAGATCCCGGAGCAGCTTTACCACTGTCCTTGCTACTCTTATTCCGTTTGGATTTGGATTTGCCTTCCTTGCTTTGTGGGCCTGGCACTGGAGTCACAAACTTGATGTTCTCTGGCAGTGTCGCCACAGCATTGGGTGCTGGTAGCCCCACTTCCTTGGAGCCTGACATTTCCAATTTCTGTTGGTCCTTTTCCAAATCCGCGTCCAGGTCAATGATGAGATTCCCTACTCCAATGTCCCATTCATCCCCACTATCATACGTCTCAACTGGGTTTGCATCCACTCCTTTCCCTCCGGAAGCTCCACCGCTCAAGGACATCTTAGACTTAACGACCCACCTCAAGGTTCAAGGTCTGCTCCCTTCGCCTTTGCGTGTGAAGTAGCAGCTTCAGCTATGTTCTCAAACCTCCAGTAATCAAGGTGAGCACAGGCGACAACATAACTGCTGAAAGGGAAAGCAAGAACAATAGATATTATATTGCCATTATTTGCCAGATACTGTATACACATACAAATACACAATAAGCATAGCAGCATAAATATTTTCAAGAACACCCAGGATTCACAACACCTGTGAATATACTTCATTTATTCCTCCTTCCAATTATGAACCCAGGAATCTGTAAATAAGACAGAGCCCATACTGCAATATACCCATGTCACTACAGACATGTAATTACCCACAGCAGTTTGCATTCAATTACTTCCACATCTGTGAAGATTGGTCATCCAGGTGACTTTATCTGGAAGTTGAGGCATGGCAACTGGACTTCTTTTTCTTGAGAGATAGAAACCTTTCGCTGCTCATCCAAACAGCTTCATCAGTTTTGTAGCTTTATTCATACTGATACATTACACAAAGGCTGTAGCCTGCAATATTTAGACTGAATTCCATGTCTAAAGAGATAATTGTATTAAAAACACAGGAAATACCAAGTCAAGTTATGGTAATTTGCCCACCCAGCCCAGAATATACTGCTGCAGCTATTGTCATGGACTCAGCTTGTGAATATTTTAAGGGACCCAAACTCCCAGAATCCCTCAGTCAGTATAGGAAATTCTCAGAGCAATGCTCTAAAATATAGGTTTTCTGCATGTTGTCGTTTTCATCCTATCCTCTAGGGAATTAGCAACCCCTCCCAATTTAGTATCATCTGCAAATTTAATCAGCATGCTCTCTCTTCCTTCCCCCAATTCATTAATAAAGATATTGAATGGCACCGGACCCAGAACAGACCCCTGGGGCACCCAACTGGTCACATCTCTCCAAGCTGAAGAGATGCCATTTATGATCACCCTTTGGGTGCAATCAATCAATCAATTACAAATCCACCTAACAGTAGCACTATCTATCCCACATTCTCTAACTTCTTTGCAAGTATACCATGGGGAACCTCATCGAAGGCCTTACTGAAATCTAGATAAGCAATATCCACAGTGTTTCCCTCATCCACCGGGCCTGTTAATTCTATCAAAGAAAGAAATCAAATTAGTCTGGCATGACTTGTTTTTATCAACTGAAGAATGATGGCCAAAAACAATCAAGTAAACAAACACTAGAAACCCTTTATTTAGGAATGATCTCTGATAATGAAGAAACAGAATTGAGTATCACAGGCAGAGTTAATAGGTAAGCTGTGAATAAAGACTTAAAACTATATTATCAGTTATTCGCAGAAGTTGCCCCCAACATGGTAGGTTACAATTCCTAAGTTAGCTCTAGACTGCAGGATACAGCAAGTTCATATCCCTACAAGATAAGGAGCTATGTATGACTGGCGTATAATTTGGAAATTTTAAAAACAAAACAACTTCCCAATAGCAGAAAAACTGCAGAATCAGGAGAATGTTGCATGTAGCTTGAATGCAACAAACTGTTTAGAGAAGTTGCTTTTTCCCTTCGCCCTTGAGCATTGTGCAATGTTCTGTGGCTTTATTTGTAAGATACCAACATCACCAGACCTTCAGTCCTCCAGTGAAGATTATAAGCAACCTTTCCCCTGCAAAATCTAGGAAGGTCAAAAGTCAGAGTAGATGTTATCAGAATGAAAAGCATGTGGCAGTCATTCTATAACTTGCTTGTAACACACACTCCTAAACATCAACACCACCATGTGATTCCTTATTTTCCTGAAGCAAATGAATAACAATATGAAGAAGGCAGCAAGCTACCCTATAGAACTGGACTACAGCTCCCTCTTATTTATTTATTTTATTTTATCTATCTATCTATCTATCTATCTAAGTCCAATTTTTTCAAACAGGAATTCTGCGCATTAACAACAACTTATCAAACAACCCAAAACAT
>JAHTLZ010000252.1:4176795-4278827 GCA_023846285.1 Phrynocephalus versicolor
AATAATAATAATAATAATAATAATAATAATAATAATAATAATAATAAATCAAAAAGGAAAAGGAAAAGGAAACAGGGATGATGATGATAATGACAAACAAACAAACAAACAAACAAACAAACATGGGGAGAACACAACACACCTAGCAATTGCCGAACACAGCTATACAATATTTGGTATTCATGGGAGTGAAACAGCTGGAGAACATCAGATTGTCTTCTCCAGGTGTGAAGGAACATTTCTACAATATGCAACAATATTTGAAAACCAAGATTTTGCTGAGGAATGGCTGCTTAGAAACATTATCATGTTGGATATAGGCCAGAATAATTATGTCTCTTTTTGACTTTATAATGCCACTTCCTAACTGTCACACACTAACAGTAAGAGCTGTTCAGTAATGCAGCGGAGTATCCCAGAAGATGGTGCTTTGAGAGCTCTTTAATACAGGTTGGATAGTCATCAGTCAATTGTGGATTTCCTGCTAGTTAGGAGGCTGAACTTCTTCTCCCTTCCAATTCTATAATTCTACTATACATTAACTTCATAATTGCTCTGTTGGAACTTGTGCAGACAGCATAGTTTTAAACTGTGTTGTCAAAATTCTCATTTCTATTATCTAAAAAAGACCTGCAACTCATGAAACCTTCTCTTAGTCCAGGAATTTTTTTAAAAAATACTGAGAGAACAGTGGACCTTGTATAATAAGTGGTTTGTTTAACAGAAAATCCACTTAAAGGAAAAAATTTCCAGAGATAGGGGGAATCGCTTAACAGAATTGCCTATGGGGCGAATCCGTACAACAGAAAAATGGTCGTGATTAGGGATTAATCCGTTTTCAATGCATTCCTATGGGAAATGTGTACAAAGGAAAATTTGCTTAACAGAATTTCATTTGGAACGAATTAATTCCTTTATACAAGGTACCACTGTGTAATGTTTTCAGTCACACAAGTACTGGATTGATCTGAAGTTATGTTACTACAGCAATAGTGAGCCAGTGTGACAAAAATAAGCATTTGAATTATCTTGTGTCTTGAACAAGTACAGTATTTGACATTTTGGGGGGTTTCTCCATGCAAATTACGCACACAGATTAAACTTTACACAGCCTCCTCCTCACATACCTCATACTAAAGGTGAGTTTCACACACACAAAACCATCACTGTTGCCCAAAACAACAGAGAAAAAACAGAGAACAAATATATGAAATCATGGTAGTTCTAAATCAGTAGACAATTTTGCATCCCAGTAAACAGAACAACTCTTCCCTCCAGCATAATTCAACTCCATGCTTGGCTAGCCCAAATGTTGTTAGACACACATTATTATAGCGAGTCTTTACACTTTAAGGCCCTCCTAGGTTTGAAAGAAGCTGCCTAGATGCCCTAAGCACATCTGATCTCGCTTGATTTTGGAAGCTAAGCAGGGTCAGCCCTGGTTAGTACTTGGATGGGCGACCACCAGGGAATACCAGGTGCTATAGGCGCCTGGAGTAGGAACTGGCAAGCCACTCCAGTACTCCTGCCAAGAAAACTCCATGGACATGGAGTCACGAAGAGTCGGTCACAACTGTAACGACACAACACACACACACACAGGTTTGAAAGAAGAACAAGGGAGTCCCCCTCCCCACAGGAACTGAATGGCTCCTAGAGATCTTTTGACAGCTACTATGCTATGGATACCTCTACTAAATGCTTCAGGGACAAGAAACCTGTGCTAACAATGAGATCAATGGTCTTGGAGCCCTGGTATCAATTTTTAAATATGCTTCTATTCTTTGGTGACTTCTGCATGGCCTGAGACACAAATATGACCTCAAGGGAATTCTGAATTACACTTTCACCATCTCATTACATCTGCTAAGCTATGGTATCAACAAAAATTTAGGCTGGGAGGAATTTAGAAACAGTTATGGACTTTGTTCCATTTGCTCATGTCCTTTAACCAGGTGTTTATTTTATTTATTTACAAACAAATTAGCCACCCCACTACCAAGTAGTCTCTTTATATCTAAGTACATTTTGTGGCAATCATTTAGTTTGGCCTCTCGAGCAACCTTCAAGTAATGTTGCTCATTTTGATAGGCCTGACCACTATCAAAATCAGAACATCTTGGCTTGCATTAATTACCGTTTGGCCCTTTAATCCTTAGCCAAACAATAACTAATGCAAAATCCACAGAACTGCATTTGCTCACATCTATCACTTCCTGCTCTTGTCTGTCTCACTAACTTTCCCTAAACTTCCTCAGTTTTGATAGTAATCTGTCTACTGTAATATCTGAGGGCATTTCTTTGTCTTTTTTACTTTCAAAATTCTACAGTGCACCATATACAATATGAATATTCCATCAATTTGTCCTAGAATATATGGAATCAAAACAATCCAATCTCCATTAAAAAAAAACATTTCAATGTAGCAACTACTTATTCTTGACAAGAAGACACGCAACAGGCAAGATGGTACATTTACAGTGGAGACAGTAAGCTTGGAGTAAGGTAATAGGTATTACCATTCTAACTGAAGATAAAAATTTGTTTTCTAATTTAAAGCAAGCATAAAACAAAACAAGTGTTTCATACTATGTAAAGCCCTCTCAAACTTTGTCTTCTCTTGCTTCACAGGACACACACTTTAGTGCAACTCTGCTTTATAATGTTATCAGAATAGGTCGAAGAAAAGTATAAACATGTTTGAAACCTTCATTTAAAGGCTTAGCATTTGTATACTGTATGTTCCAATGCATATCTTTGTTTGATATTACAGCTGGAATTGAAACATTTAACTAATGAAGTTACTGTGCCACCAAAACTACCTGTCTTGTTTCATACAGTTATACTTTAGATTTTACTGCCTAGCACACTCCCCCAATGAATGAACCCATTGCAAAGGCAGTCAGAAACCAGGAAGCTACTCCCCGCTGCCCGCCCGCCCCCAAATAGATGAGGGAACAAACCAAAATGCAATAAACCCTGTTTACTTCTTTCATGCTACACAGAATCTGCCGATGCACAACAGAAATTGCATGTACTCACTTGTACAGCTGGCAATCATCCAACAAGGGATTCTTAGAGGAGCCCCAGAACAGAAATTCTAAAGGAGATTCCTTCTCACTGGGGAATGCAGCCTGCATGGAGTGCCAGACATAAATAATTCAGCTCCATTAGAGGGCTTCAGCCTCGAGAAACCATATCTACATTCCGAGAAGTAGCCATGTCATGCAAGATGAACCTAAACATTCATTTCAAACTCACAAAAGTGTGTTTCGCTCTGCAGCATGCAGGAACATACTGCATAAAGATCAACCTACAGTCCAGGGCCTTAACACACTGCAGCTGCTTCCAGGCTAGTCACAACAACCTCCATTAATTCTGACCTTTCAGAGTGAAACAAGAGGCAGAGAAAATCTAAATGGGAATGATCTGACACCCAAAGGTGAAATGATACCATAAGCAAGTTCAGCTGCATACAAAGAAAATGTCTGCCGCTCCTGTGGTTAAATTGGCAGCACTCAGCCATTAGCTCCTAGCTGCTTCCAGACACGACTGACTGCAGTTTTCACCCTGATTAACTTTCAGGAATGCCAATGCTAAGGAACAGCAGAAACAGTGAAAAATCTCTAGCACCAGGCAACTGCTGCTCTAGAGCGCAGCAAAGCTAAAAGGATTTGAGATAACTACTCTGCTTTACTGGGAACAATCCAAAACAGCAGATGTGCCCTGTGACTCCAAGCAGCTTGGGGTGGGGGTGGGGTGGGGGTGGGGAGAGAGACAGCCAGGAACACTAGTCTTAGAGCATTTGGGCAGAACAGGGCAATGTTTCAGCTGGACAATTCCCTCATACCCTACCTGAGAAGAGTTCACACCCACTCCTGCAGCTTGGGACCCACCTCCATTAACCCCATCAGGCCCCTGTTTAAGTCCTCTTGCTGAGAGCCAGCACACTGCCTTCTACAGGCTACCTGGACACAGGATCCTTTTCCGTTTCTTTTTGCAGCTGAAGAAACTCTGAAGGATGCTTGTTGCTTTGCCAAGAAAGATGTAGCCCTCTTAGCCCTTCATGCTCAAGATGTGCTCCCTCCAGCTGCCTTGTTTAAGCTGAGTATTTGTTGTTGTTTTTGAAACAACTCCCATGCCTTTTTGTAGCTTTTCTTTTCAAGATGTTGCTCCTCTCTCTCTCTCTCTCTCTCTCTAGGCCACGCTCTGCAGTGATGAAAACAATGTTGAATGAAAGCCAGCTGGCAGTCAGAAGAGGAGACAGAGAAATCTACACAAAGGAGATTCCTAACTAGCTGCTTTCAGTTAAAGGACCTGTCTGCTGAAAAGGGGGAGGAGGGGAGTGCGCATGCCTCTCTTTCCTAGACAGATTGTATTAGGAGGTAAAAATAGGCTATTTACACCTCTTTCTCCCCCCTTGACTTTTTTACAATACAGATGCACAGTTAGCATCTATGATTTGCCATAATGCAGCGCAAGCAAGATTGAAGTAAGTAATTAAGTGTCTAAAATGAGAAGTATCAAAAAATTAACATAAAGTCACTTCCATTAGTCTAATACTGAAAGAGACTTTGGGTTCTGTTTGCCCAAATGAACATCCATGTCTGCTTGAGCAACCACTATTATTATGCCCAGAAATGAAATATAGGTGCACATCTCAGAGTACAAACCCCCAGCATTACTGAACCATCACATCTTTTACAAGGATCAACATTTTCAATAAAAGTCTTCTTCCTATAAAAGGCTATTTCGTAAGTTGACAGATCTGACAAGGAGCTGGATAAAGCACTATGAAAATGTATAGGCTTATTTCTATTTGGCTTTATAATCTCAACAATTTATTTGGATCAATCAACATATAAAATGTGAAGGTAGTTAGAGCAAACAATTTTATTCTTGATTTGTGAATCTCTCTCACATATATCTAACCATCTAGCACTAATTACAGTAGAAGAGGTGTGCCATAGCTAAGAAAAGCTGTAGTAGGTCAGGAAAAGAAATTTTCACTTGGCGTAAAGTATAAAAAACCAATATTATTATGAGTTAATGCTTAACACACAAAGCACCATAATCCAAAAAAATTGTTCATGGGTTCAGGAAGGTACTGTATTAAAATAGTTTCCCCAAGAACATTCAGCTATATCAAAACAAGGGAGATCCGGAAAGGCCAAGGCTTCAAATAAGGCAGTGGCTTCTGAATATGAGACCCCAGATATTCTTGTACAGTATTTCAACTCCAGGACATCCTAATCAGCACAGCAAATGGTCAGTGCATCTGAGAACTGAAATCCAAGAACATCTGGAGCCCCAAGCTTTAGAATCACTGTGCTACAGGACCTGTTTAAAGCACACAATACAGTAGCACCCCGTATCCGCTGATTCACCATCTGCAAATTCAGTTATCTGCGATTGGCGAGCCGAGGCATGATAGGCCAAGCAGTGGAGGCTGGGAGTGCCCACCCGGGCATCAGCAGCAGTGGCGGAGGCCGTGCTGCCCAGGGGCATCTACCTGCACCATCAGCAGTGGCAACGGAGGACTACAACCCTCAGAGCATGGGCCTGGGGCGTCCCCCAGGGCCTCGGCGGCTGTGGTTGCAATGGGCCGCAGGCTGAAGGCAGCCCTGTGAGCCCCGTATCCGCTGACTCACCATCAGGGCGGCATTAAAAGGGCATGCACCATGGCAGGGTGTGCTGGCACGGAGGTGATGGTCATCAAGCACTGCTGCTGTCCAGATGCTGGTGCTAGTATTGGGCGGGAAGGCTGCCTTCATCAGGAGATGTATTTCTCCCAAGAAGCTGCCATTGCCACTCAGGCGTCAATGCCACCCTCCTCTCCTCCTGCTCGTACTCCTCCCCCTCCTCCACACACCCCTGAAGAGCTTCCCAGGCAGCAGCCACACCACTACCGCTTGGGACCTGCTGCCACCTCCAGTGCCAGCGAGGAGACATGCCCCGGGCTCTGCAGTGCAGCATGCACAAAACCTCATCGCCAGCCAGGAAAGTAATCAGGGAAACAAGCAATGTAGTGTGGCAGTCCGGGCCATCGGGCTAGCTGGCTTGGAGGCGGCTCAGGGCTGAGGGCACTGGCCTGGCCTTCCTCCTCCTCCCCCTCCTCTGCCCAAAAGATAATACTGTGTGCCACCGACTGCTGGAGGACAAAACAAAGAGAGCTATCAACAAGTTTGTTGGCATGCTGCAGGAACTGATTTCCAACTGCAGGAATCAGGATACTCAACCAGAGAGTTCTTGGTCTGTTCTTAAGTTCCCTTTTACAACTGTATCCTCTTTCTCCTCTTCAATATTTGTATACCAACCTTCCAGTGCATGAAATTAGAGATAAGTATTAAGCCCTTTAACATTGTATTCAGTAGAGCAAGGAAGAATAACAAGTATCCAATATGAACTAACTCTAAGCAGCACTTACAAGGAAACTGTTTTAGGCTGCTTGCGATCTTCAAGATGAGTACCTTGTAGGTTGTAATATTTCATGGCTAACGTCTTGGGTTTTTTTTTAAACTTTCAGAGATGGGCATTTTTAGTTTCTTAGAGCAAAACAAAACATTTTGGCAAAGAATAGTTTTAAGGCCTAACAAACTTACTACAGTCTGAGCCTTTGTGGACTACAGACCACAATGCATATTAATTTGAGGAACAGGGCTATGGTCCATGAATTCTATGTGTGACAGTCTTTTTATTTTTTCAAAAATAAACCAAACTTAACAATAAAAACATAAACTAAGAACAAGCATACCTTACAATATTCTATGTTTCTTGCCCCATGGGATTTTTTTTTTAAAAAAACTTTCTATTGTTCTGTTTCACATTCTACTCAACATACCCCCCTTTGTCTCAAGAAATGTAATGCTTCTTGTGTTAGGGCATAACCTTTTGTTGTTGTTTTTTTCACAAGTAAATGTGCTAAGAAAGCATTCCATAGTTCCTTAAAACATTATGTTTCCAATATTCCTTTTCTAACGTTCAGTTTATAAGCTAGTTTATCATTAATAGCCATATCCCACAATACTTTGCACCTATCTTCTCTATTAAACTGATCACTAATTTTCCAGTTCCTTGCAAATATCAATCTTGCTGCTTTTAACATAAATAATAAATTCCTTTCTTTCCCCAATGGAATATTTCCAATCATATTTAATAACATTATTATTGGACACCTTTGTATTTCAATTCAATAACAGTCACAGTATTTTACATTGCACAGTTACAAGGTCAGGTCATCCAATTCCATCATGCCTGCAGTATTTGTGCTAGACAGCTAGCCCATGTGCTGGGGAAGCAGGAGTGATCCAATTCTTCAATAGGTTGTATGGAAAATAAAGTCTGTGAAGTCACAATTTTTCTCCAAAAACATCCATCAAAATTGCTTTACAAAACTCAGTCTATCCATTTGTGCAAAACACGATCATCTCCAAGATTCTCTCAGTTATCACTAGTGACATACTGGGGAAAGGAAGAGGAAGATAGATTTGTGTTGGAACTTGAAAATAATTTGAGCCCACAACCATAATTTTCGTATTCTGGGTGGCTACCTTGTGCAGTGGTGGGATTTAAAAATAAATGCCTGTTCTGTACTAACAAGCGCCTTGGGAACAGCAGTTATTTAGAAGACTTTTGAAAAAAACAACATCATCCATATCAAAGCAAAGGCAGATTAAAAACTGAATTGATCCAAACAAGCCACAAGCAATGCCTGTAACTTCAGCCTCTGAAAAAGCAAACAACAGCAAGCCAGGTTTAGTAGGAGCAGCTACAGAACAAGTGCCTGACCCTGCCCACAGAATGACCTCCATAATAACCTCAGGGCCTGATTTCTCAAAGAAGGCACAGGAAGCTGTCTGTTTCCACTTTTTGGGAACCCACTGTAGTGAGGTACAGAGAGAGGGGATTGAAGGCCTCCTTAGGGAGATTGTAAATGAACACCTCTCAAAAAACTACTGCCTTGAGTTGAGACTAAAAGATTCTAGACATGAAGGAGGAGCTATTGCAAACTGCCTCAGCTACACTGATTCAATTACTAATTATCAAGACAAACTAAAACCCACTTGGACTTTCCTTGCAGTTTACCCACATGTGTGATCTTTTCCCCACGACCACATACGTGGGCAGCCTGGAAAAAGGAAGGGAAGGGTACATGTTCTGATCTCAAAGGAACAATAGATCTATCCTGAACTTAATAGCTGGAACAATCCTCTAAACAAAACTGATACGAATAAAAAGAACAAATAATGTTAAAATATGATGTTAGTCTCACTATAAACCATCATAAATTTACAATACAGCGTTGCTACATACATTACATCTTATATTAGGCATATAAATCAATACAGGCCTTCCAGTTGTCCAAGTAAATGTCTTCATAGAATTGGCATCTATATGATACCTGTACAAATGAAGCTAGGCTTTAACAGACAGAAAAATAGAACACAACCCACATAAAGACAACTGGGTTTTTCAGTGGCAGGTCTTCACAAAATGGTCTGCAAATCTTCTCTGATCACTTCCTTCATTCAAATACTTTCAAACTACCAATCAAAGGCTTCAGATGAAAACCAAAGAAAACAGGCAACACCAAGCATAACAAGTACTGCTCTCAAACCTTTTGACACTTCCTAGTAAAGATCAACATTGACTACAGGAACAGATTGATTCCTGTGAAGAGGAACATTCATAGGAAAAAGCCAGCAACCTAATGACAAAAATACACAGATAAAATGAGTGTGTTGCTGTGGAAGCATGGAAACAAGCGTTCTGCTGTATCCATTGCCACAGTATTGAAACACTATGGGTCAGTCCCCAACTACAAGGCATGTACTTTTAAAATGCCATTTCAACTACTCTGAGAGAAACAAAATCTCTCTCAGAAGTGGACATGCTGGGAGATAGCAAAGTAACAAAGCAGGCACGCCTTAACACAGAAAGGCTTCAAACAAAAGCAGCTTCGATGGCATCTGTATCCAGCACTACCTCCACACTACACAAGCACTGAAATTGCTCCTTAGCAGGCTACTGTTGTTTCTCAACTTGTATAAGCAAACAAACCTAGCTAAACTATCACCTGTCTCCACAAGGGCCACAGCAGGGCCTTTTGCCCTTTCACTGAGCATTCATGGAATTCGCTTGAAGCCATTTATAAATCCAGACAGACATGTCCAAAGAATCACTCTTTTCATGACTTGTAACCAGCAGCTTACCTGGAAGGATAAGTATACTATGTTTGCAAGTAACCTGACAGCAAAGAAGCAGCTGACTTACTCCAATGCTGACTGTATGCTCTGAAGTGCAATTAAAAAATAAAAATAAAAATCAATAAACTCTTGACTCTACAGTATTGTCTATCTAAGACCAAACCCACATCACTGATTATACACAGCTCTGAGCCCAATAAAACACAAGGTTAAAAAATTATTGGCATGGCTTCCTTGTGAGTGTTTTGCATGGAGATACACAGCAGTATACTTCAAATGGTAACCTGATTATCACTGATCTGATTCCATTGCTGGATAGCTCAGTGGCTTAGATCGCTGGTTGGCAAGCCAGAGAATGGGAATTCAATGCCTCACTAGGCCTCCTTGACAGGGGCTGAACTTGATGATTCATAGGGCCCCTTCCAACTCTGCCGTTGTTAAGACCTCCACTTACTTACTTACTTACTTACTTACTTACTTACTTACTTACTTACTTACTAACTACTATTACTACTATTGCTGCTGCTGCTACTACTACTACATCTTTAAAGCTTTAGCATGTGTCAACTGCTGCTTACCTAAGCCTGGCGACACTGCACAACATCTTCAAAATGCTGTCCTCATGGTGGCTACATTTCATGAACTCAAGCCAGTGGCACTGGAGAAAAGGAACTTCTTAGCGATGACATATTGCCTTAGGAATATTTTCTCCAAGAAGTGGTTCCATGGCATTTAATTTGATGTATTTTTCTCACTTAGTGAAGACCTGACTAATTTATTGTGGCGCTATTTTATTTTTCCATTTTTATTTCTGTTTCTCTTAAATTCCATTGCCATTACCATTCTTCCAGCTGTTGACTACCTTCAAAATACCATTGAGGACAAAACCGAGTATATTTACTAATTAATCAAAAAGATATTAGCCTGTGTTGCCCAATCTTAAGCTACTGGTCATACTTGGGAACAACTCTAATTTTAGCTCAGGCATCAAGGGGAAGATCACCAATGTGGAACACACAGACATATGTTAAAGTGACATCTAATGCCGGCTTCTCCTTACCCAATTAATATAAGCAGATCTGTTTACAACCCAAAAAAAAGGAGCACCGTCTTGCACTGAAAGATAAACACAGCAAAATCTAACTTGCTGAGCATGCACCAAGTTGCTTATTCTATATTTTCCTTCTCTTTCCCTCTGAAACCTTGAGCTCTCAGCACTACCTGTATGATTTCAAACATCGTATTTACCACTATCCAACGAGGAAATGCCTTTTAAATTAGAAACTCCCCCAGGAATATGAATCATATGCCAATTTATAGGAGTCTTTATCAAATCGCACAGCTAGAACTTGGGAGTTCAATTCCCCGGCTGCTACGTAAGAGTGCATCCTGGGAGAGTGAGCCTCTGTAGCCTTGGGCAAGCTACACATTCCCAGAATATGCATATCAGAATAAGCAAACAGTAAGCTACAACTGAGCATTTCATACACATAGAACTCATAAAAGAGTAGCAGTAGCAGTGGTAGCAGCACCAGTAGTTAAATACGAACTTAGAAGCAGAAGATTTTGGAAGAGTAGTTGCAATTATCATATAGCCTGTATATTTAAAATATAGTAATATAGGGAATTATATTCCTCTAAACATGATTCTAAGGAATCTTGATCAAGGTTCCTTGTGCACTACTCCCACTGTTACAGGAGCCACCTTTCCCCACACCCACAGCAACCACTTTTAGCGCCTCTGGTTCTGGTCATGATGGAACCGATGCAGGGCAAGAAGTAGCACAAACATAAGGACGAAGTCATGAATGCAACAAGCAGAAGCTTGCACAGTGGGACTAAATATTAGAGGGAGCAGTGGTCTTGATAAGAAAAATAGGGATTAAAACAATCCAGTAAATTGATGATCAGCTGGTTAATTGTATTTTTAAAACAAAAAGAAGAAAAGTATTCTGGAAATCGGCTGAAGAATCAGTATAGTTATTCAACATCAAGATTTTGTATTTTTCTTTCCTATGAATGAAGATCTCACAAAAAACAGAGCTACAAAATTATTTGTTTCAAGAAAGGTACAAAAAAGATCTCTGAGATTCATCACAACTGACCAATTTGAAAAGCTATCATTGTTACAAAGATTGGGTAGCATGTTGGATTTAAGCATACACAAAACAGATGAGCTATTTACACAAATACATAACCTGGAAATCTGTGTATAAAGTAGAAAGCAAATAATTAATGTCAACAACTTCTTTTTGAAAAAGATTTCTAACATATTAGAGAATGTTGATCTAATGAAAATACCTCAAGGCATATAGTTTATTTATTATAAGTAAACACATGTAGAAAAACTGACCAAACATTTAAATATACTTTACATGGGCATTCACTTAAAGAATGCTTTTAAAATGCTATTCATAATAATCCAATTGCTATACTGATTTTTAAAAATTCCCAAGGATTTGCTCATAAGCCACACGTTTTTAATCCAAAGGAGATCAAAGAGCTATAGAATAATAAATAGAGAGAGGAAGGTTACCAGTACCATTTTCTAATCTGTTCACCCACTCAGATGCCCGATTACACTTATTCATTAAAAAGGTAAAGGTTCCCCCTGCAATGCGTGCTAGTCGTGTCCGACTCTAGGGGCGGTGTTCATCTCCGTATTCAAGCCAAAGAGCCAGTGTGGTGCAAGTCCTTGGCCATGTGGCCGGCATGGCTGCACTTATTCATTAAACAGTGTTTAAAACTACTGACATTCAATACTGATGAAATAAATTATTAGACCTATGTAACATGGTTATTCAAAACCCTATTATGGTCACAGCAATGCACAAATAAGAAAGGTAATACCTGGCTACATCAGTTATGCTACTTAGGACATGTGATTTTTCCTTTCACAACGTATTACTGCAACATTTAATATATAAAGATTATGGGCTAAATTCAATTGCGAGTCCCATCTAAAGTAAATTCATTTCAACCAATGCATTTACAAAAGTGTCAATTTATCATTTTGCAATGGTTTCAATTGGTCAAATCTCTTTGAGATTGGCAGCTGAATTTAGCATTATGAATCCCTTAAATTCACAATGCACGCTCAGAAGATTTGCCGTAGCCTGTATTCAGCCTCCAAAACAGACTAAAGCATTAAGTCAATATTTTTACAAAGTCATGGCTATTACCTGAAGAGCACAAACCCTGACTGAATGTATTTATGCTGAGGTCAAACCACCATTCCAAGCATTATAAATTCCAAGCACAGGCAGGAAAATACAGGCATATGGTAGTGACTAGACCAAGATAGCCTGGATTATTTATATAGGGCATTTCAATACCTCCCCATTATCATCTTTCTGTAGCAGTCAGCAACTGCTAAGTAGGCTCCACTTCTTCCCCACAAGGGCACTGCTTAGAAGCTGTCATTTGTCACTCTAAAACCAGGAATACTTCAGAGACAGAAATGAGGCTAGTATGATGTAATAACACCTCTGAACACTGCAGGGATAAGACAGGTTTAAATCTTACATTCTCAAAGTACTATCATTCAGAACGCACACTGAGGTGATTCATTCTGAACACTGCCTGTGCTTTTGCACAGTTCTGAGAGGTACTGAAAAACATAGCATGTTTTACAGTACTGGATAGGCAGCCACAGCCAGCCTGCAGTTTTAAACACTTACCTAGAACAAGTATGAATCTCTTCCAAGCAAAAGTTTACAAGACCATCATTCACAGAATGCATGGCTCAGAGATTATCTGGGTTTATCTCTCAGGCTAAATATATATATATATAGAACACCAAACAAACAAACAAAACAAAAAACACCCCACTCCACCTCCAAACAAATCCGTGTTTCCTCAAAAACAGGTGTCTACAACGAAGGCACATGCAAATATATCAGAACCAAAACACCTTGACAGATACGCATTGTGCATAACTAGATAAACAGGCTCTGGACTGCCTTTATCAACACCTGGTGACTTCTTCCATGCACTGTGACCGTGAAACACTGTAGGTAGTACTTTCATACTGCATCACATCACCTCAGACAAATCAGACAAAACGCTTTACAATTATATATTTAAACTCAGGGTTACGAGATGCCAGTTCACACATGAGAGCAGCTCTCTAAGCGCTCACCTACAAAATGCAGAGGACCAGTTTATGACTGCATTACACACCAATGTTCACACGCGGAAAGTGCCTGAATCACCCGCAGGAAGCTGCTTTCACTCAGCCATGCTCCAACAAAAGCGGCATTCCAGAAACTCCCACCATGGCTACAGAACTCGGAACACTGAGATATGTGTATGCATGGGCACACCTCTACAGAGACGTGCTAGCTTGCACAAAATGCATGTCCCAAAAGGTGTAGAGACCTGCAGTAGATCCTGATCCCACCCACCCCTCCAATGAAACCGTGGAGGAGGTGGCAGTGACTGCGCCAAAAAGGTCCCACAAGCCAGGAGGAAATGAAGAGCACAGGTGCCCAACAAGGAAGTCCACCTGTCCTTTTCAACCACGTGCTAGACTCTTCCCGGTGGCCTCGAGTGACTTCTGACCCTGACCCTCTCTCTCTCTCTGCCTCCACACTCGGCGGTGTGGAGAAGGCCAAGCCCAGGGGTTACGCCAGGAGGACACGCTCCCACCACCCCAAACACCCATCGATCCCGCTGGGAAAAGGCAGCCCTACCGAGGGACGGACCCCGTATAAGTGTGTGTGTGAGAGAGAAGGGGGGAGAGAGTGTGTTGTGTGTGTGTAAGTGTGTGTGAGAGAGTGTAAATGGGTGTCTGAGTGTCTGTGTATGTGTGTGAGAGTGTGTGTGTGTGTAAGTGTGTGTGTGTGTGAAAGAGAGAGAGAGAGTGTGTGTATGTATGTGAGAGAGGTAGTGTGTGTGTGAGAGAGTGTAAGTGTGTGTGTGGCAGAGTGAGTGAGTGTGTGTGTGTGTGTGTGTGTGTGAGTTTGAGAGGGGGGGGAGGGAGCGCCAGCAGGGCACGGCTCGGCTTTTGTGCGGGCGGCCAGGCGGGACCTGTCCCTCGCCTCCAAAAAGGGCAGCGGCGCATATGGGTGGAAGAGGAGGAGGAGGAGGAGGAGGAGGAGGAAGGTTTGTTTGTGTTGTTATTGTTGTTGGTGGTGCAGGAACCGCAAGGCCAGCGGGCGCCGCTTCTTCCCAGGGGGGTCCCACCGGGACCGAGGGAGGGAGGGGGAGAATGGGGGGGGGGAGGAAGGAGGACCGAAGAGCCGAGGCTCCCCCCGTCTTGTCTTTCCTTTCCTCGCCGCCCCCCCTCCCCACGCACACACACACACACACACCGCCGCCCCTTATTTTGCAGGTACCGCCGAGCGACGGACGGGCTGGGTGGTGGGCGCGAGCGGCTTATGAGGGGGAGGGGGGAAAGAAGGGGGAGGGGGAACGAACAGGAGGGGGCGGCTCTCCCTTCCCTTCCCTTCCCCTCCCCCCCCCAGCCCCGGCTCCCCGAGGACGCTTCAGCCTCCTCCTCAGGCCTGACAAGAGCGGCCGTGAAGGAAGAGGCGGCGGCCACGGCAAGGAAGGCCTCGGCCTAGCCCGCCGCCGCCATGAGGAGATCCCGCCGCCCCAGCACGACGCTCCCCTCCCTCCTTCCCTCAGCCCTTTCCGGGCCTCCCTTTTGATTTCCCCCCCCCTCAGACACTTACCCTCCGGTTCCTCCGGCCGGTGCCGGGCGCGCCCCTCAGCCGCCGCCGCCTCAGCCTCCTCCTCCTCCTGCTGTTGCTGCTGCTTCTCCTCCTCCATGGAGACCGAGACCCAAACTGAGGCGGGGGGGGGCAGTGGTGTGTATGTGTGTGGGGTGGGGGTGGGTGGGGGGGAGTGTGTACGTGTTGTTGTGGAGGAACAAGAAGGCTCCTAAAAAAGCGGGAGGGGGGGAGCCTGAGGTAGGCGGCCGGCGCGCGCCTCCTCCTCCTCCTCCGTCCCCTCAGGAGGTCTCGGTTGGCGCCCGGCTCTTCTCTTCTCCCCCTCCCCCACCCTCCTCCTCCTCCCGCCCTCCGCGCGCCCGCCCGAAAAAAAAAAGGGAGGAGGGGCGGGGCGGGGGGAGGAGAAAGAGAGCGCGCCGAGGAGCGCGCGCGGCGGCGCCCGAGAGCCCGGATCGAGGAGGGCGGAAGGAAAAACGCGGAGCCCGGAATGTCCACAAGAGTCGGGAAGGAAGGAAGGAGGGAAGGAAAACAGGGAGGAGGAAGAGGAAGAGGAGGAGGAAAGGACTTCTCTTCTCCTGAATCCGAATAATCTGCTTCTGCCTCCGCCTCCTTTTGGGGAGGCGAGGAAAACCTGGAGTTCGGAACCCTGCCCAGCCCCGGAAGGGGAGTGGCAAAAGGTGCTCTACATCAGGGGTGCCCAAACTTTTTGTAAGGAGGGCCAGATTTGGTGGCTGAGAATGTGTCAGAGGCCGGTTGCTCCCCAACCCTGCCACCCCACTACAAGCCCCACCCACTTTCTTTAAAAAAACATGGGGTGAAGGAGGGGGAGGGAGGGGTGGGCCAGCCAGCCACTCAGAGTGGCCTGGCAGGCCGGATTTGGCCCCCGGGCCGGACTTTGGGCAGGCCTGATATAGTCTATCTGCTACTTATCAGGCTGTGCTTTCCAAAGTACCAGGACAAATCAAAAAGCCTTCCCCACCAAGGCCATAGCTAACGACCCATTCTTGATAGGTTTCAGCACCTTAGGCCATGGTTCACCTTAAGGCTAAGGATACTATTGTCTCCCTAACGAGCCTATTTAGGCCATTGTTCCTCTTATGAGCCTAATTCAGGCCAGGGTGACAAGAGGTCAAAGCTGCCTATAAGATGGAGGATTTGCACTAGCTGTATTCAGACCAATGAAGCTTTTTGGATGAACAGCGAAACGTTTCTATCTCTCAAAAAAGAAGTCCAGTAGCCATGACTCAACTTCCAGGTAAACTCACTTGGATGACTGAGAATCTTCACAGATACAAAGGTAAAGGTTTTTTCCCCCCCTCCCCGTGGGCGCTCCCGACCGCGCATGCGTGCTAGTCGTGTCCGACTCTAAAGGGCGGCGCTCATCTCCGTGTTCAAGCCGAAGAGCAGGTGTTGTGCAAGTCCATGGCCACACGACCGGCCGGGCTGCGTGGAAACACGGTTTTACCTTCCCGCTTTGCTTTTTTTTTTTTTTACGGCTGTACCCCTCAATTTACGGATTTAATCCGTTCGGAAGGTCTTCTCTTCCCTAGGACTCCTTTTCCAACTCACATGGGTTGTGACTGGAGCAGAGGGACACCTCTGCTATTTTAAGGCAAGCGGCTTCCATTTCTATCAAACTTCAGCCCTACAGATGTTTTGGACCACAACTCCCACAGTCCTTTGTCACTGGCAATACAGGCTTGGAGTTCTGGGAGTTGTGGTCCAAAACATCAGGAGGGTCGAAGTTAGCTGTTGACACACACCACACTCAATGGGTCTTTATACAGAGAGAAGCCCTCTGGAGATGGATGTTGTCATTGTGTACTACTGTGTTTCCCCGAAAATAAGACAGTGTCTTATATTAATTTTTGCTCCCAAAGATGTGCTAGGTCTTATTTTCAGGGGATGCCTTATTTTTCCATGAAGAAGAATACGGAACACATTTATTGTTATCCTATTATCGGGGAGGCCTTATTTTCAGGGGGATGCCTTATTTTTCAGCAAGAGGCAAAACTGTAAGTAGGTCTTATTTTCGGGGATGTCTTATTTTTGGGAAAACAGGGTATCAAGTCGCCTCTTATGGTGACCCTATAAATGACCCTACCCTTCAAAAGTCCTCTTCAGTTCCTGTCAACTCAAGGTTGGGGTCTCATTTATGGACTCCATCGGTTTCGTCTTGAGTCTTCCTCTTTTTGCTACTGCCTCCCACTTTCCCCACGAATTATTGCCTTTTCCAGGGAAATCCAGCCTTCCCATAATATGCCCAAAGTACGACAGTCTTCGTTGGGTGATTTTTTGCTGCGAAAGTTCAGGCTTGTTTTGAGCCAGGACCCATATTCTGGCAGTCCATGGTGGCCTCCAACCTCTTTGTCCAGCAGCATCTTTCAACCCCTTCCATAACCTCTGTCGATTTGAACGGATGTACTCTAGTTCCAACTCACTTGAGCATCTTGTCACTCTCGAACTCAAGGAATCCCCATTTGAGTAAGTGGAACTTACAGCAGAGTTGACTCACCAAATCCCCACAGATTCAGGGGACCTGCTCTAATGCAATTTACTCCGCCAAGCAACTGGATTTCACCATTGTTAGACTGTCACTTCCTTCAGCCAACAGTGAGCCCTGGCAAGGTTTGAAAGATGGCAGACAAATAGATGGAAGTTGGTCCACCAGTAAATTGAGAAGTGCATGTTACCCATCTAGCTGACGGGGTGAAACCTGCCTGCAACTGAACAGCAATCGGACTGGAGGCCGCGGGGAAAGAAGACGACAGCTGAGGAAATATACGGTTTCCTTACTCAGCTCTCGGCATTGCTTAGGTGAGAGACTGCTACCTCGGCACTGGGCCGTGATTTACAAGACCGATTGCTGATTAGATTGTTCTGTCCGGTTATGCAATAAATAAAACTTTTTACTCCAATAAGGGGAATAGTGCAAGCCTGACCCTTTGCAGTGTGCATCTTTGTAGCCACGGAAGATTTATCACCTTTCGAGAACTTCATCAGACTTCTGTAAATTAGTCCCAGCTTGGCTTCCCTTCAGCTGGTCGTACATTATCCTGTTTTACAGCTTTGGAGGGAGCTGTTCGGTGTAAGTTTAATTTCACAAAATACTTTTTCTCCCCCTTTTCTTTCTTTTTTCCCGGCCTGTTGCTGCCATTTTAGCTAAGTCTCACAAAATCTGTTATGGACATTCCAAGCTAGCCTCGAGACTCAAACACGGAGTGTACGGCCCTGGTTTCTAAAAAAATCTATTTTTTATTTTAAAACTTTTATAGTGACCCCCTACATTGTAAGGTATTGGGGAGAATTACAGAGCTATCCAAAACAATTTTTAAAAATAAGATACCTGTATTTTTCCATCTATAAGATCATAACATAAGAATATAAGAAGAGTCATGCTGGATCAGACCAAAGGCCCATCTAGTCCAGCTTCCTGTATAAGACACATCCCCTCCCACACTCTTAGGAAGAACAAACATTAGGAAGAACTTCATGACAGTTAGAGCTGTTCAGCGGTGGAATATGCTGACACAAAGGATGGTGGAGTCTCCTTCTTTGGAGGTTTTTAAGCAGAGGCTGGATGGCCATCTGTCGGAAGTACTGTGATGGGGGTTCCTGCATGGCAGGGGGTTGGACTAGATATCCCTCGAGGTCTCTTCCAACTCTATGATTCTATGACTCTATGACCTAGAATTACAGTTTCACAACTACACGGTTCTCTGCTTGGCTTACCTCCATATATAAGATGACTCTCAATTGTTAGTCTAACAATTTTAGATAGAAATAAAGTCTTGCACATGGAAAAATACGGGAAATAATTTAAAACCATTTTAAAACCCCAACTCATTTTTCACCATAGCTCAGAAAAGCTACGTTGGCGGAAAAAGAACGAGACCTTTTTGTCTTAAAAGAAAAAATACCAGATAAAAATAAAACCAATGGACCAGTGGCCACACTGCAGATGTTTTCTGCCACCCCTCTACTCTTTTCCTTATTCGATTCTTTTGGTTCCTGCTTAGGTTGCCTTCCGCTTGATCTGAGCCATGAGTAAAAGGGAACAAGATATTTCTAAGCTGCTCAGAATGTTCCGAAACGAAGCGCCCTTGCGTTCGGCATCTCCTTCTATTAGCTTAATGGCTTCACGTGTCCGGTATTAACGGCTCTTACCGGTCCACGTGCCAGTTTGGGACAGATGTTGCTGCACTGGCCTCCAGCACGGCTGTCACAGAGCCGTCTTGTAAAATGTTCAGATGACGAGTGCTCACACGGGCAGCTGTTTTGTCGCCAGCGACCTGAAATGCCACAGAAGGCACCCACCGATGGCTTGAGGGATTTTGATCAGCTAAGTGGCTGTTTTAAGTACAAGGCCAAATTTGTAGTAGACCGGCACTCTTTAAGAGCACAAATCAACATTTCCCATGATTTATTCCCCCGCTCTCTGAAATGAAAGGCCGGATGTGAAGGGAGATAAAATACGTTCTTCTCCAAACCTCTCAGGTGGAGAGACCTTTCCCAGTTCTTCTGAGTAACATCGTTAACTGGGGATACTCCCGTTGGGAATGCGTGGAAAATACCTGTATTTTTCTGTCTATAAGACACCCCCATAGATAAGACGACCCCCACTTTTCCAATCCAAAATTACACTTTCACAATTGTGCAGTTCTCTTCTCGGATTACGTCGGTATATAAGACAACCCTCTAACAAATTTTAGACAAAATTACATGTATAGTTTTCAGAGGTTGGTAAAATGAGTACCCAGCTTGCTGGAGGGGAGGGGGGCAATGTGTAGCTTGCATACTGTAATTAAAAAACCTGTAAACTGCCCAGAGACTACTTGAAGTTGTATGGGGCGGTATATAAGCAGAACACTTTGCTTTTTACACGCGAAGATACAGTACGTCTTTAACACATTACCCTTTTCCCATGAAGGAGTGTCAGCTACTGCTTTAAAACAGCACGTTTTATTTCCAAGATGTAGTTGGGTGGGAGAGATGAACTGTGAAATGATCTGAAACCTTAGGATTACAGTTCTGAATCAACGTGTGCGTTGGCATATATGGTTCCAGGGTCGCTGTGTATGCTGATTTGACTCAAGAGTTAATTGCCCTGTTTCTGTTAACTTAGCATGTGTGTAGCAGTAGTAGAAGTACAGTAGGACCCCAGTATCGGCTGGGGATCTGTTCCAGGCCTTCCCATGGATAATGAAAACCGTGGATAAGAGAGAACGCCATTGAATGGCACCTCGCTTCAAAAGATGGGAGCTGGCATTCAGCTACATTTCATCTTCACCTGTCCTTCAGTTCTGAGGCTTGGAATGAACAAAAGAGGCCAAGATCAAGAGCAGCTCAGTGTGAGAGGCCCTTCTGGTGGACACTGAAGCCGGTCTAACAGCTTGGGCACTTCGATTGTGTTTCCTAATCCAGCTAGCCTAGATGCCCTAAGCACCTCCGATCCCACCTGATTCCGGAAGCTAAGCAGGGTCGGCCCTGGTTAGTACTTGGATGGCAGACCCCCAGGGAATACCAGGTGCTGTAGGCGCCTGGGGTAGGAACTGGCACACCACTCCAGTATTCCTGCCAAGAAAACTCCATGGACATGGGGTCACGAAGGGTCGGTCACGACTGTAACGACACAACACACTCTCTCACTCACTCTCTCCAGCTAAGGCCGATCCCCTGAGCATCACACTCAGCCAGAACGGAGGCCAAGCAGAAAACAAGAGCCAGCAACCACTTGGCTGTCACGCACAGGAAAACAGGGAACTGGCACAAACCTCTGCCCACATCCTCCGGCACACAACCATGCCAGAAACACCCCGAGACCCAGCTTACAAACAAGCAACGGAGAAACGATGCCGCCCCGCCCCCCCGAGGCCTTCTTACGCTGCCGTTCAGTTAGCAAACAACTTGGCACCGAATCTCTTGGATTGCAACGTTTATGCACACGTTATTAGCAACTTCCCTTTTCCTTCCCCCAACCCTCTTTAAGAAGAAGATAATTTTCGTCTGGCTCCCCTCTTCTTTTCCTCAACTTCTGGGGTTCCTGTAGCCTCCGTTTGTCTCTGCGAGGGATGCAGGTGTTTTGTGGCCGAGCTGCTTACACCCGGGCAGCTTTTTGCTTCATTAAACCTTTCTTGGCTCCCTGATGAACCCTGGAGTCCAGCTTCCCTGTTTATAGAGAGGAAAGAAAGGGACAGGGGACGTGCGGTGAGTGTTTTAGTTTTCAAAACTTGCTTGCAATGTAAAAATCAGCGGCCGGCAACCAAGCCTCTCCCCACTTCCTGGGGGACCGTGTCACCCCACTTTCTGGCTCCAGGAGCCCAACAGCATCACTGAAGGGGCAGAGAAAGCTGTGGCAGGCGGGAGGGAGGGAGGGGAAAGAGAAGTCCAGGGGGCTGCAGACTGGGAGGGAAATCTCACAATGGCGGCAGCCACAGCTATAAAGAAGAAGGCCATCTCTGTGCTGAAAAGAGGTGGAGACAAGCTGTCCTATATTCTCAGAACTGAGAGGCAATTATTAGTCCTCGTGAGAGAGACAAATAGGGGTGAGAGGGAGGCTCTCGGCACAGCTGCCCAAGGAGCAAAGAGACAGATGAAAGATGAACTAAAGCAGTGGTTCTCCGCCTGTGGGTCCCCAGATGTTCCTGGACTGCAACTCCCAGAAATCCCTTCCAGCACAGCGAGTGGTGGAGGCTTCTGGGAGTTGTAGTCCAGGAACATCTAGGGACCCACCGATGGAGAACTGCTGAAGAAAAGCCAAAGGGAGCAGAGAACCCAGGATACCGACCTGGGATAAATGACTTGGCCGCCTGTTTTACCAGGCCAGACACGGCAGCCAGGCGGCCCTTCCCTGCCATGCCTGGACCCAGGGCAGCCTCCTCCCTCCTCCTTTGGATGGTGCGAGAGGACCGCATCAGAAGACGCCACTCTGAGGACCACCAAGTGCCCACCCTTGGCAGCAAGCAGGTGGTGGCGATGGCACCAGGCCTGGATGCCTTCCAAAGGGGATTGGACAGATTCCTGGAGGAAAAGTCCATCACAGGTGACCAACCATGATGGAGATGTGTCATCTCCAGCCTTAAAACCAGGGCATTTCAAGGACCAGATGCAGGGGAGTGAATATCAGGAGACAGAGATCTAGTCTCGTGCGCTCCCAGACGCATCTGGTGGGGCCACTGTGAGAGACAGGAAGCTGGACTAGATGGGCCTTTGGCCTGACCCAGCAGGGCTCTTCTTATGTTCTTATGTTCTAGATTGAACATGGGTCCAGAGCCCTCTCAGGAGCAGTTTCTACTCTTTCCTCAAAACTGAAGCATGGCTGCCCTTGGACTCGCTGCTCTATATAGGAACAGGGTGAGCCTGCTCCTCTATTGAGAAATCCTCGTCCATAATAACCAGACCATTACTGAAATTCAGATCACTCTTCATGCCCATCCCATTTCTACAGAAATCCATTCTGTGCAGAAGGAAACAACCTGTAGACTCCCAGGTGGTCAACCTTGAGGGACCCAGGTGTTCTTGGGCTCCAACTCCCAGAAACCTCAGCCAGGACAGCTGGTGGTGAAGGCTTCTGGGAACTGTAGTCCAAGAACACCTGGGTTACTCAAGGCTGGGGGTGGGGGGCACTGCCCTAGGGGAGAGCCATGCCCAAGCTCCCCAACCTGGGGAGTCTTGTAAAGAAAGAGAGAAATGCAATACTTCAGACAGCCTCGAGCAGGCACGTCCAAACTTTGGCCCTCCAGATGTTTTGGACCACAACTCCCACCGTCCTTTGCCATTGGCAAGCTAAGCTCAGAATTCTGGGAGTTGTGGTCCATAACATCTGGAAGGCCGAAGTTTGGACGTGCCTGGCCTAGAGAGCCACTGTCTGAACTCATTGTCACTTAATTCCCCACACACCCCCACCCCAGAAACCCAATGTTACGTTGCTCCGGGATCCTGTCGGAAATTAAAATAGCAGCACCCTGTCTAAATCTGCCAGTCCAAGTGAGATCACCGGTGCTGGAAAGTGTAGCCCCTTAAAAAGGCTCTTCATCAGGGAACAACTTACAGATCTTGTGTTTGCCTTTGATGGGAAACTTGACAACCATCTCCTGCGGGTTAGAACATATAAAGACAAACGGGGAAGACGACTCCTGGCTCATCTGTGGATACTGCGGGAGAGACAAAACAGAACAAAAATGTTGGGTCACAAATGGGCCGGCGACACCACAGTGAACGAAAGGGATAGAAGCCACAGACAGTATTTAAAACAAATGCAAGATTTAGGTAATTACTAGAAAATGGACCCCATTCCTCACTCCAAAGACCAAGATCAAAAGGCTTTATATGGCCTCCGAAGGACCTACTTCAAAGGGATGGAGGACATTTGGCACTTCTTAGCTTGAGATTGGAAAAAACGTCCCCATTCGCCCGGGCCAGTAACCCCAGTGGGCTACGAGTCCGTGAGAGTTGCAATAAAAAAATGTCACACTTGCAAGCTGTGTGCCTAAATCCACAAGTCAGAGAGGGTGGTTCTCAGCCGAGTGCCTCTGGAGATGCGCTTAAACGTTTGGGCAGCCAGGTGTCAAGTCCTCTGGGGCTTTCAAGTGCCTTTGAACCGTGCCCAGAGAAATGCAACCGTCTGAAATTTTAGCAGGTCGAACATCCTCCGAGAGCGGCTTTTAGATCTCCCAATGAGATGCGGAAGAACATGCGCGGCAGAGAACAGGGCCCTTTCAGCGAGCTGGATCTTTTGTTCTCCCCCGCAGGGAGACCGAACGGGGTCAGCCAGTTAAAGAAAGGCACCCGAGCTGCCCTTTCCCTCAACACCGCCGGCACAGAAAGAGAGAGCCGGCGGACTTTTTTAAAAGGGAAGGACACTTTGATGCTCAAGGCAGTGCAAGGCCAACGGACTAACTCAAGATTAAGGCCGAGAATCGCTGGAGGGGAAGGACGCCCCAAAGAAACAGAGCCCTGACTTGAATCCAGGGGGAAGTCCCGGTGGACTCCCAGAGCAACGAGTGGAAACTATCGGATTCTGATCTCTGAGACCTCGCATTTTTTAAGAGGCTCGGAAAAGGCTTCTAAGACACCGCAGAGACGATGAGATCTTATCACAGCACAGATTTGGGGGGATTTCGCACCGCTCACATGAAGCCAAGCGCTCATCTGGCAAAGGCCTACCTATACTAGAAGGCACCCAGGCTTGGTGACCCAAAGTGCTTCACCAGCTGAGCTGCCCAAGATTTCTGGGAGTTGCAGTCCAGGAACATCTGGGGACCCACTGGTTAAGAACCACTGGTTCAATGGTTAGAGATAAGCCACACATGTAGTCCAGCCTATGCTTAGTCCTCCTTCCAGAATCCTTTCCACTGGGAATTCAACATTCAACATTTCCAGTGCAAAGGATCTCAGAAAAGCAGGGTTATTTGGATGGATTTGGCCGTCCAAACGGCTCCGCTAAAGCAGCGAGCCCTGAATAAAAAGGCCCGCCGACGGTCTCAACCACCGAGGCGACAAAACCAAAACCACAGTCTTGTCAGGCTGCTGAGGACAGGCCGTGCGTGTCCTCTGTAGGCCGCCGGGAGCTCTGTGCCTGCTGCTTGCAGATAAGAGGAACCTGCAGGCGAGCGGTTGAGCTGCCGTGAAGGGAAAGAGGCCACGGTCTCAGTTCAGAGGCTGCGTTTCCTTTTCCCGCTCACGCTTTGGTTAAGCTCCCTTTCTGCTCGCTGCGCTGGCCGACCTGAGCATGAAACCAGCCACAAGCTCAACCACGCAGAAAGGAGGAGGAGGAGGAGGAGGAGGAGGAAGACGGACTGGGAACACCCTAAAGCTGGCATGTCCAAACTTCAGCCCTCCTGATGTTTTGGACCACAACTCCCAGAATTCTAAGCTTAGATTGCCAATGGCAAAGGACTGTGGGAGTTGCGGTCCAAAACATCTGGAGGGCCCAAGTTTGGACATGCCTGCCTTAAAGCACCGCCTCCCGCTTGCTCTTCTTCCTGCATGAGGCCTGACGAACAGTTCCAGTTGAACCAGGGATGGGCATCATATGCCCATCTCTACCCCCCTCTCTCCCCACATGTCACATGATGTCCAGGTGCCTCAGCAAATCCGTGGCGAATGAACTGGTTGCCAGGAGCCCCATTCCGATACGGATATCCCTGGCTCGCCCCTGATTTGATTAAACAAACTGCGAGTCACAGCAGAAGCAGATCTGAAGGGGTGATTAATAGTGCTTTTACACGACCCCTAAGATCCACTGGCAACTTAAATTCGGACCAGAGATCTTGGGGGTTTGCTCCTCTTGCTGTGTTCCCACCCCTCTGCACTCCCTTGCTCCTGTCTGCGTGAGGGGAGGGAGGAAAAAAGGGAGAAAAGAATGCAGGAGCATTCCAGTCTCTTAAAGGGGCGGGGGCAAAAAAAAACTAAACACAAGGCAAGGAGAGCCCGGCACTCACTGCTTTACAATCCGCATCAGAAATTTTTCACCTTCGGAGACCAGGTACTTGGAAAATGCGCTGGGATGTGCTTAGGTGGGTGTGGTCGTACTTTATTTTGTTTAAAGTCCGGAGCTGGTGGGGAAACATTTTTAAAGTTCCGGATCTGGGAGCCCTTTGCCTCGGATGTTAGGGGTCGTGTAAAAGTGCCCATAGTCAACAGGGAAAACTATCAAGAACAGTTGCCCTGCTTCATAGGGATGGCAGTAAGAGACATCCCAAAAAAAAACATACCAACCCCATGCAGACCTCTTCTCAACTCACCTGCTCCTGGAACTGCTCCTGGGACAAGCAGTCCATCAGGTCCACACAGCCAAGGAGGCAGCCGGAAGGATAACTGGGGGGGAATTCCAAATCTGCAATGAACAGGAAAAATAGAACTCTTAGGCAAGGTCCGACGTGGGATTCGAGGCCTTCGACACAGGCTGTGGATTAGCTTTCAGCTGCCACGGCAGCGCTTTCCCCTGTTCATTTCATGCTCAAGAAAGCATCGTGTTGGACTGATGTTTAACCCCCCCCCCCCGCCACTGCCTTCCGTGAAAAAGACCTTACTGCAGGCATGTCTAAAGTCTGTGCGCTCCCAGGCGCATCTGGTGGGATCACTGTGAGATACAGGAAGCTGGACTAGATGGGCCTTTGGCCTGATGCAGCACGGCTCTTCTTATGAATCACAAGTGGTGACACTGAACTCCCAACGCCTGGTCCCTCAGCCAGATACCTAAGCCACTGAGATACTGATTACCCAAAGCTAGCTTATTCCATTGGCTTCCACAGGACTTAAATGCCATTATCTTTGTCTGTTTTTCTCATCATCACAACTGATTGAAAGAGGCAGGGGAGTGAATATCAGGAGACAGAGATCTAGTCTCATGCGCTCCCAGACGCATCTGGTGGGGCCACTGTGAGTTACAGGAAGCTGGACTAGATGGGCCTTTGGCCTGATCCAGCAGGGCTCTTCTTAGGTTCTTATGACAGATCCAAGGTATACAGCAGACTAACTTTGAAAACTCAGGGAAGTGACAGGCGGACGGTGCCATCCTGAGTATCAGCTGCCTGGAGCCGCTGCTTTGTTCTCCTTAAGGATGGGGCCAAGCCATGCATGCCAGCTGCTCCCACGGCACCAGAGGTGAAGTGGACCCACCATCCCCCCCCCCCAAAAAAAGAACCTTTAAGACACACCTTTCTGGAGCAGAATTCTGTAGGTCGCCTCCAGCTCTGCGATTTCCTGAGAGGACGGCCTTTTGGCTGTTGCGGCTATCCACAGCCGGCCTCGATGCGAAGTGTACCACGTCCTGCCTTCTACCCTGGAAAGCAAGCAAGGGAAACCACAAGGTTCGGGGAGGGGCCAGATCCAGCCGTCATCTTTCCTCTACTGGACAGGTAGCCAACATTCTGTGGTCTCAGAGCTGTTCCATTCCGTGCTGCTTCCCACTTCAACATAAAAGGGGCCTGGTTGTATCTCGGCCTTGAATGCCCCTTCGGTCTGCACAAAACAGCACGAGAACCCTGGAGATGTGGCCTAAGAGGCACAAGTATTCTTTCAACGCACAGTCAGCATTTCCCCACCCCCACCCCTGCACCCAGCTTCAGGGAGCTCTTGTTCACCAGCCTCTCCTCACCGTTTGATGCCTTTGACCAGCAAGGAGGCCCACGGCTGATGCATGCTAAGACACCAGCCCTCGTCCGAGATCTCCTGTATCTCCCGGTCCTGAATCCGTAACCGGCTTCTCTCCACGTTCGCCTCCTCCTCCGTCTCTGCAGGAAGAACAGGTTTCCTCCAGGGGAGCAAACCCGTCTGGTCCACCCACTTCAACGCAGGACAGTCGGAAAACAAAACAAAAACAAATGAACAAACCATACAGGGGGGAAAAAGTCACATCCCTTTTTCTATTCAACCCATGAAGCAAAACTGGCACGACATGGGATGCCTTCAAAAGGGGATTGGACAGATTCCTGGAGGAAAAGCCCATCCCAGGTTACAAACCATGAGGGAGAGGTGTCATCTCCAGTCTTAAAACCAGGGTACTTCAAGGGCCAGATGCAGGGGAGTGGTCTCAGGAGACAGAGATCTAGTCTCATGCGCTCCCAAACGCATCTGGTGGGGCCGCTGTGAGATACAGGAAGCTGGACTAGATGGACCTTTGGCCTGATCCGGCATGGCTCTTCTTATGTTCTTATGTTTAGTTTGTGGATGCGAGGTGTCCCTACAGCAGGCATGTCCAAACTTCGGCCCTCCTGATGTTTTGGACCGCAACTCCCAGAACTGCAGGCCTGCGTTTCCAATGGCAAAGGACTGCGGAGTTGCGGTCCAAAATATCTGGAGGGCCAAAGTTTGGACGTGCCTGCCCGACAAGCTGGGTGGAGCCCAGTTGCAAATGACTCAAGCAGGACATTCTGGGCTACTCCCCATAGAAAAAAAGGGGGAGAAACGTGCACCCTATCTCACAGGCCAAGCTGAGCCCCTCGGCAAGACGCTTTAGCCCCGAGAACACAGAAACGCCACGACCCACAAATCTCCTTCCGGAAGAAACCTTATATTTTACAACATAGGAAACTGCTCCGTCAGTTGGGCCACTACCCTGCCCTGCCCATGAAATGAGTGGCCAACAGAGCCCGACTGGGCAACCTGGAGCCCAGCATCACATTTCTTTATTATTTATTTATTTATTCATTCATTTGTAGCATTTCTATACGGCGCCATCTTGAGCCTCGTGGCGCAGTGGTTAAATGCCTGTACTGCAGGTAAAACTGTGCTCACAGCCTAGGGTTCAATCCCAGGTAAGCAGGCTCAAGGTTCACTCAGCCTTCCATCCCTCCAAGGTCGGTAAAATGAGTACCCAGCTTGCTGGGGTGGGGGGCGGCAATGTGTAGCCTGCACACTGTAATTAAAATTGTAAACCGCCCAGAGACTACTTAAAGTGGTATGGGGCGGTATATAAGCAGAACACTTTGCTTTATCTTCCGAATTGGAACTCTGGGCGGTTAACAGATTAAAAAAATAGGTATACAAAACTACAAGAAGCAGGAAAGGACAAAACCCCATGCAGCTGGCCGAGATGGGGGAGAGTTAACATCATAATTCCTCCTCGACCTCATCTCATTTCCTCTTTTTCTTTCCGTTCTTCAATGGAAATAAGCAGAAACAGTGAAGTGTGGAGACTACATTGAGTGAGACTAAGAGAGAGAGAGAGAGAGAGAGAGGTTTTGGACCACAACTCCCAGAATTCCAAGCCTGTACTGCCAGTGACAAAGGACTTTAGGCAAAAATCAAAGCAAAACAAAACAAAACAAAAGACACAAACATGTGGCACCTTAAAGACTAACTTTCATATTTTAATGGAATGAAACCTTACATCAAAATATGCTTTGTTCTGTTTTGTTTTGCTTTGTTTTGCTTTGATTTTTTGCCTGAAATTCTTGAAAAGACTAACACGGCTACCCTCTCTGACAAAGGACTGTGGGAGTTGTGGTCCAAAACGTCTGGAGCGTGGAACTGTTCACCACTACTGCCCTAGATAGCTCATAGAAGTCAAGAAAAGTCAGACAAAAGTAGCCTTTCATCTATAAACAGGGTCGCAAAGAAAACAATGTCACCTTCGTCTCTACATTCTTGTCAATTATGTTGCAATTAAAGTATAACTTTTATTATTGTCTGTCACTTGGGCACTTAGAGGGGGGGGGACTTTGCCACAGAACAGCTCCAAAATAATCCTAACATATGTTTCCCCAGCAATTGGAAACAGAAGAAGCAACACAGGCTAAGCCAGGGGTGTCCAGACTTTTTGCAAGGAGGGCCAGATTTGGTGAGGTGAAAATGTGTGGGGGCCGACCATTCAGCTGCATTTGCCCCCCCCCCGGGGCCAGTCTTTGCAAGGAAGGACATACTGACCACAGGGGGTGCTTGAGGCAGCTTCGGATTCACCAGGACACCAAGTTCTTCATGTTTCGCTTTGGGGCTCTGGTTTGGCTTGATCAAAGTCCCACTGGCGATAGCTTCAACGGTTTCATCCAATCTAAGGAAAACAATACGGCGTTCACATTTATCCCTGCAAGCTCTCATCACAGGCACCTCCTTCCGCGCAAAACAACTTTCCGAGGGGCTCCTAGCTACTGCGCTACGTACATGGTCAACGCCTGGAAAATGCCACATCTGCATTCTTAAAAATTCAAACATATTTGAAGGGGAGAGGGAGAGAAAGTAAAAGAACGGAGATGTAAGACCACTTCAAGCGTTGCACCTCTGAAAGGCACTTTTTAAGAATGCCAGTTAATGTTATTGTTGTTTCATTATTAAGATTTCCCCTCTACTTTACACTACAAGATGCATGCCTGAGATTGGTCTCCTGGAAAAAACGAAAACAACAGAGCTCAGGAGGCAGTGACATTCCCCACTGGGGCCAGATGCGACCAAGCATCGCAACAGGAGGAGTTGGGTCTGTATTTTCTCCAAACACGCTATAATCCTGCTGATGCTGTCTGTGCAGCCAACAGTGATGACGCAGAGCATAAAAAAGGAGTTGCAAGGGAGACCAGGCTCTTTATAATTAAATTGGGAACTTAGCAAGGATCAAATAGTGTTGCTCAGATACCACCCCCCATAGTTCTAAAAGCTCTTTCTCTCTCTGGTGAGTTTACAATTTTAATAACATAGACAACACACTCTCCTCCCCCACCAAGCGGGGTACTCATTTTGCGACCTTGAAAGGACGGAAGGCGGGGTGAACTTGCGCCAGCTGTCAGAACCCACTAGGGCAGTGGTGGCGAACCTCTGGCCCTCCCAGGTGTTTTGGAACACAACTCCCAGAATTCCGAGCCTAGACTGCCAATGACAAAGGACTGTGGGAGTTATGGTCCAAAACGACTGGAGGGCCAAAGGTTCGCCACCACTGCGCTAGGCTGACCGTGAGCAGAGTTTCGACTGCAATACTGCAGTTTAATCACTGCGCAGTTCCTCCTCCCAAAAGGGGGGCAAGGGAGAAGCAAAAGCAAAGTGTTCTGCTTATATACCGCCCCATATTACTACAAGTAGTCTCTGGGCGGTTTACAATTTTAATTACAGAGTGCAGGCTACACATTGCCCCCCTCCCCCAGCAAGCTGGGTACTCATTTTACCGACCTCGGAAGGATGGAAGGCTGAGTGAACCTTGAGCCTGCTACCGGGGATTGAACCCAGGCCGTGAGCACAGTTTTACCTGCAGTACAGGCATTTAACCCCTGCGCCACGAGGCAGAGAGAACATTCCAAAAGATGCAGCTACTTCTGCTCCACGCTGAGCAGCGGCGGGCCCATCCTGCCTTCCTCCTTGCCAGCAGCCTGCATCCAATGCCCGGTGCCGGCAAGACCTACCTGCTATGGTATTCGGCCATGCCGTCTTGCTCCTCTAGGATCTGCCGCCCGGCAAAATCGATCGTGACCTTCCGGGAGAGGCGGGACGCATGCCGCAGCTCCCGCAGGGCTTTCTCCCGCTTCTCCAGGGCTTCCCGCTCCTGCTTCGAGAGCCACTGGTTGGAATCCGTCGCAAAATAGTCCGACTCGTCATCGATCACTTGCGTCCGGCGTACGCTGGGGAAGGAAACGGAAGAGGGCCACCAAAAAAGACCCACAAGCACAGCGTCAGCCAGGATGAAACTGGCTCCATTGGTGCCGCTGGTCCAATCCTGCCTCTGTCCCCTTGGCCCTGGTGGACTAGCAGAAGCTCTCCTGGTCCTCTCTCTCAACATATGATTTTTTTTTTCGCCATCTGCAAAGCCATTCTCTATTGCTTAGCTTGGTTACTTGTGTTAAACTGTTTTAAACTGTTTTAATTGTTTTTTATTTAATAGCTGTTATTAGCATTTTCTTTATTTAATAGCTGTTATTCGTATTTTCTTATGTTGAAAACCGCCCGGAGTTCCTTCGGGAAGACGGGCGGTATATAAGCCCAATAAATAAATAAATAAATAAATAAATAAATAAATAAATAAATAAGAAAAGACCCCAAGAGGCATCAGAGTCAAACCGGCAACGCTTTGCATACAAAGCAAGTGTGCTCATCAATGACGGCCCCTTTTAAGGCATTTATTTTCAACCATGCCTACGGCTAACTACAAGAAGTATCATTTTGCATTAGCTTGCCATGACTGAGATTCAGAATCTTCTGAAGCTTTATTCGTAGCAGAAATGTGCTGAACATGTTGATAAAAGGAGGAGGGAAAACAAGAAAGGGTACAGATGAGGCAGAAAAGAAAGGAGCCTGAACATACCACAAAGAGGTGCAGGCATGTCCAAACTTCGGCCCTCCTGATGTTTTGGACCACAACTCCCAGAATTCCAAGCCTCTATTTCCAATGGCAAAGGACTGTGGGAGTTGTGGTCCAAAACATCAGCTGTACTAGCCAGATGAGGAATGCAGATAAGGTCAGTGATGGGGGACTAGCTTATAAACTCTAGCACACATCTGTAAACTCTAAGGGCCTTTTCACACGACCCCTAAGATCCGCTGGCCACTTAAATTCGGACCACAGATCTTGGGGGTTCGTTGCTCTTCCTGCGTCCCCACCCCTCCGCACTTCCTTGCTCCTGTCTGCGTGAGAGGAGGGAGAGAAAAGTGGACAAAAGAATGCAGGCTCACCTCCGTTTGCCGGTCCAAGCCTCCCCAAGCCCCGTCGTCGTCCTGATTCCTTCTCTTAAAGGGGCGGGAGGCAAAAAAACCCAAACAGAAGCGAGGAGAGCCCGGCACTCACCAGATTACATGCGGATCTGGGGATTTTCACCCTCCAAGAGCAGGTACATGAAAAGTGCCCTGGGACGCACTTAGGTGGGCGTGGTCGCACTTAATTTCCTGCAAACTCCGGAGCTGGTGGGGAAACAATTGTAAGCTCCGGAGCTGGCAGCCATTTGCGGCAGAGTTTAGGGGTCGTGTACAAATACCCTAAGACACAGCATTTGGGTATTAACCCACATGTACGCTCTTATTCTGCAGAATACATTTATTTATTTATTATATTTTTATACCGCTCGTCTTCCAGAGGAACTCCGGGCGGTTAACAATAAGGTTCAAGAACAGTAAAACACAAGAAAAAATAATAATACAATAATGAAAGAAAGTCAACAGCGAGAGGCATCAAAGGGAGGGGAAAAAAATTAAAGGTTGCCAAATGCCTCCCGATAAAGCAAGGTTTTAAGTGCTTTTTTGAAGGCAGGCAGGGACTGTGCAAGGCGCAACTCACTCGGAAGATGGTTCCAAAGCGAGGGACCCTCATAGCAGATGTTCTCTTTTTCTTCCACCTTATAGGTAATTCAAAATTGGCTTACCAAACGGTTTGAACTGTATGTTTTTGCAACAGCCCCCCCCCCAAAAAAAAACAGACTGCTGCAGGTAACTTTGAAGCATTATTAAAGATTCGGCTTAATAAACAGAGTAAATTTGGCCAATGCTGTCATTTCAAGCAACTACAGCGGCCTCAAGGCCAAAGGTGAGACGACGTCTCATTATCTTGGCCAGGGATATAAGAAAAGCATCCTACTCGTGTTAAGCAAACAATCTAAACCGGTTACCCACTCTGCCTGCTTCTATAGTAAAACGTACAGGATCGCCGCCCCTGTTTGTCTTAACGTTGTAAGCCACCTTGGGCCCTCCGGGGGGGGAAAAAAAAGAGATATAAGCATTTTGAACAAATAAATAATAAACAAGTAACTCCTTCAGACACGGACCTGGTCTTGTCGTACTCCAGCAGTTTCTCCTTGTGTTTCACCGCCATCTCCAGACCGGCCTTGAGTCGAGCCTCCTGATGCGGAAGCAGGTCTGTCCCGCCGGCATCTGCCTTCCCCGAACTCTCACTGCCTGCACCTGTTGGGAACCAGAAGTGTTTGCAAAGAACCAAGAGGCAGATCGCACAATGTGCTGTTGTGCCCTGGAGCCCATTTCATGGGAGGACAGTCCAGAGCAGTGGTTCTCAACCTGTGGATCCCCAGAGGTTCCTGGACTGCAACTCCCAGAAATCCCTTCTAGCACAGCGAGTGGTGGAGGCTTCTGGGAGTTGCAGTCCAGGAACCTCTGGGGACCCACAGGTTGAGAACCACTGGTCCAGAGGCTCTGGCATCTATACTCTAGGTACAGTCGGGCAATGCATTGCCAACCAGAAAGAAAATTTAAAGTACTGAGTGATGGTATTGAGTGGCTGGTCTGGCTACCTCGATGGGAAGTGGCTGCCTATCCAGCACATCCAGTAGTGATATTTAAGCATATCACTCAACAATATAAAGTGTTGCCGAGTCGGTAGCTGCTACAGCCACCCTATTCTAGTTCAATGGGAATTATGGTGTTTGTGGGTAACAAATGTCCTATAGACAGTTTTGTCTGGGCACAAAAGCCCTCCGATCGGAGACCCACCTGCCAAGAGTTTCTTCAGCAGCTTCTGGCTTTTGTTGGAGTCTCTTTGCAGGATATCTTGTTCTTCTCTTGTACAAACCTAAAGGGGCCAAAGAGCGATTCAAGTTTGTTTTGCGTGGAAGAAATGCAGGCACACTACATTGAGCGGGATCACTGATGTGCAGCCTGGTCCAAGGGTGTTGTTGTTGTTATTGTTGTTGTCGCTGCTGCTGCTGTTGTTTTGCAAGAGCAGCAGAACCACCATCAGGCCGCACCTGGAGTATTATGTATAATTTTGGTCTCCGCATCTCAAAAAAGACATAGTGGAACTGGAAAAGGCGGAGAAGAGACTGACTAAGATGATGATTACTGGGCTTGATGCGTCCTCTGCTACTTTAACTCAGGCCCTACCAAGAGAGGCAGGTGGGCCAAAATGCACAGGGTCGCCCCAGAATAAGGAAGGCCGGGCTGACATACCAAAGTCCCGCAGAACAAGCAAGGACCGGAGCCCTCCTGTTCACAGACGATGCGGCCGCAGGTCAGGCAGTTGTTGATGAGACGGTGCTTCTGGGCTAAGCATTCGCAGGGGTGGCGCCCCGGGAGCAAGACCGCCAGCTTATCCTGGCCCTCCTTGGTGTACAGGCTGACAAACTTGGCTTTCTTCTTGGCTGAAGAGCCGCTGGTGTTCATCTCCTGGGCCTGTTTTGCAAAGGAGGGGACAGGAGGAAGGAAAAAATAACCAGGTATCAGAAGGGGGGGTATAACAGAACTTTACGGGGGAAGGGGTGCTCCTTTGCCCAGATCCATCTGCCTTCAAACAACCGCAGCTGCCATTAGCTGGTATCTGCTTATATCTGCTTATATCTGCTTATATACCGCCCCATACCACTACAAGTAGTCTCTGGGCGGTTTACAATTTTTAATTACAGAGTGCAGGCTACACATTGCCTCCCCCACCACCCCCAGCAAGCTGGGTACTCATTTTACCGACCTCGGAAGGATGGAAGGCTGAGTGAACCTTGAGCCTGCTACCAGGGATTGAACCCCAGGTCGTGAGCACAGTTTCACCTGCAGTACAGGCATTTAACCACTGCGCCAGGAGGCTCTGGAGAGGTTGTGTGTGTTGCATCGTTACAGTCATGACCAACCCTTCATGACCCCATCTCCATGGAGTTTTCTTTGGCATGAATACTGGAGTGGTTTGCCAGTTCCTACTCCAGGCGCCTACAGCACCTGGTATTCCCTGGTGGTCTCCCATCCAAGTACTAACCAGGGCCGACCCTGCTTAGCTTCCATACTCATTCAAGATCGGATGTGCTTAGGGCATCCAGGCAGAAGTTAGTTCCCCTTAAATGGGCTCGTCAATAATCTCCCCGCCCGCCTATATTTGCTTACCAAAATATTCAACAATAATTCAACAAGGCGCCTTCACTTAGATGATAAGTAAAAGCTTTTATTTAACTGATGAGGTTTCACAGAAATATTCACTCGCTGGAAAATAAAAACCATGATTTCCTTTCCTGACATAAGAAATCTAAAGCAAACTTCAGAGGCAGAAGCCTCACTAATTCTCCTATAAAACTACATTGTTAAGCATTAGCCCATAGTCCATATGCAGAAACCATTCAGGGAAAAAATCCCTCTCTCTGTCTCTCTTCACAGCGTGGGAAAACCAGTCACATGTCTTCTTAGGCCAATCAGAGTTCACTTGCTTTTTAGACTGAATGCATCTTCCGGCTTTGTTTACAACCTTTTATGATTGCAGATCTACAGCAGATGAGGCATTGCATATTAGCGATGTTTAGGGCCTTAAAGACAGGCTTCTTCACTCTTAATTTACATTATGGGTGGGTGGGGAACAATAGGAATCTACTACAGCCTTCCAGGTATACTGCACTGTAATCTAGAGCTAGCATGAAAAAAATTACACTGGCTGCCAGTTGCTGCCCGGGCCCAATTCAAAGTGCTCATGCTTACATATAAAGCCCTAAATGGCTTAGGACCTGGTTACCTAAAACACTGCCTCCTTCCATATGAGCCTGCCCGTACCCTAAGATCAAGCCAGGAGGCCCTGCTGAAAGTGCCATCCCTCAAAGAGGGGAGGGGGGTGGCATGTCAAAACAGGGCCTTCTCGTGGTTGCCCCCCAACTTTAGAATGCCCTCCCAATAGAGACCCGCCTGGTGCCGACACTTTTGGCTTTTCGGTGCCAGGCAAAGACCTTCCTGTCCAGCCAGCCTTTTAATTAGAGAGTGTTTTTAGCTGGGCTCATAAGCAGCAGGGGTTTATAATTTTGTTGGCTTCTGCTTCTATTCCTTTGCAACACAAGCATCCACCAAGCGAACTGGTCCCTAAAGTGTCCAAGAAAGGCACGTACCTTGGCTAAGTCCAGCGGTGTTTTCACCTGCTTTGCAGGCTGTTCTGCTTCAACATAAACAGGTGCTTCCACTTTGTTCCTCCCTTTACGCCTCCCCTTCTTAGTTTGGTCCCCCAGGTGAGAAACCTCTAAAAGATCTAAAGGGAAAAAGGGAAACCATTTCCATCACAAGTCTATTTTCCTCCCTTCCCATAACAGCTAACGGACCATCATGGGACAAATTCTCTTAAGGCGCTTTTACACGACCCCTAAGATCCGCTGGCAACTTAAATTCGGACCAGAGATCTTGGGGGTTTGCTCCTCTTGCTGTGTTCCCACCCCTCCGCACTCCCTTGCTCCTGTCTGCGTGAGGGGAGGGAGAAAAAAAGGGAGAAAATGCAGGCTCACCTCCGCTTTGCCCCCGGGAGCTGCCCCGGGAAGCATTCCAGTCTCTTAAAGGGGCAGGGGGCAAAAAAAAAAAAAAACCCAGAAGGCGAGGAGAGCCTGGCACTCAGTGCTTTGCAACCCGCATCTTAAATTTTCCACCTTCAGAGACCAGGTACTTGGAAATGCGCTGGGACGCGCTTAGGTGGGCGTGGTCGTACTTAATTGTTTTTAAAGTCCGGAGCTGGTGGGAAAAGAATTTTAAGCTCCACATCTGGGAGCCCTTTGCCTCGGATTTTAGGGGTCGTGTAAAAGGCCCCTTAGTGTAATTTTGCGCATTGTAACTTGGATCAAGGGCTAGAAGCATTTAATCTAAAATAACTTGGGACAAGAGGAGGAAACTTTTAATAGTAAAAGCAAGTGTCGCTGGATCGCTGCACACAGCTTTGATCTTGCCTATCATAATTAAAGGCTTCCTCCTTGTTTCATATCTGAAGACCCCCCCAAAGGTTTCCTCAGTGGCTCCTAGCGAGCCTCAGAATCCAAAGCAAAAAAGGGAACGGAAGCGTTCAATTACTTTATATTAAATGCTTCCAGCACCCAATCCAAGCCATGCTGGTGAAAAGCTATGCAACAGGATCTTACCCAATGAACAGTAGCATCTCAAAAAGTAATTGCTCACTTACTGATAGCACCTTCCGTTAGGACCAAAGGAACTATTCAGATTAAGTCCTCTACAGAAAGTTCTTCACTAAAAGACTTCACTGCAAATTAGTGCTAGTCTAACAATTAAATGCACTGGCTTAGATCTGCAGCAGCGTTGTCCTCTTATAAGCATTTAGTTGCTCTGATGGAAACCAGAAAGCTGGACTGGGTCTTTGAACTAAGTCAACAGAGCTCTGACCTTACCTGATTTCTGCTCAAGGTTTCTTCTAAGGCGCAGGTGAGCATGCCTCTACCCCCTGCCCCCATGCAGGGCTTTTTCAACCCTCCATGCATGGCTCGTGACCGTTTTTATTATGGTGGCAACGGAACACACACAGGAGGGAGTGTCATGAATGTGCACACAGAATAGAACCCAATGGGGACAAAAATTAGACAGCACATTGCTTCTGCTTAATTCTTCTTCTTTTCTTCTTCTTCTTCCACTTACCATCCTTTTTCGATTGCAGAGGCAAAGGGTCCGAAGTTGGCTGGTAGACCTTTTGCCACCTGGCTATTAATTCATCTATGAAGTACTTCTTCTTGCCATCCGTGCCCTGGATTAGGTCCGTGACGTACTCTCGAAACTCCTCCTCATGCTCAATCGACAATATATACCTGTAAAAGCAAAGAGAAAAGCAGGACCAGATCTTAAAGAGGTGCCTTCTTCAGAAGAGAAAACAAAGGCCAAACCCCGTTACCCCATGGTACTTAACTTCTCCAGAGCACTTTGGGTGTACTGAGACTGCTATTGACAAGGTGGCAATGTAAGGAATGACAATAACAAATAACATGGTGTGTTGTTTGTTCGTTTTGTATTGTTTGTCTCAGCCTTTCCTTGCCAGACTCTGTGTTTTGTGTTAGGGATGCGGTTGTCTGTTTTTGTTTTTGTTTTATTGGACTCTTAGTGCTGGCCTGTTTTTTTGGATAGGTTGTTTATGTTGTAATTTGTTGTACACCACCCAGAGCTCCTGCTAAGCAGGCCTGATCATTTAGCTAGGTCAGTGAGGGCGAACCTTTTAAAGACCGAGTGCCCAAACTGCAATTCAAAACCCACTAATTTTTCCAAAGTGCCAATACAGCAATTTAACCTGGATAGAGGTGGCTGTGAAGGGGCAATGTTGGGTGCACACAAAAAGTGCCATAGGTTCAACAACACTGAGCTAAGTAGTGCTTACAAAAGCCTCTGCAGAACAATGGAAGTTCTAGCAACCCATAAAAAAGATTCCAACATCCCGAGTGGCACTGTACCCACCATGCACAGATATGCGTAGGTATTTTGGCTTTTCTTAAAAATGCCTTGATAATGCTGAACATGTTGTCTTTAATTTATTCTGCAGAAGACGTATCTAAAACGCACTGTGTATGATACCTCCAAGATTACACAGAGAGCATTTCCCAACCGTCACCTAACAAATTTAACGTTATAAGGACTGCCAACTGCCTAGTAGGGGGACCTCCTCCTGTTTGTTAAACACAGAGAAATCAACACAACATGGAAAGTGTTATAGGAAGTGTAATCTAAGCCAACTGGAGAGCAAAGGTTCTGTACACCTGGACAACAGTGCTACTTTTGTTGTCACAGATTAACAGAGCTACCCCCTCCCAGGTTGGACATTTTTGCATGTGGTGAATGTCAGCTGGGACAACCAGTGTGATGTAGCGGATCAAGGAATGGACTAAGTCTCTGTAGGCCTGGGTTCGAATCCTTGCTCAGCCATGGAAGCTGAAGGAAGGCGTGCAATTGGTAGAACCACTCCTTAAAACCTCTGACTGACCTGGAGAGCCCCCTTAGGATCATCAGCACTTAATTTTGACTAGATCTGGAAGTTGAGTCATGGCAACTGGACTTCTTTTTCTTGAGAGACTGAAACATTTCGCTGCTCATCCAAACCGCTTCATCACTCTGAAGAAAGTTAGTTGCAGGTCCTCCATTTTATAGTCCGCTTTGACCTCTTGTCACCCTGGCCCAAAATAGGCTTATAAGATGGACAACAGCCTGAATAGGCTTGTTAGGTAGACAACCGTATCCATAGCCTTAAGGTGAACAATGGCCTAAGGTGCTGAAACCCATAAAGCAGGCATGTCCAAACTTTGGCCTTCCTGATATTTTGGACCACAACTCCCAGAATTCCAAGCTCAGATTGCCAGTGGCAAAGGACTGTGGGAGTTGTGGTCCAAAACATCTGGAGGGCCGAAGTTTGGACATGCCTGCCATAAAGTATGGGTCCTTAACGGAAGTCCTGTTGCCGTGACTCAACTTCCAGATAAACTCACCTGGATGCCTGGGAATCTTCACAGACATTTCGACTGGCTCCCTCTACAGCTGTCAAACTTAAAGCATCTGAACCAAGCAAGCTCTAGTCAAGGAGGGACCTCAGCTGAAGGCCATAAAGATCTTCGGGGTTAAAAAAGAGAGAGAGAGATGGCAAGGTCCAAAGATGCCAAGCGAAACGGGGGCAATTCCCACCCCAACCTTGGCGGGGGTCGCCCCCTAAAACCAGAAGCTCCTCTTTGAAAGCGGCCAGCAAGCAATTTAAGAATTTTATTCCCCCTCCCTCCTTTTTTTTAAATCCCGCCGCTCACTGGATGATCTCCTCGCCGACCTCCAGCCCGAAGCCGCCGCGCAGTTGCTCCGCGCACCACGACACCAGCTCCCGGTCGACCGCCATCGCCGTTCCGGCCTCCGCCCTGGGGGAAGGAAATGGTGGTTGCACCCGTGGGAGTACTAGCCGGCCGGGCGTCGGCGCGACGCCCTAAGAGCTCCGCCTCCGTGAGTGCCGCGCGTCAAAAGTTCCGCGCGTGGCTGGGCTGTGGGGTCTGCTCTCCTTCTCCTGCTATAGGGTTAATAAGACGGAGGAAGCTAGGAGTGGTTTTAAAGAGCTTCATAAGAAGATCCAGTGCAGCCTTGGAAAACGTGAGTGGCTGAGAAAGGTTGCTAGAGAGAGAGAGAGAGAGAGATCTGAGTCAAGTGGATAGAGGGACACTCTTCTCCCTCTCACAAAATACCAAAACTAGGGGACATCCACTCAAACTGAAGGTTGGGAGAGTGAGAACAGGCAAAAGAAAATATTTTTTTTTACTCAGCGTGTTGTTAGTCTGTGGAACTCCCTGCCACAAGAGGTGGGGATGGCATCTAGCCTGGATGCCTTCCAAATAGGATTGGACAGATTCCTGGAGGAGAAGTCCATCACAGGTTACAAACCATGAGGGAGATGTGTCATCTCCAGGCTTAAAACCGGGGTACTTCAAGGGCCAGATGCAGGGGAGGGGTATCAGGAGACAGATATCTAGTCTCGTAGGTAGGGGAAAGGATATTAGATATGTGGTAAGTGTAAACAAATAATAAAAGAGATGGAAGGTACTACAAAGAATGAAGAGACTATAATAGAAGAGAGGAGGCAGAATTATGCATGGAAGAAGAAGAAAAATCCTACATTTTCCTACCTGCATTCTGCTTCATCTCTTCCAAAGGCTGAAAAACAACAAGCAGTTCCTTTAGTCTGCAGGAGGTAGAAAAATATGCGCTTTGCATTGGGAGGGGACCACTTATCGGAAATCCAGATTGGCCTTGAAAACTAGAGAGCTTCATTAGAAAGGAGTGACTGTTATTGTTCCTATCTCAGTCTTACAGTCTTCAAGCATTCTGCTTTATTCTCTTGGGAAAACAGAACTTTTATCTTTCGGATATACAGTACAGTATTGCAAGTATTTGGCATGAGTCCTTGTTTGGGAGTGTTTTATCAACTTTACCCATTTTTGGAGGCAGTGTTATTGTTATAGAGTATCCCAATTAGTACTGTTCAAAAAGACAAAGGCTGTTGTTTCCTATTATTCCAAAACGCTAAAGGCAATGATAGATTTAAAACTAGCAGCTGTCATGTAGGCTGGCCAAAATACAGTGCCCTAAATTGCAGGTGCAAATTGCCTCTGGTGAAGAAGACAATGCTTGTACATCTGTCCTATGACTTGGCACACAAGGAGGAATACTGTACAAGCATTAATAATTGCTGCATTTTAATTGGTTGTACTCACATTAGTATCTGTAAGAAAAAGTAGAGCAAATTATCTTATGGATTCAGGAAAATAGATTTGCCAGAATCAAAGCAAATGAAGAAGAGTATGGATTTATTTCTTCCCCTCCTCAACTACTCATATCCCCTTTTGAAACTTCCTCCTTATTTCTGCATTCTAACTACATTTTTCCAATGGCAGCTCTGCTTTAAATGAAAATCAATTCTGCATCTATTAATGGCCAAGTTTAGAAAACTTTGTAACACCAGACTGACACTATGTCTGTGAAGATTCTCAGTCATCCAGGTGAGTTTTTCTGGAAGCTGAGTCATGGCAACAGGACTTCATTAAGTACCCATACTTGATGGGTTTCCGCACTTTAGGCCATTGCTCACCTTAAGGCTATGGAGACTGTTGTCTACCTAAGGAGCCTATTCAGGCCATTGTTCATCTTAAGAGCTTATCTCAGACCAGGGTGACAAGAGGTCAAAGCTGACTATAAGATGGAGGACTCACACTAGCTGTATTTAGACTGATGAATCTGTTTGGATGAGCAGCGAAACGTTTCTATCTCTCAAGAAAAAGAAGTCCAGTTGCCATGACTCAACTTCCAGATCAGACTAACACTACTGCTTAAAATAACTATTTCTAGTTTGTCTTCAGCAGGAAACAACACTGAATCTCCCAAGGTGTTGTTGTTTTTTGTTGTTGTTGCTTTAATCAGTACAGATCTGGCCTTCAACACTGGTAAGATAACAGAGGACTTCTGACCGCAGGGACGATTCAGCCCTCCTCCACTTCTTCAGGCCTTTCCATCATTTATGACTCAACCAGGCCCAGGGACCTATCACTCTACATTCGTTTCCCATGCCAGCATCAAGGAGGTGTATTCATGCTACTATGCAGGCTGAGCGGGGGTGGGGGACGGGACTTTATATTTTGACTAGCCCAGAAAGCAAAGCAAAGCAAAGTGTTTTGCTTATCTACCACCCCACAGTACTTCAAGCACTCTCTGAACGGTTGTTATCATGATTTTGCTTTCTTGCCAGGTTAAAAAGAAATGAAACTGGCATAGTAGGTCAGCCAGTACTCCTTTTAAATCTGTGTCTGTGAAGATTCTCAGTCCTCCAGGTGAGTTTATCTGGAAGTTGAGTCATGGCTACTGGACTTCTTTTTGAGAGATATAAACATTTCGCTGCTCATCCAAACAGCTTCATCAGTCTGAATACAGCTAGTGCAAGTCCTCCATCTTATAGTCAGCTTTGACCTCTTGTCACCCTGGTCTGAATTAGGCTCATCAGATGAACAATGGCCTGAATAGGCTTGTTAGGGAGACCATAGTATCCAAAGCCTTAAGGTGAACCATGGCCTAAGGTGCTGAAACCTATCAAGAATGGGTCCTTAGCTATGGCCTTGGTGGTGAAGGCTTTTTGATTTGTCTGGGTATTGTTGAAAGCACACCCTGATAAGTAGCAGATAGACTATGCCTGAGGCTGCCACCTCTGTTAAGAGAGGGGGTTTCCATGCTCACATGAATGGCTTCCCTTACTCCTCTCTCAAAAAATCTGTGATCTCAGAGGGCACTTCTTGCAATGCAGAATTAGGGGTGGGGCGCTAGAGATCCTGGGGTCAAATCTAGCGCTTCTGAGTCCCAAATCTATCCTCTGTGATCCCCCCTAGCATAGCAGTATAATCTGAGGGTCTCCCAACATTGTTTCTTACTGTATTTGCTTTCTTTCTGAAAGGTAGACATCCCCCCCCCCCGAAGACTTAGTGGCAATAAGAAGTATAAATGAAAATATGCTGATATTGTTATTTAGCCTTACCCACCAGTAACTTCTATGAAAAATCAGTGTGTTGGGATGAAATATGTTTATTTCCTTTGTATTAATTGTACCCAAAGAAATATTTTTGGAACTTTCCATTCATTATCTGGATTTAGGGCCATGCAGTGGATCCCAGTTAATGATAGTAACTAATAGGAGGACAGCAGTCAAAACACTGTTCAACTAATAGGTTTGTGTTAGCCCTTAAAATAATTTTAAACAGCTTGCCTATTGCAATGTAGATCAGCACCAAATGATATAGTTGCTAGGAGAGTAGTTTCCTTTGTCTGTTCTAAACTACAGATGCTAGACATGAATAAAAGGCAGTCATTTGTAAATATTTCATAGTGCAGAAGGAGTCTCTCATTTGACTGTGAATTATAGCTTGTCAGTAATCAGATTAAAAATACATTTATTTCCATTTTGTTCTCATAATTTTATTTCAACATGTGTTCAGATATCCCTTTCACTTTTCTTTGGATCACACAACGAAGTATATTGGCCTGGCAAGTTCATTATCTAGTCAACAAGTTAATTATAACAATAATTCTTGCAAATCTCCTCCTACAATTACATTTTGCAAAATGGGACTAAAGTGGCTTAAAACAAATTCAATTGGCTTAACAGTGTAATATCTGCAGTGACTGCAAAGCAATCAGACTTTTAAACCACTTTAGGCTCATTGACTTCAGTGGTACTAAATTGGTTTCAGCATCTAATTAGTTCAGCTGTATTTGGTTTTGAATTGCACTGTTAATCTTTCTAGATAGCTAATGGCCAGCATTTAGCACCTGAGAGAGGAGCTGTATTCAGTGCCTGTCAGAGAGACTGAAAACAACAAAGAGAGCAGGGGCACTTTACAGACAAGCATATTCATTATCATTACAGCATTACCTTTCATTGTCTGATTAGATTAAGGACCCTGCTACCTAGAACTGTGGATTCCCAGGACAGAAACTGGTAAAACTGCTCCTTTGATATCTCATTTGCCTTTAAAGCCTTATTAGGGTCACTATAAGTTAGTTACATAGCATGCACACACACATACACACCAGCGTCTGGCATTGTGATTGAGGTTGTGTGAATAATTAAAATAGGAGGGAAGATAAATACAAAAAGTATTGACAGTGACTCTGTTATTCACATTGCCCTTTCACAGAGTTGTTGCTGATAAACCAAACAAGCCAATTAGCACATTTAGTATGATAAGAAACCATTATTCCAGCCTTTGGTTAAGTGGCCTCAGTTTTCTAGCGGATGTAATTTAGCAATCTCTAGCTGTAGCATTGTATTCTCGAAGGCTTTCACTGCCAGTATCTGATAGTTGTGAGTTTTTTGGGCTGTTTGGCCTTGTTCTGGAAGTTTTTCCTTCCTGTCGTTTCGCCAGACTCTGCTACCCCTGGTGGCATTGAAACTTCTTAATCCCTTCCTCACAATAAAATAACTAACACCTATTTTCTGGCGGTTAAGCTTACACTGCATAGGACAAGTTTCCTCAACTTAAAAAAACGCAAGTCTCCCTCACTTTATAACCCAGAGCACAGAGAGAACTCCTACCGTGTTTCCCCCAAAATAAGACAGTGTCTTATATTACTTTTTGCTCCCAAAGATGTGTTAGGTCTTATTTTCAGGGGATGTCTTATTTTTCTATGAAGAAGAATACAGTACACATTTATTGTTACCTTATTATTGGGAGGCCTTATTTTCAAAGGGATGCCTTATATTTCAGCAAGAGGCAAAACTGTAAGTAGGTCTTATTTTTGGGAGATGTCTTGTTTTTGGGGAAACAGGGTAGTTCCCTGAGCTCCTTGCCCTCTGAAGATGGCAACCACAGACTCTGGCGAAACGTCAGGAAGAAAAACTTCCAGGACATGGCCAAACAGCCCAAAAAACACCCTTGATTTACTTTTTCTTTGCCACTCCAGGTTTACTTGAGAGTGAGTGACAAATCCTCCTATGAAGGCCACGGAGGATTTGGTTTGTAACTACACCATTGCTGTTTCTCATGGCAGATCTGTGTGGGTTTTCTTCTGAAGTAATCGGTCCCCTTATTCTATGAAAAATGCAGAAGAACATTGTGCTGACCTTGAAAGGATGCCAACTGGGAAACACTTTTAACATATTTATTTCATCAACATCCCTGCTTTCCTCATAAATTACTCAGTGTGCTACAATAGGTTTTTCCTTCACAAAAGCGGATCCATTGGAGAAATGGAGCACTGCCCTACCACATACTAAGTTACTCCTAGATTTAGTCTGCAAGTGAATGCTTTCTTGATGGCTTGTGTGTGTGAAAGATAAACAGAGAGACACAGAGGGAGAACAGGATTACCCATTTCCCTATGAATATCTGCAAAATCCAGTTCTCAGCATAGTGGATTTTGCCAGTTATTTGTCTGAAGCTGGGAAAGATGCAGCCTGCACTGGAGTTGAGGCTTTACAACTGCAGCTGAGAAGGCTATTTATTGGATATCACATTCCAGTTCTTCAAACCACACAGACATTATGCATATACCTTTCCATGTTGGCTTTCTTTTAAAACTATATGTGTTACAGTATAAATACAGCATTCCCTGAGAAAAGTTAAATTTGCTCCTTCTTATTTAAAAGGCCTTATTCAGGATAGTTCATGGTACCCAGACATGTTTATTCAAAAGTGGGGTCCAATACATTCTATAGGGTGATAGGAGTGCATCTGTTAACAGAGCCTTGACAGAAGGGACTTCAGAAGCTTAAACACAGGTAAAATGTAGTGACTATTCCTAACAACACTCATGAGAAAGCAGAGGTCAATTTAATTAACACCAACAATGGTGTTAAATATGGGGTGGGGTGGGAGGAACTATTGTCTTGATATATAGGAATACTGGAGTGGTTTGCCAGTTCTTACTCGAGGCACCTACAGCACCTATTCCCATGGACTATGGTAAATTCTGCTATGGAAAATTTATTTATTCATGTATTTTTAAAGAGGGTTTTTTTACCCCCCTTGGAAAAGGACTCAATGTGGCTTACAGTAATGAGAGATAATATCCAATTAAGTACAATTAAGACACGTTCAAGTACTGAGAGCAGGGAATTGAGGGACATATTTTACACCATTGTGCTCAATGGTTCATCCACCCCTGGTGGTGGTGGTGGGGGGGGGGCACAAAATGCCGCCAAAAACCCGCCTCTCAGGATTAGAGAGAAGCCACTGAGGCAGGCCGCTCCTCTAACGGCCTAAAATATAAAAGGCCGCCCGCGGGGCCGCCCGCCCCTGATTGGCCAGGCCGGCGTCTCGCCGGGGCCAATCGGAGCGAGGCGCGCGCGCGGGAAAGACGAAAAAAAGGAAAGAAGCCCGCGGGGCGGCTGGGCAAACGGTCCGATCCGCAGCGGGAGAAGCAGCGCGGCTTTGGGTGTTGCTCGCCTTCGGTTTTTGTATTGGGCCGGCCGGCCGGGATCCGTTAGGATGGTGCGGACCAAGGCGGACTGCGGGGGATCTAGCGGAGCGTACCGGAAAGGCAAGGAGCTAGCGCTTAGGGTTGCCTGCGTTTGTCGTGGTGGAGGGGGCTGGGTGGGCTGGGCTGGAGGGGTTGGCAGCAGAAGCATAGGGACCCTGCCTGCCACTCTCCAGGGGAATTTTGGAGAAGGTAGCCGCCTTTTTAGCCTGTGCAAAAATTCCGGGCTAAAATCAAAGAAAACAACACGAAAAACAAGAAACATGCGGCACCTTAAAGTCTTTCATATTTAATGTAACGTTTCGTGGGGAGGGAAAGCCAGAAGGGAAAAGAGGGGCCGTTAATTCCCTTTAGACAAAACTGGGCGATATAAGTTTTTAAACCCCTAATTTATTTTATTTTATTTTTGCAAGTGGGGGGGGGAGGAGGAACCGCTTTGCCGTTATGTGGCTGAAGTCCTGCTGCGGGAGTGGGGGTGGAGAAATCCAACCCCGCCCTATTCACCAAAGGAAGACCCTTAAGTAGGAGCGAGTTCCCGCGGGTGGAGACGCCACGGCCGTTCCCCGCACGGTGGTGCAGCAATATGATTTTGATTGATTCGTTATTTATCGAAAACGGGTGGTTTTTTGTTTTTGTTTTTGTTTTGTTTTTGCCCCGCCTTGCTGTTCCAAAGAATCCCAGAAGGCTTCCATAATTGGGACAATATTTAAAAAGCCAAAAGCAATAGGTATGCAAATGATTAAAAGGATTAAAGCAGTATTGTGAAAAATGGTCAGAAAAATGAATGCTAAAAACCCGCCTAAAGGCAACACACCAAAGGCACCCAATTTGAACACCAAAAAAATTGAGCTAAAAACAGTAAGCATGCAAATATTAAAGAATTAAACAAGTATTGTATTTAAGCCAGTAAAAAGCAATGTTAAAATAGCACACTGGAAAGCAACAAGGATCCAATCTAAAAAAAAAAAAGTGAACCTTTGAGTTGGAGATCCTTTTTGACATGAGGCCTGGAGGCACTTTGATTTGGTTTTTGCCATGACAGGGTTCTGTCTTCACGTTTCCTAAATGGAAGAGGGGGTGTGGATTGGAGTAAGAAGGAGCTCAGGTGTGTTGCTGGAAGATGCCCTCTTTGTTGGATGGGGGTGGTGTGGTTGGGCTTTGGGGACAAGGACATCCTTAAACTCTTGAAGACAATGGAGCCAAGTTGGCTGTGAGATCATAGAAGCCGAGTGGTACCGCATAGGTATTTTGCCATTTTTCAAATGGTCAAGCACTTTTGGACACATTGGACCAGGGGTCCTCAAAGTTTTCAAACAGCGGGCTGGTCCACAACCCCCCACCCAAGACGCCACTGGGGGCCGGACCACAGTCCCCGTCCCCCCCCAAAAAGTCTGACAATTTAAATTGCCCCGCTTGGCTGCAGCCGGTGCCTCGACCATCTGGGTGGCGGGTGGGTGGACCAGGAGACCTTGCCGTGGCCCTCCCACTTTGAACTGTTCCGCTAGTTAGCATGCCGATCATCTGGGCGGTGGGTGGAGGGAATGGGGGAAGCGACATAGCCCACTTCAGCAATAGAAGCAGCTGCAGAGGCTGGCTTGCTTGGGAAGCAGGGGGTAGGTGGGGGGGTCTGCAATTGGACCCGGGGGCTGGGTTCACGACCCTGGGGGGGTGCATCTGCCCCCCGGGCCTTAGGTTGAGGACCCCTGCATTGGACTCTAGAGCAGCATTTGGTAGAATGAGAGACAGTCTGGGCCAAAATGGCACACTTCCAGCAGCATGGAGGCCTCTCCATGGTCCTTGTTCACATATTGATATACTGTACAGGAAAACCTTAAACTAGGTATAGCATATTTGGTAGAGATACTTTTCTGTTTTGCTCGAAAACTATAAGCCTGGCATGTTCTTTGTTCAGTTACAACTGGACCCTTGTATAGTATAACAAGCGGTTTGTTTAACAGAAAAATCCGCTTAAAGATAGGGGGAAATCGCTTAACAGAATCGCCTATGGAGCAAATCCGTACAACAGAAAAATGGTCGCGATTAGGGATTAATCCATTTTCAGTGCATTCCTACTGGAAATTTGTACAAAGGGAAATTTGCTTAACAAAATTTCATTTGGAACAAATTAATTCCTTTATACAAGGCACCGCTGTATTTTGCCTGATTATGGACAGACTGGGGGTGGGTGGGCGGGCGGAGGGCAGCTTGGCCTCATGTGGGAGGGAGTTTCACAGCAGAGGTCCTCTCTCATGTTCTCATCAAACACATCTGTAAAGACGGCAGAAGGAAGGGAAAGGCCTCACCTGTTTAAAACAGTGGTTCTCCACCTGTGGGTTGCCAGGTGTTCCTGGACTGCAACTCCCAGAAGCCTTCGCCACTTGCTGTGCTGGAAGGGGTTTCTGGGAGTTGCAGTCCAGGAACATCTGGGGACCCACTGGTTGAGAACCATTGATTTAAATACTTGGGAGTCTTAGGAAGGGGGAGGAGGTCTTTCAGGTGGCCTGGGTCTAATCTGTAATATCGTTCTCTTGCTGCAATTTCAGTGGTTGCTGCTCGGGCGCCCCGGAAGGTGCTTAGCTCTGGGAGTACCAACGTGCGTCCTTCTACCTCAAGAAGAAGTGAGTATACTTAAGTGGCCGAGATTTGATTCCATTTTGGTTTTCAATGTTAGTTGGGTTGGGGCTATGAATACCTAGCTGCCTGCCTATCATCTTCTGATCTGGATAGAGAATTCTTGGATTTTGACCCTCAGTGGTTCCTCGTAGCATGATACGTAGCAAGGGATTACGGGAGTTGTCTCATAAAAAGAAATGTTTCCCTTGCTTTTACGCAGGTTCTTTTTAAATGAGTGATGAACTGTCACTCAGTTGTACTATGACAGTAGAATCTTTGTCTAGGATTCAGTCCTAAATATGGTAGGTACATGATAATGCACAGTTGAGGATAAGTCACTGAAATGAGCTGGACATGCTCCTTAAAAAAAATCTGTAGTGATTTATGTGTTTAAACTAGATGGGATTTTTCTTTGTTAAGTACAGTACAGGAGGACCCCCGTATCCACTCATTCAGTTATCCACTCTTTCAGTTATCCACGGTTGGCAGAGGAAAAAATTAAATTCAGCAGCTGTAGAACAAGCTATTGTTACAAATAGTATCTGTAAAGCAAGCTACTGTCACAAACAGTGGCCATAAAGCAAGCTACTGTCAGGAAACAACAGCTTGAGGGTGGGCGGGCAGGCGTTCTCTCTTAGCCACGGTTTTCATAATCCACAGGAAGGCCTGGAACCAATCCCCAGTGGATACCGGGGTCCTACTGTACAATAAATTCAGTAGCTGGTTACCTCAACTGCCTTTTTTTAAAAATCAACTTTTAAAAATAGAGGGTGATGCCATAATCCACTTTATGTGGTGTAAATCACACTGCTGAATTTCACATCAGGTGTTCAGTTTTCCTATATATTGATGTACAATTTGTTTTGGCATGAAAGTGTTTATGGCTGCCTCCTACTGTGTGTGTATTTTTGTAATTGCTGGGCATTAACATATTGTTAATCATCTTGAGCAGGTCACTGTAAATATTCTGGTGGCCACCCAGTGTGTGTGAGGCCAATACCACCATGGCAAAAAGGAATTGGAGAATTTTTTCAGCAGTCCCCAAAACATGTGGAAAAGGAGAACCAGCCCACTGATGAGGAACCAGGATGCAGTGGAATAAAGAAAAGTAGAAGGAAGTAAGAAATATATGCCTTTGTTTTCTCTCTGTAATGTACCCTTAGCAATGTGACACATTTCATATTATACTTCTCCCTTTAACAAAGCTTGAGCTGTGGTGCTGGATCCCCTGACCCCTTGCCCCTGTGTAGTCCAAAATCTTATGCCTCCAAAAACATAACTACTGTGCACTAAAAAGCATAAACAATTCATTTTCTCTCTCATACACCCATGCACCAGTCTATCAGGGTTCTCTTCCCATGCAGAACCGCACTCCAGATGTTTTGGACCACAACTCCCACAGTCCTTTGTCACTGGCAATACAGGCTTGGAATTCTGGGAGTTGTGGTCTAAAACATCGAGTGCTGAAGGTTCTCCATGTGTAATGAGCCTTAAAGTCCCTTTTGAACCCTTGATCCCACAGACTTAATAAGATGCTGCTTGATTGGGTTTGCGGGGAGTAGAGTGGATGCTTGCAGTGTTGAACTCATGAAGCTCTGAGTGGCCAGAGACACAGCGTGCATTGAAATATTTGTTTATTGATAAAAAATGCATGTATAACCAAAACTGTTCTACTCTGACCCATGCTGTTCAAGGGAGATGTGTATGCTTTTAAAACCTGGTTTTTTTTTAAATAACAGTTTTGAAAGCATATTTTTTATTTATTTTTTCAATTCTAAAGTCTCCAATACTGCGTTCTCCTAATACTGGAAGAATTGCCCAGCCACGACCTTGTTAACCTTTCTCCTTCTTTCTTCAGAGCTCTTCCCCTGCCTCCTTATCCCGAAGACAGCGGAGCACTCTCAGAAGATGATCAAAAATGACAGATCTTGCCATACTCCCATGTCTAGGCTGTATGTCTCTGTATATATTTGCATGCATAATTTTGAGTAAAGGTCCTTTTTTATTCATAGGACCTCAACATTTAAATGACTGCATTGTAACCCGAGTTTCAGTATCCCCTGGGAGGTGAGCTGTCACTGAAGCACTTCCATGCTGAGTAAAAGGATAATTAAGTGGTTTGTGTTAAATAGTGTTTGTTTCTCTGAGCACTTAATAGATTTTGCCATATAAAAGTGAATTAGACTGTCTTATTAAATTTTGTTATTTTTGATATATGTGTTTTGAGATAACTCGTTCCCTTGAGTCTTACATTTGCAATGCCTTTATAAATCCAAGGGGAAGCTAAACTGAAATGCTTTTTGAAGGCTAAGAACCTTACTTTATAATAAAATAACTTATGGAATAATTAAAAATGATGGATTTTCCTTTTGTATCACTTTCTGTCGGGGAAGGGTATAATTTAAGAGTTCACAAGTGGGAAGTGTTTAGGTAGAGGAATAACGCCTATTAAGATTTAAAAATTTAAATCTGTGAAAGATGCTGATCTCGAAGAAAGGGCCCCCAAGCAGCGATGTTTGAATGCAAATGTCAATAAACCACAGGTCTCTGGTTGAACAAATGGTTAATGTGTAAGAGCCTTAACATGCATTTGTCATACATCCATTATGTGATACATGACTAGGTCAGATGTGATGGGTTTACTCTGTCTCTGGATCCTCTGAGTATAAAAGTAGGTCCTGATAGCTGTTGTGAGTTTTTCAGGCTGTTTGGCCGTGTTCTTGAAGTTTTTCTTCCTGATGTTTCGCCAGTCTCTGTGGCCAGCATCTTCAGAGGGCAAGGAGCTCAGGGAACTAAGTTCTCTCTGTGCTTTGGGGTGAAGTAAGCCTGTTTCTATTTCATTGTTTAACTGTAGTAAGGGTTGGGGCATAGATTGCAAATAGAAAGAATGTTGGGAGCCTTACTAGACTCCTGGCAAATGAGCATGGAAAATATGCAGAAACATGTAAAAACATCAAACACGATATGCTACATGTTGGGAGTTTGTTGCAGGCATGTTCAAACTTTGGCCCTCCTGATGTTTTTGACCAGAATTCCAAGCCTGTATTTTCAATGGCAAAGGGCTGTGGGAGTTGTGGTCCAAAACATCTGGAGGGCTGAAGTTTGGACATGCCTGGTAGAGACTGCTTTAAATAAGCTATTAGGAAATGTTTCACTACCCCTGCTTATGGCCAAACTGGACCGAAGGTTATTTTCTTCCTTCTGTTCCAGCGAACAGAAATGTACTTTAAATGTGTGCCATTTTGGAGGTGTTACATGCAACACTTATTTGAAAGCATGGGTCAGAGAAAAGACTCGCTTAAATGTGACAGGTGCAGAATGAGAGCTCAGCCACTAGGAACATTTATTAGTACACAGTTGTGCCTACTCAGCAATGCCTCTGCAACAGTTCATTTTCTACATTCATAAAAACAAAGTCTTGCGGCAACATAAGCCCTAGTTTTACTTGACAACTAATGATACAAGCCCTTTAGCAGTTAGGGAGTGCAAGCAGAAGGCAAAAACTACAATGATTAACTTAACAAAAGCAACACTTTCCTGGTACCTTAAATACCAGTTTTGTTTGTAATTGAGCTTGTGCAGATGCCAGCTCATGGAAAAGCTTATCCCAAACAAAAGCTGTTTACCTTTGAGATGCAAAAGACAGTTGTTGCAGGGGAACTGGCTGACACAGCTATCTAACAAATTATTTGAATGGTCAAGAGAGTCAATACTGTAGTTGCATAGAGATGTTGATTCAAGTAAATGAAATGCTAATCGCCTCATTTAGGCAAGGATGTGTGTCAACCCCAATTGCTACTAATAACAGTTAAGGTAAAAATAGGGTCCTGTCCTGGCATCTTTTAAGGCTAATAGGTTTGATGGGAGGATTTTTTATGACCTATAATAGAAATTCTCCTCTTAGGAGTTTTTATTAATATAGCCCTTTCTCAGATGCATGGAACATAGTACAGTGGACCCTTGTATAACAAACAGCTTGTATAACAAAATTTCTACAACATAAAAAATTCAGGAGATACGGGAAATTTGTTTAACGTAATCGCCTATGGGGAGAATCCGTACAACATAGAAATGGGATCACTGTTTTCAATGTATTCCTATGGGAATTTGTATAAAGGAAAATTTGCTTAACATAATTTCATTTGGAACGAATTAATTCCTTTAGACAAGGTACCACTGTATAGTATTTAAACCACAAGTTGTGTGGGTGAGACATAAAATGGAGTGTATAAAAGGATAGTAGTACTGTATTAATACTGTTTATTAAGTATTGGGTCCAGACATACAGCATGCTACAAAAGGTTCCTTTATTCCACAAACGAGATGCATGACAAACACACACATACAATAAATACCCATAGCTCCACCCCCCAGTTCAGCCCACTAGGCGTTTCCTCATTACAAGGTCCACCTGGCTTCAACTGCTGTAAGCCTTACTCTTAAAATAACCTATACACAATACCCTATACACTACACTGTTCACACAAAAAGCTAGATGATCGTTACACAAAAGGCTAGATCTTTTTCGTAGTTTCTGTCCCATTTGGTGGTAGGGCCCACTATTCTAGTTTTTGCCAGCCATTTGGGACAGTCGTGAGCTAGGTCTGCGTGAATCCACGTATTCTCTACCTAGAAAGCCTTGAAAAGAGTCGTCATTAGTCAATATTGCCTTGATACAGTACAATTAATTATGAAGAGAGTATTTTTTTTTCAGCGAATCTTTTTTAGTTAACAAAACCCACTGCAACTACCTTTACATTGTCTATCCAATGCATTAACATTGACCTTTTAGGAGAGTGGCTCTTGGACTAGCAGCAAATCTGATAAGCAGCCATTCCTCCTGCTATCAGTCATGTCTTTTTAGGGAACCTAGAAATAGTCATGTAGCCTCCATTAGGCTAGTTTTAAAAACTAGTTAAGTCTTATAAAGGAACTTCATAATTATTTTACTTTGGCTACAACAGATTAACACAGCTGCCTCCTAGATCGATTTTAAGAATGTTTCAGCTAAAGCCGCTAGTGATTTCTTCACTCCAGATCCTATTGGGAAACATTCATTCTCTCATATATATATATATATCCATCCTATACATTTATTATTGATTTTCACAGCTTATATATCACCCACTATCCAAAGGTCTCTGGGCGGCTTACAATCAAAAAGAATTAAAAACAGTTAAAACATTAAAATATTCATTGTATCCTATGTATACCTATGGATGAGCTGCCTCAATTTAAAACGGCCTTGAAGATCATTGTTAAAATGATTATTTAAACTGCGTTTTAATTCCTCCAACCCCACCTCCTTCAGTCATCCAAATGAAATTCTGCTAAGCAAAATTTCCTTGGTACACATTTCCCATAGGAATGTATTGAAAACGGATTAATCTCTAATCGCGACCGATTTTCTGTTGTACGGATTCGCCCCAATAGGCGATCCTGTTAAGCGATATTCCCCCTATCTCCGGATTTCTCCCCCCCCCCTTTAAACGGATTTTCCCGTTAAAACCGCTTATTCTACAAGGGTCCACTTTGTATCGCTTGTCCTCCCCTCCGCGGAAATATCCTAACCTTCCGCGTAGCAACCGAACGCGGTTGCTAAGGCGCGGCCGACCCGGAAGTGCTTTTGTGACGGCGCCGCGGCCCGGCTCGCCTCTCTCCAATTGGGCGCCGCCGGCTGGCCGTAGGGCGGGCGGGGCGCCCGCTGAGGAGAGCTTCCGGGGTGCCTGCCTCTCCTTCCGGTTCGCCCCCTTTTTCCCCCCCTCCCCTCCTCCTCCTCTCTCTTGAGCGTGCCTGGCGAAGGAAGGAAGGAGGGGGGCGCCGTGCCGACTTTCCCCCCTCCTCCTCCTCCTCAACACACACACACACACACACACACCGACACACGTTTGGCGCCCCCTCCTTGACGGGAGAAGCCGCGTCCCGCCCGCCCCCCCTCAGGACGGGTAGGAGCCCCCACCTCCCCCCACCCCCGGGCGGGATGTGGTGGCCGCCGCCGCTGGCCATGCTCGGTCCCCGCCCGGCCTCCTTCCTTCCTTCTGGGCCCGCCTTCGGAGCCTCGGCCTCTTTCTGTCTCCAGGGAGACCGCCTCGCCCGCGGGGGAGGGGGGTTGTTGAGAGGCTTCTGAGGGAGGGGGGGAAGAGTGCGTGTGGGGGAGGGGAGGAGAAGGGAGGGTCGGGATGGGGTGGGGGGATTTCTCTCTCTCTCTCTCTTTCTCTCTCAATTCTCTCTCTCTCTCTTTCCGCCCCCCCTTGCCCCCCCACCCGGTGGGCCTTGCCTCCTCCTCCTCCTCTTCCTCCTACACGTGACGTGTGAACGGAGCGGTTGGCGGGGTCTCCCTTGGGGGGGGCAAAGGTAGAGGAGGCGGGCGGGTGAGGCACCGCCGGTTGGTTCCCCCCCCCTTTGGCGGGCTTGCGCGAGGAAGGAGGAGGGTGGGGGGTTGTGGGGAAGCGCCTGAGGGGGGCCGTGAAATAGGTGGCGGCGGTTGTGGGTGTTAGGTATGCGTGTGTGTGTGTGTTGGTATATTTCTGTGTATGCATGTGTTTTTAGTGTGCTTGCATTTGTGCATGTATGTGTTCTGAATGTATATGTTTTTGAGTGTGTATGTGTTCGTGTATGCATCAGTTTGTGTGTATGTATTTGTATGCATGTGGTTTTGAGTGTATGTATGTATATTTTTGTGAATGCATGTGTTTTTGAGTGTATGTATGTGTGTATGCATGTGTTTTAGTGTGTACGCATGTATTGGTGTATGCATGTTTTTGAGTGTGGGTGTGGGTGTGGGTGTGTACAGTGGTACCTCAACATACAATTTTAATCCATTCTGAATGCATGCTCTTAAGTTGAACTACTCTTAAGTAGGGATACCTGTCTAAAACTTGAAAAAGAAATAAGTTAAAAAATGAAAAAAATATTTGTAAGTCGAGCAGACCATATCTAAAATTTGTAAGGTGGCAGTTAAAATGCCAACAGTTTTCCTCTCTTAAGTTGAGCTGCTCTTCAGTCAGGGTACCACTTGTGTATGCGTGTGTTTTGGATTGTGTATGTATGTATGCATTTGTGTATGTGTGTGCTTTTGTGTGTATGTATGCATTTGTGTATGGGCCGTGGTGGCTCAGTGGACTAAGGCTTCTGAAAACTGTCAGCTGCAAAGTCGGCAGCTTGGCAGTTCGAATCTCAGGTGCCACACAGCGGAGCAAGCTCCTGCTGATAACTCCAGCTTGTGCCAACTAAGTAGTTCGAAAGCATGTAAATGCGAGTAGATAAATAGGTACCATCATAAAAAGCAGGAAGGTAAAACTGTTTCCTTGCAGCCATGCTGGCTGCGTAGCCATGGACTTGTGCAACACTGACTCTTTGGCTTGAATATGGAGATGAGCACCACCCCTAGAGTCGGACACGACTAGCACGCATGTGCGGGGGGGAACCTTTACCTTTTTTATGTACTTGTGTATGCGTGTGTGTGTGTTTGTTTATGCATTTTTGTATGAATGCATGTAGTTTGCTTTCTTTCCCCATGGCCACTTTTTGAACTGGGAGGCACGTAAGAGAGCGCCCCAACTCGTGGAACAGGGACAGGGGGTTGAAAAGGCACCCAAGACCTGGCCCAGGAATGGTCTTTTTGGCGTGCTTGTTTATGAAGGAATGAGCCGGTAGTTTGGAGTTCAATTCCCCACTGGGTCTCCATGAGAGGGACTGAACTGGATGACCCAGAGGGCCTCTTGCAGCTTTGCAGTTCTCAGAGGATGGTCCTAGGTGCTTCCTTTTCGCAATTGATAGTAATCTTGACTACCTTTGCCACAGTTCCTCATGAAGGCAAAAGGGGAAACTCTGTGGACTTCCGGCGCCTGGGTAGCTGAGATGGACCAGAATTAGGATCAGGACACAGCTGTCTCTAGGTTGACGTTTTGCCTGCAGAAAATAGGCAGGTAGATGTGTGTAAGGGGTCATAAAACAGCAAAAAGGAATTGCTTTGTTTATCAAGTCCCTTAACAACTGTAATGTAATGGTTCTGCTAAGATGGGCTGGCACAAGTCCTGCAGCACTTAGTTCCACTGACTATCTACATACTGTGTTCGGTTTTTGTGTTTCTTTCAACCTGTTGACTCTCACGGTTGATATACTCTGTTAGAGAGCTTTCCTATTTAATGCTTGTGCTGCAGATACGCCACTCCCTCTTTTTAGGTGGTCAATCTAAAGAACATAGTAGAAGTACTGTAAAGACTTGGCTCCACTGAAAAAAATGAACATCTGTTTCTGCTTACTCTCTGCCATGGTTCTTTTTAATGTGTTGTTGTTTCCCCTTTCTGAGTCTTGGTGACTCAGTACATTAAATACGGCGGTTTATTTTTATAGGCTGTACCAGGGGATCCAAAGTGAGGGCTGGTATTTTGCAGTGCTTCTTGCTGGTTAGCACCTGCACTTTACTGTTTGTAGAACTGAGGAGGAATATACATATGAAGACAAATGGTTGCATTTAGATTTATATTGCATTTTCAAGGTCTGTTCAGTACTGCAATTATTATGCGAAGTCGTAGTTGCCTCCTTGTGTACAGATTACCATGATATGTTATGAATAGAGATGGGCACGAATAGAAAAAATGGAGTTTCGTTTTTCGTTTAGAGGTCCGTTTCGGTTCGTTTCTGTTGTTCGCGGGGGTTTTTTTGCAACAAATTCATTTTCGTTTCATTACCATTTCGTTACCATTTCATTACCATTTATTCCAATTTTAAGTGATTTTTTTTAGCATTTAAAGCAGCTCACTTCATTGCTGTAACGGAAACGAAACTCACGACAAAAATTCCCGCGTTTCTGTTTGTTTCGTTTCATTTTAGGGACAAATTTCGTTTGTCGTTTTGGTGCGTAACAAAACGAAATTGAAAAATTGTTCGTTCCGTGCCCATCTCTAGTTATGAATCTGACATGTAGGTCTTTTGTTTGCACATGTATTAGTGTTTAGTCTAAAGCCAAAGTTAGTATTAAGCATATTTATGTGACGATACGACTTGTCTTACTGCATCAAATCTGGATTGGTTTGTAGAAGAATCACTGAAGAACAGTGTAACATTGCTGCCGTTGTTACAGAAACTTTGTAAATTAGATACAGTATTTTTCCTCAATAATTCCCTTGTAGTATAGTTTGAAAACCTGCCTGTGCCTCAGAACCACTTAACACTGTTTAAAAAAAAAAACAAGACCCCACACTTTTCCTGTTGGGAAGAAAGTTAGGGCAGAATTTGTTTTGAAAGTTTCAGCAGTATGTTGCTAAATCTTGTGTGTGATGTATGGTTTAGTACTCTGTACATACAGAAGTGTCTCACCTTAGGTGTAACAATTCTATTTGATTGAACAGTCAGTTACAATCTCTACAGCCAATAAATAAATAATTCTTAAATTGAGTCCTGCAAACACTTTGTGTAAATATATGGAGATGTATTTAAATTGCTTGAGGTGCAATCTGTTAATTCCACACCTCTGATTGTCTCTGTGTTTGCTGTCTCCATTTTGTCTGTTCATTAACTTGAGGATGAGATGTTTCTGGTTCCACTGAACTAGTGTATCATTTAGAGCTGCTCTCTGAAGTGACACTAAATTTTAATTCTCTGCTAGTACACAGATCTGGCGAAAGTTATCAGCTTCTTTTAATTTATTAGCTATGATAGCTCCTGGACTCAAGAGTTTCTTACAGTTGTCATTCATAACTTTTTTTTATGTCTAGGACTGACTATTGCATTGTTAAATATACTGTGAGATTCAGGAAAAGTCTATGTGATTGGAACTGTATCAAGAAGTGATCTAATAAAATTGGGAATGCAATTATGGATTATGTATTAACTACTTTGATCCTTCCTAGCAATAGTATGCTTTTATGAAGCTGTACATCTGCTATAATACATTTTTACTATATGAGCCCAGTTATACGTTGCGTTCTGCTATTTGTTGCCATATATGAAGGGGAAATAACTGGAGGCACTGATATATCTGGATGCTGCCCCTCCCCTCCTAGCCCCTATTCAATGGAATAGACAACCAAGAGAAATGTACCGAGTCCATTATAGGTAACAGTTTAAAGAGGATGTCATATATTGTGATATATTTTGTTAGATGTCTCAAGCATTCTTGGATGATGAGTGAAGTGTAAGATGAATTAAACAGCTGACTCTGTTTGATTTCTCTTTCAGTTACTGTTTTATTCAGAAAACTTTCCCAGACATGAGCAAACCCTTATTGTCTTTTTATTGAACGCTTTTTCTATTGTTAGCTGTTTGCAGACTTACAACTGAGGAGTGATAACCTACTGTAGTAGGAACAGGCTCATTAAAAAGATAGGTATGTATATGAGAGGGAGGAAAGGAAGGATAAGTATAAGGCAGTGCAGTATAAATATTAAGCAACCCATGACTTATGAATGCAGCAGAGTGTAATGCTGCAAAAATTCTCCTTACAGCTCCTTTACATGATCAGAGTTGGGCTCTTCCTGTAGCCACCTACTTTGCCTGCTTCTCAGAGCAAATGCGTGGGTACAACTGTGAATCGGCTCCCATGGCAACCCCTTTCAGCTGTTGAATGATCTGCAAATATATATAAGTATACGGTTGCTTACGTAGTGATGTAGCCAGCATCTTAAAACAACCGAATTGGCTTGTTCCATTTTGAGAGGAGAAAACCCTACCCTTATCAGATCGTAAACTTGTCTTCTGTCTGTAGGCTTACATTTAGTATACAGTACTGTACTTGAGACTGAATTCAAATCACATGCTCTTTCAGATTTCATTAGTTTTTCAACTCTCAGTTGGTGTTGTACTGTGGGGGCCTCTTGCATTCATTATCTTTCTCAGGATGTTTGCGTTCTGTTAACAGATGTGCAGACACTGGACCAGGTGTTCAAACCTCCAGTTGATTTGAGTGACTTTGTGGCTTTTTCTGTGTAAATTTGAAGTAGTATTACTGTGCAGAATGAGGGAAACCTTTCTGAAATCATGGAAAGGAAGCATGTTTCATGTACACCCATTCAGGGGATAGATGAAATACCTGCAGCACCTTACTGTTGTACCAGTGCTAATCTTTATAATTTTAGCAACAGAAAATGCATTTAAAAGTTTAAATGCCTACATTACCCCTCTCCGTGTATTAATATAGCTGATGTCGAAAGCTTTGCCAGCAAAAAATTTAGGGTGTGATTTGTAACATTGATCTTTGCCATAGAATGCAATCTTCTGTTTTCTTCTTTGCATTATTTATCTCTTTATTTGTATTGGTGTTTGTAGACCAACCGACTTTCCCGGGGGGAACGTTGAGCTTTTCACAGCACAGGATATCAATACAAAAACCATTATATGAGTTATAAATAAAGCATAAAATACCATGACATAACCATAAAAACCAGTTAAAAAATCAAAAAAGTATATTTAAAAAATGACACTCAACCTCCATTAGTCACCAAATTCAGCCTGGAAGAGCCAGGTTTTTAATCGCTTCCTAAAAGCTGAAAGGGGCTCCAATCTTATTAAAATTTCCCGTTAAGGCTGTAGTGGATGTTCAGCCATCTCCTCTTCCTTGCCATCTAATGTGAATGTAAGATGGAGTTCATTTGTGACTCTTAGTTGTTTTTTGGCCAACATTCCCATCAGCTTTAGTCAGCATTGTGGGAGTTAGAATTCCCAAAATATCTCCAGGCCCACAGTGGTCCTCTTGATTTGTTCTATGCTCCTTTTAGAGTCTAGAATTACCATTGCAACCTGCACTGAGCAGGGGTCTGGGCTCAACGGTCTTATACGACTCTCCCAACCTTGTTGTTCTACGGTTTCTAGAGGGTTCCCGGGTACTCTCTTTTGAAAATTGTAAATTTGTAGAGTTTGGGGAAAGGGCGAGGAAGGGAAAATGGCAGCCTCCATCTCTGTTGTAAGTCTATAACATGAGCTTGGCTGCATGAAACAGAGGGTTATACGGGAACTGACTGTTGAAGATTGCTTATTTCAAAATAGCTGTGCCTGAGTTCTATTTTAGTAAGGAAACTGTTGTTTTAGGAATAGAATTTTGGTCTTACAGTCGCCCCTTTTCCCCTCTCCTTCGCAGGCTGTAAGGTTTTCCTCGTAGGGACCTCAGAAACCAGCCGTTGAATGTTTGGTGGCAGTAAAATTGAACACCCTGGATATGATGCCGAAATATACCTGAACGATTTTATGGCTTGAACCAATGATTCTTCGGGATATATATTTCTCTCGTCACGGATAATTGCAAAACCCAAGTCTTGCTCACTGGAAGATTTTTTTTAAAAAAAAATTTAAGATCATGGACCATCTTACTAGGGAGAAAGATGAAAGGAAAACGACGAAAGGAAATCCAGGAAGGAGCGTACACAGTACCCGAGCATCGAGTTCCTCCTCAACCAGTGGTGTTCTTATGGTCGGACCCAATTTCAGAGTTGGCAAGAAGATAGGCTGCGGAAATTTTGGAGAGCTCAGGTTAGGTAAGCACAGCAGTTCCATTGGGGTGATTGCTCCATCAGAGGAAAACATTTCCCCACTCCTTGGGGAAAAAAACCACATACTTTCAAAATGTAGGGGTGTTTCCGGTCAAACTTTGCTCAGAATGCTTCTGTGTTTATTTTTAAGTACAGTGGTACCTTGTATAAAGGAATTAATTCGTTCCAAATGAAATTATGTTAAGCAAATTTTCCTTTATACAAATTCCCATAGGGATGCATTGAAAATGGAGTAATCCCATTTTATGTTGTACGAATTCTCCACATAGGCGATTATGTTAAGCAAATTTCCCCTATCTCCAGAATTTTTTATGTTGTACCTATTTCATGTTATACAAGCTGTTTGTTATACAAGGGTCCACTGTACATAGAAAATGAATATTAAAATGCTGAAGGGCTCATTTTTACTTTCCATGGCGAGGGACTATAAGAGAGAATGCAAATTTCCAGCCTGTTATTGATGGATAAATAAGGACTTATTAGGTATAAGATACTTGGATGCAGCTGAAGAATTAGATTGCAATCAGGAAATCTTTAAGAGGACACACAATTCGCTGCTTGTTTTACTTGATCTAAATTGACCATGTTATGTGATACACTTATTTTTTAATTCTCTAGGCCGGGGGTCTGCAACCCGCGGCTCCGGAGCCGCATGCGGCTCTTTGGAACATTTGCCGCGGCTCCGGGAGGGCTCAGAAATTTCAATACAAAGGCGCCGAATCTCGTGAGGACAGCCCGTCCCACAAGGCGGCACGAAGCCAAGCGCGGCCACACTCTCAGCGCGCTCCCTCTTCTTCAGAGCAAGAGAGAGAGAGAGGGAGGCATGGTGGAAAGTGCCCGCCGAACGGCAGCCTTTTTTCTTTTTTTTTAACTTCAAGAAAACCTCCCAGATCTGGATTGTTGCCTCCCCCCCCAGAAAAAAAGACGGGAGGAGAAAACCCTCCTTCCTTCCTTCCCCCCTTCCCCTTCCTTTCTTGCTTGGGTGTTTGGTGGTAGGGGGAAGAAGCGACGTGTGTGTGTGTGTGTGTGTGTTGTGTATGTGTGCAACGTGGAGGAAGAGAAACCCTCCTTCCTTCCCCCCTTCCCCTTCCTTTCTTGCTTAGGTGTTTGGTGGGAGGGGGAAGAAGCGACGTGTGTGTGTGTTGTGTGTGTGTGGTGGTGGGGCAGCGTTTAGATGGGACGGTTCAACGTGGAGGAAGAGAAAACCCTCCTTCCTTCCCCCCTTCCCCTTCCAAGCATTGCACATGTGCAGTTGGCATCTCTCTCTCTCTCTCTCTCTCTCTCTCCTTTTGCTTCACTACAGCCCCCCCCAAAAAAAACTACGGCTTTGCACTAACTTGCAGGGATGAAGCTCCAAAAACGCGGGGGAGCGGGCGCACGGGGCGTGTCTCCGCAAAAGAGAGAGAGAGAGAGAGAGATTAGAAATTCCCCTCCTCTCCCTCCTGTATTATTTTTTGGAAGATTTTTAAAAACTGCCCCCCCCCCAAAAAAAAGTGGAAGCGGTGTGGGCACGACGCACTCGGGCTGCGCTTCCCTCCTCCATGGAGGGTGGGGGCGAGAGGAGGAGGAGGAGGAGGGAGAGATGGAGTGTGTGTGTGGGGAGAGTCAGACCATGGCTGCAGGATCGAGGCAGAAGGCAGCGAGGGCGGAATGGGAACCTCAAGAAAGGCGGCGTGGGGAGGGGGCCAGGGCTAGTCTTCTCTCTTCCCACCCACCCCCCGCCGCCGCTGCCGCCGCCCTGCTTCCTTTCTGGGTGCTGTCAGTTCTGGCCCAACAAGCAAGGGGTTGGTGGCGGTGGGAGCGGGGAAGTGGCGGCAGCGGCGGAGAGGCGAGTAGCAACGGAGGAAGTCAGCTTTTCTTTTTCCTGCGCGAGATCAACTTGGCAGTCGAGGGACGCGGCATGACAGCTAGTTCGAGCCTGCCCCCCCGGCCTGAGGAGGGGTCTCTCTTATTAGACTTCCAGCGGCTCCCTCCTGGAGTCAGCCAGTTTCGGCGGCAGGGTGGGGGCGCCGGGCTCAAGTTGTTCAGGGGCCCCTGGCCACCCGGGGAGGCCAACGGCGTGCCATCTGGCTCGAGAAGCTGAGCTGAGCCGAGCCGAGCGCCTGTGCGCCTGCCTGCTTGTCTCGCTCACTCTCGCTCTCGCTCTCTCCAAAAGCCCGCCAGCAGCTGCCTTCCGCTCCATTCTAACACAGAGAATGTGCCTCCTGCGCGCCCACCCACCCCCCAGCCCAGCCCTCCCCAAGGCTGGCGGACACGCAGCCGCCCCAGTTGCGCACGCGGGAGAACTTGAGGCAGGTGCGCGCCTCGATGGAAACCCTCAGGACAGGGTGGCGGGGTGGGGGGAGGCGGCGGCGACTCGGGCTCGCCCGCTTGCTCGCTCTCACGGCGCCTGAAGTGCCGAAGAAGCAACTTTCATTGGCTTCCTTCTCAGAAGCCCTCGGGGGTGCCCGGAGGAGCCGCAGCCGCCAGCGCTCCTTCCCACCCCACCTGAGCCTGGCGCTGGGGCGCAGCGTGTCCGAGGAGTGCACGAGGGAGTGTGTTGCTTGTGAGCGCCCAAAAACCAGGAGCGAGGGGAGGGGAAAATATATTTGCAGTATTATATTTGTTTTAAATGTTGCAATGGTTTTGCGGCTCCCAGTGTTTTTTCCCCCGTCGGAAACGGGTCCAAGTGGCTCTTTATGTCTTAAAGGTTGCAGACCCCTGCTCTAGGCATCAATGCTTTAGCTGTCATGGCTGTGATAATCAGAGCCTCTTCCTTTCCTTTGCAGGCAAAAATCTTTATACAAATGAATATGTAGCAATCAAACTGGTGAGTAGACTTGCCATTTTAAAGCACCCTTCAAAGTCGGAATGTTAGTTAAAATAGGACAACTTTTGCATAACTCTCCCTCTGTTCTAGACATAATAACGACATGCTTCCATACAGAGAGTATTGAAAAGCTACCTTGATGTTATTCATGATGTTAACATGTCAATAGTTTTCTTAGTGAATAACCTCTTTCTCATTAAGCTACTTCATTGAATATTCTTTGAAGTCCTTTACTTACAGTAGGACCCTCCTATCCACTGATTCATTATCCACTGATTCATTATCCACTGATTCAGTTATCCACGGTTGGCAGAGGAAATAAATAAATAAATAAATAAATAAATCAGCAGCCGCAAAGGAAGCTACTGTCACAAAGAGCAGCTGTAAAGCAAGCTACTGTCATAAAACAGCAGCCGTAAAGCAAGCTACCGTCACAAACAGCAGCTGTAAAGCAAGTTACTATCACAAAACCCGCAGTTTTGGGGAACATGTTGGCGTTCTCTCTTATCCACGGTTTTCATTATCCACAGGAAGGCTTGGAACCAATCCCCAGCGGATACTGGGGTCCTACTGTATTTTTAATTGTGATGTCTGATAGTTTACTTTGACAAAAGAAGGCAAAGTATTGAATAGTAAATTTCCAAATCCAGTTTAAGTTTGACAAATGCACACTCCACTGTAGACTTCTGTTTAATGTGACCCTTTGTTTTTGTAGGAGCCATTAAAATCCCGTGCCCCACAGCTGCATTTAGAGTATAGGTTTTATAAACACATTGGCACCGCAGGTAAGTCGCATCCCTCTTAGGAACTGTTAAATGATTGTGGCGAGTGAGCATGTTAAAGCTTGGAGCTCATGTTTTTGTGGTGTTGTGTTGTCAAGTTGCTTATGACTTATAGTTAACCCTATGGATGAATGACACCCAACATCTCCTGGCATAAACAGGACTGTAAAAATACCTCAGAACAGCACCTTTGTATGCACAATGCACTGTATTGGGATAGTGTGAATGGCAGGAGCAAAGTCCATAAACTTGGGTAAAAATGTAATACAGTGGTACCTTGTATAAAGGAATTAATTTGTTCCAAATGAAATCCTGTTAAGCAAAATTTCCTTTATACAAATTTCCCATAGGAATGCATTGAAAACAGAGTAATCCCTAATCCTGACCGTTTTTATGTCATACAGATCCGCCCCATAGATGAATTTGTTAAGCAAATTTCCCCTATTTCTGGAATTTTTTATGTTGTGCAAACCGTTTGTTATATGAGGGTCCACTGTATTTGAATAGTTATTTCATTTGAATCTTCTTGATGGCCTAAAACTCTTATAAATATCATTCCAGTTGAAGGTTTCCCCCAGGTGTATTACTACGGGCCATGTGGAAAATACAACGCCATGGTACTTGAGCTCCTCGGCCCAAGTTTGGAAGACTTGTTTGACCTCTGTGATAGAACGTTCACTCTAAAGACTGTCTTAATGATAGCAATCCAACTGGTGAGTAAGAAAACGTGGAACGCTTCATTGTTTCATCTCCACGATTTAAGGTTGTTTGGTGTGTGTACCAAAATTGTTTGTCTTCAGGAGGTAAATTGTTTTTTAGTGTCAAGAAGCCCTGACAGCCAAACTTTAGCTTCAGTAGATCCTACAAGTAAGTAATGGGTTATATTTCTGAAGATTCTTCGTCATCCAGGTGAGTTTATCTGGAAGTTGAATCATGGCAAATGGACTTCTTTTCTTGTGAGAGTGAAATGTTTCGCTGCTCATCCAGGCAGCTTCATCAGTTTGGGGAAAGTTGTGGCGGACTCTCCACTAACTTTCCTCAGACTGAGGAAGCTGCTTGGATGAGCAGCGAAACATTTCAGTCTCTCAAGAAAAGTCCAGTTTCCATTACTCAGCTTCCAAGTAATGGGTAAGTTTATCAAATGTTTTGGTTCTAGAAGTAACCTTTATCTTTTTTTCTTGCACTTAAGAACATAAGAAGAACCATGCTGGATCAGGCCAACGGCCCATCTAGTCCAGCTTCCTGTATCTCACTGCGGCCCCACCAAATGCATATGGGAGTGCACAAGACTAGATCTCTGTCTCCTGCTACCACTCCCCTGCATCTGGTTCTTGACGTACCCTGGTTTTAAGCCTGGAGATGACCCATCTCCATCATAGTTTGTAACCTGTGATGGACGTTTCCTCCAGGAATCTGTCCAATACCCTTTGGAAGGCACTCAGGCCAGATGCCATCACCACATCCAGATGCCATCACTACTTAACCCCCCCCCTCCCAGAGATTAGACACAAGAGACAGATTAGACACTAGAGGACATCAGAGACTATGATATATTTAGTGTTTCTATGTCCATGTTTTTCAGCATCTCCAGGGGAACTTGGAACGGATTCCCTGCAGATATTGCAGTCCTACTATATGAATGTTTATTTCCTTGCACAGAGGGCACTGTTCCATTAATAGCTGGGAAATAGAGATGGGCACGACTCAGCAAAATTTTCGTTTTCGTTTTCGTTGTTTCGTTTCGTAACGAAAACGAAAATTTTTTCAGAAGCAAAACGACAACGGAAACGAAACGAAAAGTTTTGCCGTGTTTTTCGTTTTCGTTACGGCAGACACATCGCATTGAAAAAGAATTCTAACGAAATGAAAAAAATTCGTTTTTGTTTTTTCGTTTCGTATCGTAACGAAAACGAAAATGAAAAAAATGTGCAACCCCCCCAAAAAAACGAAAACAAACCGAAACGGACCCACAAACGACAAACGACAAACGAAAAATTATTTTTTTGAGTCGTGCCCATCTCTACTGGGAAATGTTTTCTTATTCAGGGCGTTTCAGTATCATCTAGTTCTGTCCTGTTGTAGATCACGCGGATGGAATTTGTGCATTCGAAGAATCTTATTTACCGAGATGTCAAGCCAGAAAACTTCCTTATCGGCCGGCAAGGAAATAAGAGAGAGCACGTGATCCACATCATAGACTTTGGATTGGCCAAGGAGTACATTGATCCTGAAACGCAAAAACACATACCTTACAGGGAACACAAGAGCCTGACTGGGACAGCGAGATACATGTCCATCAATACACATCTTGGCAAAGGTTTGTGCCATTTAATGCATTGTCATCTCTGTTGGTTTAAACACGGGAATAAGGAGCGGCTAAGCAGCTGTTACTACTGAACAGTAGGACACCTGTTCCTGGGAGTTCAGTATCTGCTGATTGTCTTATCCACCGCCTGAAGATGTTAAAAATATAAAAAGAAAAATCCTAGAAATAGGTACTGTTAAAGGTGAAGCTACCAGAGCTGGGCTCTACAAGGAGGAAGAGACCTTGCAATATATATAGTGGTCACTGCCCTAAGCACATCCGATCTTGATTGATTTTGGAAGCTAAGCAGGGTTGGGCCTGGTTAGTACTTGGATGGGCGACCACCAGGGAAGACCAGGTGCTGGAGGCACCTGGAGCAGGAACTGGCAAGCGGCTCCAGTATTCCTGCCAAGAAAACTCCATGGATATGGGGTCACGACTGTAACAACACAACACACACACAAAATCCACATTGAACGGATCCCTCATGGATACAGGGGTGCACAGACTTGCTGTTCCTGTGTATATATTGGTAATTGGAGTGGTAAACATACCAAAGGATGCAACAATATGTTTCTAAACATTCAGAATAACTGAAAAGAGATCGTGCTCTGTCAGGCTGCACCTTTTAATGTCTCTTCTATCCTCCCCTATTTACAAATGTGACCCTAAGTTGCACTGGCGCTAGCAAGGTGTTTTTAGTAGCCATTTCTTTTAAGAGTGTGTGAAACGGTGTCTTTCCTTGTGTGTTTCAGAGCAGAGCCGGCGAGATGACTTGGAAGCCCTTGGGCATATGTTCATGTATTTCCTCCGAGGCAGTTTGCCATGGCAAGGCCTTAAGGTATACTTTGAAAGAGACCATTCCGTGAACATGCCTCTGATATATATACTTCCTTTGTGACTTGTATCTTGTTTGGGCCACATCCATGCTGATAACTCTGACCTATAACGGTGGCAACTAGAGATGGGCACGACTCAAAAAAATAATTTTTCGTTTTTCATTTTTCGTTAGGGGTCTGTTTCGGCTCATTTTCGTTTTTCAGGCGGTTTTTTTTGCGCATTTTTTGTTTTTGTTTTCGTTACGAAACGAAATGAAAAACGAAACGAAAACGGAAATTTTTCGTTTTCGTTAGCATTCTTTTCAATGCAATGTGTCTGCTGTAGCGAAAACCACGGCAAAATTTTTCGTTTCGTTTTCTGGAAAATTTTCGTTTTCGTTTTTGTTGCGTAACGAAAAACGAAAACGAAAATTTCGCTGAGTCGTGCCCATCTCTAGTGGCAACCAAGAATCCAGTTGTAGCCACTAGCCAGATGTCACGTTTTAAACTCGCCCCAGGTTTTTTCCTGTTAAGCAGCTCAAGTTGACTACAAAAGGAGTTTTCCAAACTTTTTTTAAAAGGTTTTATTGGTTTCTTTTAAAATAGGAAGGAAAGGAAAGAGGGAATGGGAAGAGAGGGGAAAGGGGAATGGAAGTAGGGGGGATGGATACATTGGATACAGTTCAAAAACAAAGACTTAGATACCATTGAATACAACTCATGCTATATATCATTGAATATAATTAGCTTAACAGTTTTCAAGTACAGCTGGCCCGCCTTGCCCTCTTCTTGCAAAGAGTTCTTCGTAGCCTCCTTTGAAATAACCGGCAAGTTTATCAATTTCCATACAGTCTCTTATCTTGCCACACAGATTTTCCTCAGCTGGAATCGCTTCCAAAACTGTGCATACAGGATCCTAGCTGTTACAATTATATGTTATAGTATGTAATTTTGATCCCGTGAAATGCACATATCTACTATATTAAGTGGGAAAAAAGCTCTGGTTTAAGCTCTAACTTGTTTTTTAAAGCTCTCTCTATAAAAGTTTCCCAACCTTTTTATTTCCAGTGTTTGTTCCCAAGATTGCTTGCTAGACTTTCAGGCCTCCCCATTTAGCTTTTGCTTACATTTTGACTGCTTTTCCTAGGCAGCTGTCCTCCGCAGCACCCTTCTGCGTTCTCTGCCCTCCTTTCCCCATAGCTGACGTTTCTCATTGCCATCCTGCCTTCCATCCCAGAAAGGAAAAACAAACCAAACCTAGAAAGTTTGAAACAGTGTCTTAACCCTAGAAGCTGATGGAAGAAACGTCTGGGGGAAAGGAAATAAAAGGAGAATCAGTTTGGGAACTGTTGTAGGGAAGGATGAAAAATCTTGCTTCCTTCCATTTATATGGAAAGAAAAGTGGCATTCTTCACCTTTTTTTTTTTTGCTTCGGTGTTGGAAAAAATGACTCTGCTGGCATGCTCTCTGGTGCAAAATGTTATTGCACTGTGCAAAGCACAGTGTGTGCCCAGAGTGAGGTTAAGAGGCTTCGGAGGCAGAGGGTAGGTTAATTGTGCAGAGCAGCAGGATATATGCTTGGCGGCGGGGGGGGGGACACCCCACAGTTGATTAGGACCGTGTGGGCGAAGAATTTGCGTTATCTAACCGAGGACAGTATGTACACTTGCTGAGGAGGTGGAAACCTGCAGAGGCGCTTGGGCTGATGCAGAAAGCCCAGTGGACAGACCTGGCTCTTTTATGGGGTCACAAAAGGCAGGAAATTGATAATTACGAATACATTATTTTTCCACAAGGAGAGCTGTTCTCAAGTGCCAAAGCGAATCGATTGAGCTTGGTGCTGTATTCCTTAACTTGAGTGGAGGGATGCTGTTTTCTCGTCTGCCGTTAAATGCAAAATGTCTTGAGCACACTCTGTGAGTTGCACAGAACGACAGTATGCATGTGGTTTCTGTAGCACTTACCTGGTGGCAGTTTAGGGTTGCAGGGAGGGGAAGTCCCTTTTCTTGTTGATATTATTAAATGACTGGGATTTGGACATTCTTGCTAATACGAACATAAGAACATAAGAAGAGCCCTGCTGGATCAGGCCAAAGGCCCATCTAGTCCAGCTTCCTGTATCTCACAGCGGCCCCACCAGATGCGTTTGGGAGCGCATGAGACTAGATATCTGTCTCCTGATACCACTCCCCTGCATCTGGCCCTTGAAGTACCCTGGTTTCTCCATCATGGTTTGTAACCTGTAATGGACTTTTCCTCCAGGAATCTGTCCAATCCCCTTTTGAAGGCATCCAGGCCAGGCCTAATCTGCTTCTGATCACCCAGAGATCTGTCAGTGGTTTCCCAGTCAGATCCCTGTCTGGCTCTGCCTTCTTCCTGCACATAGCTGAGTATTAAAATGGCTTCACATATATCATTTTAGCTTAATGCTGTTTTGTAGAACATTGCACTCATATTCTCCTCTTGTATATAGTATGTGGGGAGCACTTTTGTTTTAGTTCCCTTGCTCCTACTTTTTAAAGTGAAATAAATCTTTGCGTTTTACAGGCTGACACGCTGAAAGAGAGATATCAGAAGATTGGGGATACAAAAAGGAACACTCCAATTGATGTTCTCTGTGAGAACTACCCAGGTATGTTTCCTTCATTCATGCCAGGTGCTGTTCTGATCTCTGTAGGTAGCATTTTAAAGGATTCATCTATCAGAATAAATGTATTCATAGCAGTATCTGGACTCGTTTTTTGGTTGGGATGATAAACATCCGAGTCATCTGTAAATTTATTGTTGATTTCCCTCTAAATTATCTTTAAATTATGACTTGCAGCCACCTTCCTCCTAATACTTCATATATTTACACTCGTGAATCTTATATCGCTGGGTAAATGAAACCACAGGCATCAGATTCATAGCAGCTTTGTTTCACATGGCAGCCCACTTTATGTTCTCTGTATGCACCCATTTTTCAGCCACAAAAATTGGAATCTTAGTCATTTGGCAAGCCGTAACTGAATGATTGTACATATTCAGACCGCACGCTTAGTTTCAAGTACTAAAATCTGGCATTAGCGACGTGTTTAGATGGTGATTGTAAACACTGAGCGAAGCATTCAAAGTGAGATGATCCTAAAAATTTGGGAGGTAGCTCCTGACGCCCAGCATGCTCTCTCCTTTTCTTCTCGTCCAGGGGAGGTCATGTAAACTTTGAGCAGGTTTACAAAAAGTTTGGAGAGGGGTGTCCAAACTTTTTGCAAGGAGGGCCAGATTGGGTGAGGTGAAAATGTTTGGGGGCCGACCATTCAGCCGCATTTGGCCCCCGGGCCGGACTTTGAACAAGCCTCTAGGACATGCAAGGAGGCAGGGAGGATGCTGCAGCAACGGAGCTGGGGGCGGGTAAGCTGGGAAGGTGGCTTGGGGGGATGGACAGAGGCAGGGAGGGCAGGCAAACTGTAAAACTGCAAGCTGGTGTCTCCATCCAGTACGGGCAGGGGGCCAGCTGGTGGGGATGAGTGGGCAGAAATTTGAAGTCAGGCTGCATTTGGCCCCCTGGACCTGACTTTGGGCTTGCCTGCTTTAAGATGAGGCTTGGTTGGGATGAAGGCAATCTGTCTAAAATGTCTCTTCCTTTGAGGCATTTTGCGATGGGCTCTGTGCAGTTTGGTGACTACAGTAGCCGTGTCATATTGTGAGTGGGAGAGTTGGAGAGAGAGGGGGGGAGGGGGTGTGTACCAGGAAACATTCGAGTTTCTCCCTCAATCAAACTTGCAGTGGCAGAATCAAAACCTTTTTGCAGTTTGACAACCACGGTGCTGCTCTCGATCAGAGATAGTTCAGCAATGTATTTCTGGAGGGAAATGGGCTGGTCAATATCATGAGAGTTGTAATTTTGTTAAAGTCCCGAGTGGGGGGGGGAGGTTGCACTCGGTTTTTGTCTGTTATATTTGTTATATTTTTGTTATATTGGTGTGTGTTTTGACTAATTTCCTTTCCTTTATGATATTTTGTTTTATCTGTTTTTTGGTATTGTAGTTTTATAATATTTAATAAAAACTTGTAAAAAAGAGAGAGTTCAGCAGAGGCGTGCTTTGCTCAACAGAGTCTGGTTTAGATCAGGCAGCTCTCCAAACTCCAGAACAGCCTATGCTAAGATTTTGTTCAAATGTATGGTTCTGGCTGAGTTTAGCTGAGTAATGACTTGAAATTAATGATGGAGATGCCATCTTCCCTATCTAAATATTGGCGTCAACTAGACTTGCAGGCGAGAACCCAATAGTCCCCTGTTACTATTAAAAGGTCGCCTTCTTTACTGCTTCCAAGTCATTTCTGTCACTCTGGGTAGCTCGCGAGGCCTGTTTTGAGGTGCATGACCCTTTTGCTTCCAGTAGCAATGCACTTTAACTCCTCCCCCCCCCCCGGGGGGGGGGGGGGGGGGGGTGGGGGAGACGCGACCTGCAGGAATGTTTCATGTTTTCTTTAGCATTGAGAAACAGGAAGTGCTGATCTCCATGCTACGTCTTTTCCCACTCTGTGCTTTTGCTATTTGGAATAAGTGCCTTTTCATAAACCTAAAAGGTCTTCACCTCCTTCGGCTGGAAATTATGTGACTCAATAGCCAGTCAACGCCACTGATTTCACACCATCCATTTACTTCTGTGGAATGAGCTGATGAGTCAGGAACCTAGAAATGTGGCTCGCCTCTTTTCTTCTTCTTCTTCTAATCTAATCCATGCCTCTGACATCGCTTCTTCCCAATTCCTTTTAACAGAGGAGATGGCTGCTTATCTTCGTTATGTCAGGCGATTAGACTTCTTCGAAAGGCCAGACTACGATTACCTGCGAACCATCTTCACGGAGTTATTTGAAAAGAGAGGCTTCGCCTTTGACTATGTGTACGACTGGGTTGGCAGGCCAATTGTAAGTCGTAAAGGGATTAGAGATGGGCCCCAGCAGCTGAACCAGCAGTTGGTGCTGGTTCGTTCCTTTGTTCAACACTTGCCATCTCTTACTCCCCCGGCAGGCACTCACTTAGAGAGCAAATTTCCAGCACGATGCTTCTGGAAATGAAGGATTGGCTGATGGCACACCTTTGCCCACTGGGGCATCTGAGTGTATGCACAATACTTTTCCACTCTTTGGGGAGCCCCCCCCCCCAAAAAAAAATGCATTAGTTTTCAGTCGCGGATACTTCTGATGCCAAAATGCTTTGTATGTTTAGGTCTCTCACAGTGCTAGTAAAAGCTGGAAGATTGCTCATGTACACAGATCAAGTGTTGTGCATGGGAATGGAGATAACATTCTAGCATAGATAGGTGGGTTGAGCTGTATTCCCTGCTCTTAGTGAACCAAGTAAAGCCATTGTGAGACTCATGCCACCCACTTCCACAGAGAAATGATTAGTCAACTCTAACTCTCACAAACTTTGCTGTTATGCTAAGTTTGGTTCAAATATTCTGATTCTACACCATAGTACTTTTCCTCCCTGTGTGTGGTTGGATATTAAATCTGGGAGCCTTCTTCCCTCCCCCACCCCCCACCTCCATTTTCCTCTACTGCATCTATCTTCTGCTGGTACAAACCATGTGTCCTGTCATAGTCCTGAGAACCTCTCAACTTTTCTTCTTGAGATATTTGGCTCACTAGAGTCGAAAGACAGTTTGGAATATAAAAAGAATGTATTTCTGTGGTTTGAATATTTTGACCTCCGGATGTTTTGGATCACAACTTTCAAAACCTGCAACTAATGGCCATGACATTTGGGGCTTCCAAAAGGTGACATCCAATCTATTTGGATGACACCAGACATATTGTCTCTGCTCCTAGTTGAGTTTAGAAATGGCATATCTGCCATTGGAAAAAGATTGTACAGAGAGAAATACTGGATATTTGAAGGAAGATTTATGCTGCATCATGCCCCCTGTTTGGGGAGATGATTAAGCATCACTGAAACTTGTAAAAGCCTTGTAGATTGCAGGTTGAAAGTTTTGGGACTCTCCATCTTGTACAGAGACCTTGCCTGTATGAATTGTAGCAATCTTGAGATGACATTTATTAGGTGCTCTGTGTGCTGCTATGGCCAGCTGGACTGTGTTAGTTTCCAGTTGTGGCACTTGATATAAAGAAGCAGTGGGCCGTTGGCATATGCCCTGGGAGCCCTGGTTTTAAAGCAAACTACTTCTGTAATTGCAAATGTGACCCCTGCAACTGCTGGGGTCCCACTCTGAAATGAATTGTTGTTACTTCATTCAACATGTATTGTTTGGGGTTGACCTTTGTGTCTGCTTCCAGCCTACACCCGTGGGGCCCATGCACGTGGAATCCGGACCATCTCTCCCAAGAGACGCCCACGCACATAAGGATCGATCGTCATTGCAGCCTCACCGGAATCAGGTTTGTTCATGGTCGACGTTGTTTAATCCTGGAGGAGGGAGCGGACATTCTAAGTCCAAGATTGACTGGGTGAGGGAGATCTCTCTCAATCTATACCCCTACGTAAGACTGAACTGTTTTTCTTGTTTAGAGACTCACGACAGTCATGCAAATGGGGTCAACCCTTGCTTACTCTGCCCTTTTAAAAAAAAAAACACCTTATGGTTTCTGCTTTGGCCTTTACTGCTTTTTGCTTCTGTGCAAAGGGAATAGTAGGGTTTTTCCCCCCACGATTAATACTTAACTGAGACCTTTTTAACATGAGTTGCTTTTTCTTTCCTGAGCTGTGCCCATGTGCTTTTAAAAAAAGAAAGCTTTGCTTCCCTCTGGTTCAGTTTTGCATCTCCTCCTGTCCTTCCGCCCTCTTACTTGCGATTGCCTGTCTAGACTGCATCCGAACGGCGAGGAGACTGGGAGATTTCGGCAGCGCGGCATCCGAACACTTTGTTTTTGACTCCTCACTTGGCTACCGAGTGGCATGGGGGATCTGTTCAGGTATTGCCCGTTTCTGTCCCGCTCAGCTTTCTTTACTGTAATGGGATGTGCTTTCCTACGGCCTTCTTACAAATCGGCTTTTTGACATGCATCTTAATTGCTTGATGTTTTCATATGTAAAGCATTCGGGTCACTTCTCTTAACGAGCCCCAGGGCCAGGAACGTGGTTGAGATTCAGGATGTCTGTCCGGGTACACAGTACCTCAGTTTGGAGTGGCGTGAGAATCGGTGTTGGGTGAGCGTTAACGTTATCGGCTCTTGCTGAGGCTGGTTCTTTAGGTAGCACAGGATGGTATGCTTTAAAAAGGAGGCGGTGTGCAGATTCTTTGCCGTCTGATTGGCAAAGCTGCATAGAGGTGGAAATGGAAGATACTCTGGGAAAGCTGTGCTGACCTTGCTTCTTCAGTTCCAGGAGGTGAAAGGAAGGCCTGAAGTGGAGTTGTCTATCTTGATTTTCAGAAGGCTTTTGACACAGTCCCTCACCAAAGGCTGCTGAGAAAATTGTACAGTCAGGGGATAAGAGGGCAGGTCCTCTTATGGACTGAGAACTGGTTGAGATCCAGGAAACCAGGAGTAGGTGTCAGTGGGCAATTTTCACAATGGAGAGAGGTGAAAAGTCTTGACACATTTGGTGGAGCCACTGTGAGAAACAGGAAGATGGACTAGATGGGCCCTTGGCCTGATCCAGCATGGCTCTTCTTATGTATGTTCTTATGTTCTAATGCCTTGGGGAGGGAAGACAATAAAGATTCAGAACATATTGGGTGGTAGCTGCTACTCAAGCGGTTCTCCTCCCCTCCCCTCCCTGAGCGGTCAGGAATCTGCTAACACTTGTACAGCCTATACAAAGCATCAGCAATAGGGCATGGGACAATCCTTTCCAGCCCCCTAGATCTAACATATGGCTGGTGTTAATGTTGACTCTGGAGCTATGGAGTTGACACAATCCAAAAATGCAACTTTTCAGTTCGCAAGTGGTACCCAACGCCTGCCCAGATTTTTGGGCTGTTTTGATCTGCAACCAGGGTCTCTAATTGGCAGCTGGCAGTCTTCCTATGGGTGGGGGTGGGAGTTGTCTCTTCTCCTTTCCCCTCCTCTGTTCCCAAGACTGAGTGTTTGGTAAATCAGTTAATTTCTCTATGGATGTTTGGAGGGGGGTGGGAGGGGGAAGCGACATCAACATTTAACAGACTGCAAAAATTACTACCATGTCTCCTCACACTTGTACAACATAGAGAAAGCATCTGAGCCCCTTCCCCTTCCCACTGTCCACGACAATCATAGCTTCACTCTCTGCCATCTCATCTCATTTCGCAAGATACCAATATGGGGAAAGCTGTGCCTTATACAGTCAATCGCCGAGATTCATATCCGTATATTTTTGTTGTACGCATTGCACTTATTTTTGTACTCTTGATGATGCATATTTTGCTATAGATTTCAGTATGCTACCTCTCCCCATGCCTCCGCATCTTTTCCCCCTTTTCACTCCGTGGCTTTGTATTTGTCGCTTCTCGCGCCGTCTTTCAGTGCAACCTGAGACCACGTCCCGTATTGACGGGAGTCCTTTCCTTCCCTTTCAGGTGGTCAGCTCAACCAATGGCGAGCTGAACGTCGACGAGCCACCGGGCCCGCCCACCAACGTACAACTCGCCGCTCACGCTGAGGTGGAAGTGGTGGAAGAAGCTAAGTATGTGTGGCGTGCCGACCGACTTTCCCCCGCATCACTTGTGTGTGTGTGCAACATGTCTCTCTGTGTGGCTGTGTGTGGTGCCTATATCCATCACGGGCTGGCTGATGACTTTTCCATCTCGTGCATGCCGGCCGCAGCCACACCCGTGGTGGCACAGCTTCTTTTCATGTGGGCTGTCTAGGTGGCTTTCCTTTTCACCAGAGCATGTGTTGCAAATCGGAGAGAAGCAAGCTCAGAAGAACTGCAAGGAGCATGTCTAATGAATCTCTTAGCATTGAGTCTATATAGATAGCCTTTCGTGGTGTGTAGCTTAGCTGCTTTTTCTGAATTTAGAAACCAGAGGGCCTCCCATGCCTTGAATGTAAAGTGGTGTGTTTAATGGTGGCTGCCAATTATGTTCTGTTGCCAATCAGAGTGTAAATCGCCTCTGGTTTTGTTTTGTTTTTGCCACGGAAATCATGTAAGCTTCCTGTTGAGTTTTGCAAAGTCTTTTTTTGTTTGTTTGTTTGTTTAGCTTTTGAGGAACAGTGCTTGGCCATTTATGTCCATCTCTGCCATCTGGTGATATTCTGCATGATCCGTTGCCGTGACATGAACTTAGGTGGAGCCTTCTCCCTATGATTGGCAGTCATCCCCTTTGCTTGAAAAAGAGAGTCAGTGGATACTTGTTGAATCAATGAGAAGGTTCCCCAGGGGTCAAGACGTTGCCTTTTCATTGACATGGGGTGGTGGCAAATCCCTCAACGATCCCAACAGTGCTGAGCAGGCTTCTCTGCATGCGCTGTGATCCTTGATCCACGGTGCTAGGTAAAACTGGCCAGAAAAGCTTAAGAAAAACCAAGTATATGCAATACCTTTACTTGTGCTTCAGGTCTGAAACTCCAGCTGAGATGAAGTAACCACCTAAATACTCCATTGCCCTCAGGACAGCTTCATAGCCACCTCAAGCGTCAGAGAGGCAGGATCTAAAGATGTTTAAATAAATAAAACTAAGAATGCTTGTGGCAGACATTCATAATTGGACTTTCCTTTCCCTACCGATAGCCTAGTCTTGGTTGCTCTGAAGTGGATCAGATGATCAGTGTCTTATGGGGGTGATTTTTAATCTTTTGGATATTTATTACCGATAATCTTGTTGGCCATTTAAATCACACAACTCACCATGGTAATTTGCCCCTAACGAGGCACCAGTGATCATCTTGTGTGTTGACCTATTGAGCCATCACCCCCACCCACTCTGCCCTGCTGCCTTTTAATGGGACGGGGCCTCCTTAGATCATGGCAATTTACCATGGGTAAGATACACAGTTTCACTTACGCATATGCAAAGCACCAACAAGATTTGGGCCCTGTATTGCGCCAGAGCTGTCTGTTAGATGAAAGGGAAAGGGCGGGATGAGGGGAAGGGAGATCTGGAAGTAGGCCGTGAAGGGTTGTCTGGTAGATATCAGTGAAAGTGCAGAAATTAAAACGGTGGAGGGATCGGAGTATGTTATTAAAGAAGATCCCGGGACATGGGAACAGGTGGCTTTGAAACTTCCTCAGGCCAAAACCAAGAGGATATGTTTTACTCAACCCGCCAAGAAAACCGTCACGTTGAGGTCGAAGGCCCTCAGCCTTGGGTCCCCAGATGTTATTGGACTAAAACTCCCAGAAACCTTCCCCACTAGCTGTGTGCTGAGCAGGATTTCTGGGAGTTGTAGTCCAAGGACATCTGGGGACCCAAGATTGGGGACCGCCAAATGAGATGGGAAAGAAGGTATGGGACACAAGAAGGAGTGTTGGGACACAAGAAGAAGGAGTGTTGAGAGTAGTGGAGAAGGTATGGGACACAAGAAGAAAGTGTTGGGAGGAGTGGAGAACCTTCAACTCTCCCGGTCGAAATCCCAAGACAAGAGTAGTCAAGCCACTTCCCACAGAGGGGGTGGCCGGGAGGAGAAAAGAGTGAAGACACTGAATAAGTATGAGATGGAGTTGTCTAAGACATCCATGTTGTAGCACCCTTTGTCTAGCTCAGTGGTTCTCAACCTGTGGGTCCCCAGATGTTCCTGGACTGCAACTCCCAGAAATCCTGGCCAGCTCAGCTAGCCACGAAGACTTCTGGGAATTGCAGTCCAGGAACCACAGGTTGAGAACCACTGGTCTAGCTGATCTTAATTCTTTGTCCAGAGCGGGAAGAGGTTGAGGTAAAAGATGCTAGCTGAGGAGAAAGTTACATTAAAAGGAATTCAAAAGCAACAATAGTCCTTACCGAGAAGACTTTATTCTGTCCCCCCCCCCTCGTTATTTTGAAGCTTGAATGTTCAAAGTTAGACTGTGGAATAAAAGTTGAAGCGGTTTTCCATAACTCGGACTCCTGAGTTTAACAGTTGACATGGATTTGGGGAAGTTAGTTAACACAGTGACCAGAGGAAACCCATCCATACATGTACCATTCCAATGAGCTAGTAATTCTGCAATAACTTCAGAAAATTCTTGGCTTGATATGTGCAAAAAAGGTTTTTTTTAAAATTTTACTTTTATTTTATTTTTTGCTCTGCTACTGTAGCTAAGCTTCATTAGGCTACCACTTTGGCTATAGGACCAGGCAATTGAAAGAATTTAGTCTCCTCAAAAAAAAGTTAATACCATTATATTAATCATTGCACTAACATACGTGCTAATTTGGAAGTAAATCATTTTTCAGTTAATGAAAATTAAGTGTTGGTCCATGTTCCCGGGACTGCCTTTTTAAGTAGGAGATATTGCTAAGACATCATATTTTGCTCTTGTTTCTCCTAGCGAAATATTTGTTGTTCTTCGAACTATCAAGCTCTTCATTGTGGACTTTATGCGTTGACACCAAAAGATCTGCCCCCCGTACACAGCCACTTTTTTTTTTTTTTGGGAACCTTCTAGATGAAGATGGAGTTTGGTCTTTGACAGCCATGCTGGTCTTCATCATCCTGTCTCAGTTCTGGTGTGTCTGCTACAGCAGCCACTCTGCAACAGAACATCTATAAAAGAGAACAAGAGGATTAAAAGGACATTTTTCTGCCTTCAGTATTGCAACTCAGGGGGTATGGGATTTAGGGCTTTTTTCCCTCCAAGTACTAAGTTCTGAGTACAAAGATGATTCTTCTCAAGTGCCTAGTTTGGCTGGCAGAGGCTCACGTCGCCTGATGAAAATCTTGATCGATCTCTGGCTTTTCCTTCCAGTCATCTCCCTGTCAATCCCTTTTAATATGTTTACACTGGTCCTTTTCCAACTCATCTCCCCTAACTCTCTGGTCTCCCTTTCTTCTGTCTAGTTTTCCTGTGTCAGCTACACAGATGACCTGGTCAGCGTGTGTTAGCAGAATTTCCCATACCATTTCCTGGTCAAATCTGGGAACTGCTTTGTATTCTCTTGGTGCTTTTAGTGCTGCCAGTTCATTCTTTCATCCTGGATTATGTTCCTTAGCTTTTATTTTTCTGGCTGCTCTTCTTAGTCTCACTTGATGTTAATGTTTAATTTCTCTGTTCACATTAGAGGCACACAAATATGAGAATTTAGACTTGTGCTCCAATTTTTCACGTTTAGATTCCCTGGCTAGTGGCAATTATACTTGTGTGGACGCGTGCTTTATTTTTTGTCGTTGTTTCCTTCAGCAATCTGCTTCAAACAAATTAAGCAGTTGTATTGCTAATATCTGCTGTGCCCTATCCATATCCCAAATTAAGCAGCTTGGGTTGCAATCATGTAGGCATTTATTTGGAAACCAGTTCTGTTGAACTCAGGGGGAATTACTTCAGAATAGATAATGTGTAAGTTTGTAGTGTTCCCAGAACAGAATTACAAACTTTCAAACTCATACTGTACTCTTATTTTCATTCAGGTAGCAATTTATATACTATATATATTTCAGTTTACAAGCCATTTAATGCTGCTTCTTTTTTGTCCTTTTAATGCTGCTATTGCTTCCCTTTGTCTAAGTGTTACAACCTTTCATGCTTCCCCTTTGGCTGGATAATGTCACTAATGGCACATTTATTTATTTATTTATTTATTTATATACCGCACCTTCTTCCCAGACCGGGGAAGCTTTGTAAATCTCATTCATGTTGCTTCCTACATTATCTTTGCCCACTCCCACCCCCCCAATATTCTGCTTAAGGCTCCAATTTATTATTGCTTTTAACCAGAAGCTATTTTCCAGCTATCCTCTCTGTTTTCACCACCTTTCCCCTGATGCTACTGCCTTCCCTAAGCCAACTAGTAAACCTTACCGGTATATGCCCTTCAGAAAACTGGACAACTTATCTCATTCCTAACCAAAATAGGCTGTGAATGTAATTTATAAGAAAATGCAGAGGTGTCGTTTTGATCAATTTCCATGTTGCATTCAAGTTATTCATATCCAGATTTTTCCCAAGGAGTTGTCTTTTGCATTTTCTCACGACCTCTCCTTACTGTGTTACCTGATCTGGGAGAGACAAGCTAATATTTTAGGATTCTAATTCCCATAACCCCAGCTGGTAGAAACCTTATTGTTCCCATATGCTCCCCTGCCACAGGAGGTGGTGATGGCATCTGGCCTGGATGCCTTCAAAAGGGGATTGGACAGATTCCTGGAGGAAAAGTCCATCACAGGTTACAAACCATGATGGAGATGTGTCATCTCCAGGCTTAAAACCGGGATACTTCAAGGGCCAGATGCAGGGGAGTGGGATCAGGAGACAGATATCTAGTCTCATGCGCTCCCAAACGCATCTGGTGGGGCCACTGTGAGATCCAGGAAGCTGGACTAAATGGACCTTTGGCCTGATCCAGCACGGCTCTTCTTATGTTTTCATGTTCTTATGTCCCCTTGGGCACCCTTCCTTCATTTATGACCCAAATGCTCTTCTCCCGTTCCCTTAGGCCAGTGGGGGTGAACCTTCGGCACTCCAGATGTTTTGAACCACAACTCCCAGAATTCCAAGCCTAGATTGCCAGTGACAAAGGACTGTGGGAGTTGTGGTCCAAAACGTCTGGAGTGCCGAAGGTTCGCCACCACTGCCCTAGGCTGTTTTTCTACCTCTCAGCTCCACGTCGTCATAATACCTCTCCCGGTCCAGTTGAAGAAGGTTCAGGCGCTCCTAAATGCAAGAAGGCAGATGGATCTGGTGCATATCACAGATCTGCAGTGCATGTTTTTGCATGGCCGGCCATGACACGCCTCCATCTCACCTCGGAACTAATGTTTCCTTTCTGTGTTTTCATGGGTCTTTCTTTCTCTTCTCACTGTCTGTTGTAGCTGCCTGAAAATGCTCAGCCTGTGGTGAGTCACTCGCTCTGGTTCACACAGAGAGGGGGAGTGAACCAAACTTCCATGGCCAGGTTTAAGTGAAATGAGACAACAGGGAGGGATGGGGAGGTCTGTTAAACAGGCCCTGTTAGGATGCGGGCACAAGGATTAATCCCCCTGGGTTGACACACTCACAACTACCAATATGTCTGTGAAAGATTCTCGATCATCCAGGTGAGTTGATCTGGAAGTTGAATCGTGGCAACTGGACTTCTTTTCTTGTCCAGAAAAGGAAGTCCAGTTGCCGTGACTCAACTTCCAGATCACAGCCACCAAATACTTCCATTTTTAGAAAAGAAAGTAGTTCACAGATGAATGTCTTGAAGCTAAAGAGAGTTGTATATGTAGTGGGACATGAGAGATTTCAGAGGTGCGTCTCTCCTCTTTTTGGGAATTAAATATACAAAGGTTATTTTCTCACCAACCCACTTCTCTTTTAATTCCCCATACCTTGCACTACACATTTTCCCAGATGTCTTTTCCCCATATATTGGGGTTGACGGTGGTACTGTAACCTTTGTAACATTACCGTTGTTGTTTACCTGGACTTGAGAAGGGATCTTGGGGGGTTTCAGAACGGAGTCTGTTCCATCCTACATGGAAATGCCAAGGAGCAAAGCTGGAACCTCATGCACACAAAAACAGTGTGTGCCAACAGAAGTCTGAAACTCAGCGAGATGGATAGTTTGATGGCCACAGACCCTTTGAACGCTTTGGCTCCACCCTTGAAATTTACTTCAAATTTGTGCTGGCTATTCCTTTATCACAGGCATGTCCAAAGTCAGGTCCGGGGGCCAAATGTGGCCCGTTTTCAAATTCTGAGTGGCCCGCAGCCTCTTCTCCCTGCCGGCTCAGCCTGTCACACATCCCTGCTAGCTGGCCCCTCCCATACTGGGTGGAGATGTCAGCTTGCAGTTTTACAGTTTGCCTGCCCTCCCTTGCCTCCATCCGACCCCCCCCCAGCCTACCTGCCCACAGATCTATTGCTCCAGTGTCCTCCCCACCTCCTTTCGTGTGCTAGAGGCTATCGAAACTCCTTGCATGTCCTAAAGCAGTGATGGCGAACCTTTTAGAGACAGAGTGCCCAAACTGCAATTCAAAACCCACCAGTTTGTTTGCAAAGTGCCAATACAGTAATTTAACCTGTATACAGGTGGCTATGAAGGGGCGATGCCGGGTGCCCACAGAAAGGGCTCCGAGTGCCACCTTTGGCACCCATGCCATAGGTTCGCCATCACTGTCCTAGAGGCTGTCCAAAGTAAAGCTGAATGGTTGGCCCCCACACATCTTCACCTCACCAAATCTGGCCCTCCTTGCAAAAAGTTTGGACACCCCTGCTTTATCAGCTTACAGAATGTATGAAGATGACGGTGTGCAATTCTCAGCTATGTGTACCCTGGTTGAGGTTGATACATGTTGAAGATTCCAACAGTGGCATTCGTCCAATCTCCCCCCGCACTCTCTATCTAAACAGGCACAATGCCTTTCTAAGCATTACGCTGAATATACCTCTATCAGAAGCTGAACAGCTTCTTACCCGCAGCCCTTGAGTTCTAAAGAGGAGAAGGGAAGAAAGAGACTGTAGTTACAGCGTGGGCATGGCCTCGTCCATCCGTGGAGTTACATGTTAATTAATATACTGTCAAGAGTGCTCTGCCCTCAAAACTGGTGAATTTCTGGTAGAGCCAGAGTCAATTATCAAGTGTAGCATAAGAACTTGGGACAATTCAGTCAAACCACTAGCACCACAACTGTACCACGAGGTGCGTAGCACTTGTTCCAGTTGCATCTGAGTAGTTGTAAGTGGGGTGACCATTTGGGGGAGGATGAGAACATACATGTTCAAGCAGAACATCCCAATTCCCCCCATCTGGCAGAATCTCCCTCTGTCCCTGTCGAGTCTCCTTTAAAGTGTTTCGGTGCACATGTGCCTTCAGTCGATTTTGTCCTGTTGGTGAAAGCTAGAAAGAGACGGATTTTTCCTGATCCCACGAGGGATACTGATGGCCACATCCGTATGACGATTTAAGGCAGGCTGTGGCAAATACGCATTTAGACGCTAATGATGCATTGCGACTCCATTCATGATAGCAGCGATGGCACATCTGTGGGACCTATCGTGCTCTCCTCTACCGTACTGCAAAACTGGTGGAAGAGTTTGCTGCTTGGCATGGCCTCTTTATTGCGATTCCTTTCTCTAAACCAGGCCTGCCCAACAGGTAGACCGCGGGCTACTGGTAGCCCGCGAAGGGTTCAAAAGTAGCCCGCCGGCCATCAATTAAAAAAGTGAGGGGATAAGTTCTCCACCCCTCCCTCCCCTATCCCAAGGACCGCCACTTCCCCAGCAAAGTTCTGGGTCTGCCAGCCCACTGTCTCAGCCAAGTAGGGCAGTTCAAGGGCCATGGCACATTGACATCTGTTCCCTCCAGAACAGATTAATTGGTTTTCAGTGCATTCCTATGGGAAACTGCTGCTCTACTTACAAACGTTTTTAGTTATGAGCACATGCTCGGAACAGATAAAATTCGTCAGTAGAGGTTTTAGTTTAGTAGCCCTCGGGCACTTTGGGCTGGAAAAAGTAGACCTTGGCCTGTTCAAAGTTGAACAGCCCTGCTCTAAACCACAAAAGCATCTCTTGGTCACACGGGGCGGAGTCTGTTCAAACTGCAGCAGTGAAGACATCTAGCTAGCCTCTTCTTCGTTGTTCTTGGGTGATTCGCTATTCTTTTCCTACACTTGGTGGCAGAAGAAATGTAGTGGTGGTGCACATCCACAGATTAAAAGCTTAAGCTGTAATATAGATTCTACGCACCAAGTGCACGTGAATCAGGCAAAAAAGCGAGTCACACACACAACAATCCGAAGGATGCATCTGTTGTAAGGGAACAGCATGGGTGAAGTGCCTCAAATTACAGATAGAAGGGGAACAGTCACCAAAGAGCAAAAGATGATTACGGACACCTCTGATTCAAGTTCTTAACCAGTAGGTCTGTCGACAAAATCACATCTTTTAAACAAGCAGTCTTACGGCACCTTGCAGAGTACAAACAGGTTTTGTTGAACGTCATATTTCATGGAAATGTATGTTGGTAACATCTTATTTTGGTGGTTCCTAGCCTTTGGTTACTAGATGTTTTTTTGGACTACAGTTTGCAGAAATCCTGTCGAGCCCAACTAGTGGCCAAGGCTTCTGGGGGTTTTAGTCCAAGAAGATCTAGGGACCCACATTTTGGAACCATTGCCTAGTTTGTGTACCTTTTTTGTTAGCCGTATTGACAAAGGGGCAGAAGAGTGTTCAGCCTAAAAAATTCTACATTTGGAATAATTGATTAAAAAGAAAATATATGAGGTCTGGGTGTACAGGGCATTTTCACTTTGGACATTCATCTCTTTTAAGCGCTGTTTTATCTTCGTCATGGAACTTTCCTTCATATACAGTGTTTGGAAACTCCAGATCAGGCTAACCTACACTTACATTAGAGCTGGCTCTTCATTCCCTATATTCTTCTTTTGAAGTACAGTAATTCTGTCATGCTCCATTTTGGACTTGTTGGCTGTGTGTGTAGGAATTACAGCTTTTTTTGTTTGTCTGTTTTCTGTTTTTGTTTGTCTGTTTTGTCTCTTTCCATAGCATCTTGCATGAGGAGTTTCATACCTCCGAATTGTTTAAGGCGTAAATGACAGTTTTAGTCTCGAAGGCATTCTGTATGGCAAATCAGGATCCGGAGAGTAGCCTCTTGGACAGTAACATGCATCATCTCACTCTGGGAAAGCAGCTGCTTAAAGTTGTGCCGTTCCTACAGTGCACTGCCCTGCAGAGGCCTTGTAGATTTCTCTGGTGGAGGCTGCCATGTGTGTGTTGCAGTTGGCGTGTAAACGTAGATGAGGCGGAATCTGCCAATAAAGGGCAGAGGGTAAAATGGGTCCCCTGCAGAACTCTTGTCTCCAGCTATTGAAACGGCCAGAGAGGGGAGCATTTTGGCAATCGTGGGGAAGCCTCCTCCGCCCCAGGTATTGGTTTTTGAAAACCCAGCAGTGCCTTGCAAGAGGGAGCGGGCGTGGGGAGATGTGTGCACAGGGTGCTCTTGAGAATGGCAAGGTTCGTTGTTTTGGAACGGAAGGGCTGGCCGGAGGCCCCCTCTCCTCCCCCCCCCAACTCCCCGTCTACTCAGTATTGATTTGCTGTGTGTTCTTTATGCTCCAGGTGCTGCTGCTTCTATAAGAGGAAAAGGAAGAAGACCTTCCAGCGCCAGAAATGACAGGCGTCTCCTTGAGGTCTTTGGGGGAGACTTGGTTGACCGGCGGTTCCTGCCACGTCTTAACTTAACGGGGCTTCTCTTGGGGGAAGAGAGAGGCCCAGAAACAAGGGACACTTTAAAACCAAAAAGAGAGAGAGAGAGAGAGAGAGAGAGAGGAAGTGGGGGCAGGGGGCACATATTCAACAATAAACACGCAGGTGGATTCCAGAGATGGTCTTCTCTTCCTCGCGACACACCGGAGGCTCGTTTCGAAACCAGGACTGCAAACTCTCAGGCACTGGCGGCCCGTGTTGGGAAGGTTAGCTGGCTACCTTCTTCTCTCTACAACCGTTCAGCAAAAAGGGGTGTTCCCGGTGAATATGCTTTGTTCTTGTTCCGTTTCTCTCGTGTTCTCGGTATGCTTCCCCCCCGCCCTCCACCTGCGCCCCCACCAACTCAGAGGGGCGTGATGAACGACGGACTCAAAAGGTGGTGTGTGGGGGGGGGGGAGATGGTGATGTTCGGCCACTCCTCGTCCTCCAGACCGCTTAGTTTTGGCTGTGCCGGCTGCTCAGACCCTGGCTCTTCTTCGCCGCACTCTGCAAATCCCACGATAGTCAGCCCAGCAAGCGAGAGGACGGGACTCCACTCTTCCAGTTGCCTTGATTCATGAGTTTCTGTGATGTCTCCCTTCTCGGAATGGTGACAGAGAAGGGTCTGTTCTAAAGGGACATGTGTTCTTGCACTTTTTTAACGTTACTTTTTTAGCATTATGAGTATATATGTATGCTGTGTACGTGGGTGTGTTTTCTGTGTGGGTGTGTGCATGATGCCAGCACACACACACACACACACACACATCCCGCTTGCATTTTAAGTGCAAAACCTCTTCCTGGCTTGGTCGGTCTCTGCCACATTTGGAATTCCGTAAGGCAGGCGCTGAGGCTTTGAGGCTTTACTGTTAGTGGTGCACTGAAGCTTACTTGAATTTCTTGCTGCCCTTCCCAGCTGTCAGTGGGACATACACACCCCTTTGTGATTCCACACACACACACACACACACCCCATGGTGCCTGATCTAACCTGCTTGGAACTGGAAATCTTTCTGCTGGCAGGAGAGAGAAAAAGAGACAGAGAAGTCAGCTGGGCTGAACTCGGAGCAGGTCAAGGGGACGGAGGCACAGACTGCCGTAAAGGATACAGGACGGACAAGGCACTTGAAGGAAGCAGAGCTGCTTCACCCTGAAGAAGAAACTGCCACCGCCTTAAGACTTCCCGTCCAGTCAGACCTTGCAAAGACTTTTGAGGCCATTTTGTACAAAACGTAACGTCACGTGGCTTCCATCAGAGCCGTCCATCTGTCTGTTGCCTGCAGTTCTCTCTGTTCGCCGTCGGGGCATTGATCGACCTGCCCTACCAAGTTGACAATTACCCGCTACTTCGCATCTCGTGAAAGGGAGCCCTGCATTCACAAGAGTTTTGTATCTCGCGCCTCAGCTTGCAAACTTCCAAAGTATTGATCTGAAGAGAGCTGGAGATAATGTTTTGGAAATTTAAAAAAGAAAAATTGCCCCAGAGAAGCTCTCGACCGCCACGTGACCCGTGTCATGTAGAATCAACCGCAGTATTTCCTTTTTGGAAGTCTCGGGGCTCACCTTGAAGTCTCGTGCTCCCACCGCTGTTGAAAGGCCGCAGCAGCCTCGAGGCGGCTTGTGGCCTCTGTGATGGTGGCACTAGGACTTGTGGAGTGAGAGAGGGTTTGTTAGCCACAGTAAAACCTATTGAAGAGCGTGAGGGGAGGTGGTCGAAGCTGCTGTCCTTGCAGTGATCCTGGTGATTCTTGCCAAACTTAAAAGATTCAGCTTTAACATTAGAGCTGGTTCCAGCAAAGCAAAGAGCATCCCCCTGAAAGGGTTTCATACTCTTTTCTCAAAACAGGAATGTGCAGAAAGATATTTACCCACTCTTCCTTCTTGACTGCCAAAGGGTAGCCGCTTTAAAGAGAATGTTGTTAACTAGTATACTTTCTTCCTGCAGATCTGTGTCGGTATTGACCGGAGAAAGCTGTCGTTGCCAGATTGTTTTGAGCCTCCCTCTTGAAAGGCAGGCAGATGGGAGAAGGTATAAGTTAAGATTAGACCGCCTGCTTTCCTGCCTCTTCCAGCTTTGAGTCTTCTCCAGATATTCCAAGTCCGCTCAATTGAGGAAACTGCTTCCAGAGTCCTCTTTTAAGTTCTCCACTAGCTGATCTCCGCCGTGGGAATTGCCTTGGAGAGAACAGCACATCACACTCACTCCTCTTCGAGACAAACTTAGTTCTGGTCCGTTCTCACAAGGATCAACCTTTGACACCCCTGTCCAATATCTCCCTTCCACTTTTGCCATTTAGGAAGGCATGGGTTTGCACAGGATCCCTAATCCTTTTTCTAGAACTTCTCACATTCCTTTATTTTCATAATCCCACCTTGCTGCAAAAGAATTTCCATTTGCCCGCCTCTTCTTTGCCGGCTGTTCCTGCGGCTTCTTCCCTTGGCTCCGTTCTGCTGGAGCTCGTGGCGGGAGATCCTAAATTTTCTAAGAATCCTTAACTGCCTCTCCCTAAGTAACTGCCGTGCAGTGCTAAAGAAACGCACCTGCTCGTTACCCCTTAAGAATTCCCACTGCCAGATTGAGGACATTTGTTTCAGCTTGCGGCTGTTGGCTTCAAATCCATTCTCTTAAGCCTTATTTTTAAAACCAAACACGGCTCGTTTGTGAAATCATTGTGTCCCAGAGGGTTCTCTTCCCTTGACATGGCTTTCCCAGGGACCCTGCAGTCCATAGCAGGGCCTGACTTTTTCCTCTTTCTTCCACTGTTGACAGTAACTTCCAAGAAACAAGATTGTGTTGCCCCTTTCCTGATGAAGGGAACATGAACTGGGCTGTGCAGGTGGTCTGCGTCTCCCCAACTTTGTGGGTGGTTTCCTCTGTAGAATTTGAGCAGAACATATGCCTTGATGAGCTGTTCCTCCGATTTGTATGCGACCTGGAGACCATGTTGGATGGATGGACGTGAAGCGCCAAATACACATCTTGCTATAAATATTGAAGCCATAATCCCTACTTTCTCAAAACACTGCTAACATTTCAAGAAGGGAGCAGAGAATACCTTTTCTGCATTCCGTATCGGCCCTTGAAGGGAAATACTAACATTTTTTTTTTTGGCTTGGAATGCTAGTTTTGTACTGTTTGAGCCTCAGTAACTGAAAAATGAGTGAGCTTCCTTTACGTGTTTGGACCCTGGCGTCAATGTGTGTTGTCGAGCTGTTACTGGGCCTGAGATTGACTGTGTGTGTGTAGTTATTATTATTATTATTATTATTTTGCCTTGGCAGTTCTTAATGCTGTATTTGTATTATGCATATCCTGGTAAGTGACTGGAACGGAACCGGTTTCTTAAAACTTTCCTTGATGTTTTCCAGTGTGTGTATGGAGAAGTCCTAGTTGTACTGAAATGATGGGGGATCGCTGTTCTGTGTGAAAGTCTGCAAGGGCTGAGGAAAACCTTCGCTTTCATATTTATATGCAGCCAGCCTTTCAGCTGAGGGTGACTAGGAGAGAACTCTTTGGATTCTTTCTCGTTAAACTCCTCCCTGTGAAGAAACTGCAGACTCTAAACAGGTTGCCCTCTCCTTGGCTAAATGGTGCAGTGGCCACCTGCCCTTCAGCACCCCCGAGAAGATGTCGTTCTGAGTTGTTCTAGAAAAACCACCCCTTTGGAGCCGGTGGTTTTCCAAGGAGGACTGGGGCCACTGTCTCACACCAAGCAGGTAGAGGTTACCTGTTTCCCTGTGCCTGTTCCGAGTTTGATATACCCTCCCAAAGAAATGGCAGGTGCTCGTCCATCAAATATAGGCTGGAAAGGGTAGGCAGGGGGAAGGCTTTTAATCTTTTGAAATCCTCTCTCATTCTTTTAAGACTGTCTCAGGAAAATGATCACTTTTTTTTATTTCTAAATCAATGCTTTTCCAAACTGCATAACTGCTGCATGGTATACACTACCCTGTGGGACTGGGAACAAGTTGCCTTCTGCAGTTGGAGAAGCAGCTTGGCAGCGCTGAAGTCTGAGCTTGCGATGGAGCAAGCAGAGAGAAGCATCAGTTCTGGGGGCCATGTGGACCATACCAAATAACGCATCTTTTCCCAGACGGGGAAATCGCAGTTAAGTGGCTTGTTCCCATTGGAAATCTTGTGATGTATAACTTATTATGTCTGTTTTCTTTAATTTGGGCCTTTTGTGCTTTTAAAACTGGGATGATTGAGGCGACGAGTGCATCTCTTGTTACTGTAAATAAGAACAAATCAGCTGTGAAAAATCTTTTTTTTAAAGTATTGTGCGCACCTGTCCAATTCCTGTTGAAATGCCTTTTGATTATTATTTTTTAAAAAAATCTGTTTATTTTAAACACGTAATGCAATGTTTCATTCAAATACTCCTGGCGCTGCTTTTGGAATTTAGCAGTGAACATGCGGCATCCTATTTTTTAAAAAACACAAATGTTGATTTCAAATGCATTTGAAATGGTTCAACCAGGATAAGGGCTTTACATATACATCCCATGTTGGAGGCTTCCTCCTCTTGACGCTGGATAGATTTCACTTTGTCAGGAACCTTGGGGGTCCTGCTACTGATCTTTTTGATGTGCCTCTCTTACTGGGACATTGCAAGAAGCGTTGTGTACCTTGAATACCCCTTCCCCCTATTTGCACCCTTTTAATGTAAAATAAACATCAACTTTGCTCTGTTCATTTCTGTCCTTGGTTATTTTGCCTTGAATCTCAAAGACAAACAGGCCTGCAAATATTCTCCATATGCACTTGTCTGAAGCTGTTTCATCTAGTTCGCTCTGTGAGTTCACAGGGATGGTGCTTTATCCTTGTTAATATTGAAAGGAGAATGCATTTGGTTGGACAGAATTCCAACACCTGCATCTGTGATATGCTGGGAATTCATGTGGTCCCTTGCAAAGAGCTCGAGAGGTGGGAGTAGGGTTAGGTTCACGCGGTTTCTACACAATGTTGTTTCTACACAATGTTGTTGTCTGTTGTTTCTACACAAGTATTCTTGGGATGTTAGCTAACTGCAGTATTGTTGCTCCACTTCAACCCTGGGTCATCTCTACAGTGAAAAATGTGATTCACAGGGCAACGCAGTGTAAACTCCAAATAGCTACATGGCTTCCCCCCTTTTATCATGCGAAATACAACTCTGTATGTCTGTGTGGTGTCATTATAGTTGTGACCGACTCTTCATGACCCCATGTCCATGGAGTTTTCTTGGCAAGAATACTGGAGTGGTTTGCCAGTTCCTACTCCAGGCGCCTACAGCACCTGGTATTCCCTGGTGGTCTGCCATCCAAGTACTAACCAGGCCCGACCCTGCTTAGCTTCCGAAATCAAGCGAGATCGGATGTGCTTAAGGCCTCTATTCCTGAGTAGCTATTCAGAGTAGCTTTGATAAATGTTGCACAGAGGCCACCTTTCCTTACTGGAAAGTAGCACACAGCTTCCCTCTTAATTCTTAATATGCAAGACTGGTTGTGTTTCTTTGGTTCAGTGCAAATTCTGAAAAGCCATTCAAAAGATGCTTTTAGAAAGCAATAAGACAGGTTCGTGGAGGAGAGGGCTAATAATCACTGCTAGTCTCGAAGACTCTGTGCTACCTCTAAAACCAGAGGCAGCATGGTCATAGCAAATAACGCCTGTATATATGCTGTTGCCTCTTTTGGGGGCTTTGGGCTCCACAGACAAATGCTCTGTCCCAGAAGTAAATGGGATGCGGGCGTCGAGAGTCTTTTGGACTGAACCAGCGAGGCTCTTATGTTGTCTTATAATGCACTGAACTTGCAGAGTATCTCCCGTTGTGAGAATGTGCGGTGGGTTGGTCAAGTGTCACAAAGGGCTTGAAACGAAGATCTGCAGAGGAGAGCCTTCTGTGTGTCCCACCACAGAGAACAGTTACCCGGAGATGCTGAGAAGAGCCTTTTTCTGCCCTGGCACCTCAACGGTGAAATGCCCTCCCCTTGGAAGGCTCAACACCAAGTCCATTGGTACTTCTAGATCTGGTTCTCAACCGGTGGGTCCCCAGATGTTCCTGGACTGCAACTCCCAGAAATCCTGGCCAGCTCAGCTCGTGATGAAGACTTCTGGGAGTTGCAGTCCAGGAACATCTGGGGACCCACCGGTTGAGAACCATTGTGGACCTTTGGAGGTTGAGAATCCTGGCCCTTGCACAGACCCCACTGCAATGTTCTTCATGCCGGTGTGCTTTGGTTTCCTCTTGTTTGGTTTTAAATTGTTTTATGTTTCAAATTGGTTTTATCTAGCTTTTGTAACCTGCCCTGAGACCCTAAGGCAGGCTATAAATGTTTAAATACATGCAAGAATACACCAGGCATATCCAAACTTCGGCCCTTCTGATGTTTTGGACCACAACTCCCAGAATTCTAAGCTTAGCTTGCCAATGGCAAAGGACTGTGGGAGTTGTGGTCTAAAACATCTGGAGGGCTGAAGTTTGGACATGCCTGGAATACATGAACAAAGCAGGATGTGCTGTAGGCTAGAAGCCGGCCATTTCTGCCAGGAGCTTGAATGCACCACCAGCTCTTCCATAACACTGCTTCCAAACTGCTTTCTTTCACAGCCCAGATTCCAGAATCTACCGCCCGCCCCACTTTCCCCTGCTGCCTGCCTGCCTGCCTGCCTGCGAGCAAGCCCCTATTGTCTCACCCACCTGCTCCAGGCGACGGCAGGCCCGTCAAACAAAGAACTCATCTCCGCGCAAAGCTTGCCGGGCGACGTAGTCCTGCCGAAAGGCACCGCCCCTTTGGGGGGCCTCCCCTCCCTCGCCATTGGTCCCTACCGGGCTCTCGCCGCCTCCCGTGCCGGCTTCCCATTGGCTGGGGCCGGCCTCCCTCTCCCAGGCTGGAAACGTGGCATCCTTGGGTGGACGCGCGACGCGTCCCTGCCCGCTTCGCCTTCGACCGCCCTCCCCTCTTCCGACGATGGAACGCTCCAATCCCGGCCGCTGAGGCGCCGGCTCCGCCCCGCCTTGGGCTTGTACCATTGCGAACGGGAGGGGGGAAGGAGACAGGAAGGGGGCGGATGCTGGCGGCGCGGCGGTCTCTGTGGCCGGGCTGGCGTTGCTGGAGCTGCGAGCGGAGGAAGATGAAGCTGTTGGCGGCGGCGGCCCTGCTGGGGCTGGGCGGGTCCCTCCTGCTCCTGCTCTTCCCGGCGACTCATGCAGAGGAGCGCAAGAAGGGTCCCAAGGTCACCGCCAAGGTGAGCCTGGGTTGGGGTTGGGGTTGGGGTTCACCCCCAATTTCCCCAATAGCTGCCCCCTCCCCCTTGATTGCTCGTAATTAAAGCAACCCCCCCCCCCGGTGCACGAGCCTTGCAGCAGAAACCTCCCCCCCCTACTCCCCCGATGGGCGTTAATGCAAAGTTTTATTAAAAATCGGTGACGTCATCCTACTGCAAACTGCTTTGCACGCGAGTGGCACGTGTGAAAGGACCGGACGCGTGTCGGTTCGGAAGGGAAAGCCCGTGGAGATCCGCAGGGCGGGCTCCCTCCCGAGCGCAATTGATGGTGCCACAGCAGCAGCAGCCGCCCTACCTGGAAGGTACAACCTCCCCCATCATCCCCAGACAGAGAGAAAGGAGGTGGCGTGCAGCGCTTTCCAGGGGGAGCGCCCCGCCTAGTTAGGAAAGGATGGCCACGGTGGTCCTGTTGGTGGTGGTGGGGTGGGGGGGGGGCTAGGTAAGATCCTTTCCCACCCCCGCCTCTGCACAAACCCTTAGAGAGCCTAAGCAGGTCAGTGGTAAGGATGATGGGGGCTCTTGAGATTTTCAGGTGGCGGTCCTGTGAAAACATGAAGAACAAAGAACATTAGGGGTGGCCCGTCATTGCTTGCGTGTTCCTCGTTTTGATCTCTGGCGCCACGGTCATAACTTAACCGGACAAACGGATGGGGGTTTGGCTGGGTACAGAAAAAGGGCATACCTTCCACCACAAAGCCATTTTTTTCTCCTTTCTTTCCCAGGTATATTTTGACTTGCGGATCGGAGATGAAGACGTGGGCCGCGTCGTCATCGGCCTCTTTGGAAAGACCGTTCCCAAGACCGTGGAGAACTTTGTCGCGTTGTCCACAGGAGAGGTGAGTTCTGTCTTAGGACGGATGAGAACACGGGCGTTTTAAAATGGCTGCCCCAACATCTCTGCTTCTGGGCTCCTGGGCAGCGGTTCCCACACTTGGGTAACCAATCTTGGTAGCCCAGGTGTTCTCGGACAGCAGCTCCCAGGGACACCCGCCATCATAGCTGGGGGTGAAGGCTTCTGGGAGTTGTAGTCCAAGGACACCCCCATAGGGTTGCCCACCATTGAGAACCATTGTCCTACGGGACGTTTGCCGCTGGGAGAGACATGAATAAAGAACAGCTTTTTGGTGTGGCTGATCTGGGGCCAGAGTTGTGTCTATACCAGCTCCTCTGGAGCCAGGGAGGTGTTAGAATTACTCTCTAGAAGTCTCCTTTGCATCATCTGTTGTATCAAACTGCTACAATTGGCTTTGACTTGACCAAGTCTGCCAATATTCCCTGCTTCATCTGGCCGTGTGCAAAGAAAATATGGAAGAGTGGTCATCATTAAGAGCCTCCCATTTGATGTCAGCTCTGAGGGTGGGCGTGGAGGAAAGGACCATCCACAAACTGGCTTGCGCTATCAAAAATGTCCCGATGCCATTTCCCAATGGATATTGTGGTGTAAGTCAGGATAGCTAGATAATTGGGTCATTTGGGTTGTGGGTATCAGCAAGCGCTAAGACTTTCAAGGACTTGCTGGGGGTGACTGGTAGGAGAAGACCAGAGCTGAGGCCTTGCCTGTCTTGCAGAAGCAAAGAATTTTATTCTAGAACAGCAGGGAGGCACCTCCAACCCTCCAGATGCTTGAGGCTACGGCTTCCATCAACTCCTACCCCTCGCTCTTGCAAACGCCAGAAACTTCCCTAGCTTCTCTAGAACTTCCGTGATTTTTCCGTTAAGCCCACCTCTCTGCAGTTGGCAGAGAAGAAGAGGTTCCATTTCATTCCTCAAAACTTCTGGGAAAGCCCAGAAGAAGGTGAATCCTACAGAGTGTTGAGGCGAGACCTGGGGATTTCTGCGGGCTGCTCACTCTTAACCTTTACCTTCGTTCCAGAAAGGGTTCGGTTACAAAGGGAGCAAATTTCACCGCGTGATCAAGGATTTCATGATCCAGGGAGGAGATTTCACCCGAGGAGATGGAACAGGAGGTGAGAGAACAGACACCCAGAACAACAGTCAGGGCCACCACTTGTCTTTCTCTCTCTCTGCTTCTTGAGAATGTTTCTGGGCTGAACGAGGGCCCACAAGGTGTTGTTGCTGTTGGTTTGTTCATGCAGCAGTGCTGGTTTTTTCTGCTGTTCGTAACATGTCTGTTGGGTTTTTTTTTAAAACTTCCAGTGTTGTAAGTCCCCTGCCATGTTACACCAAAGGCCCCTCTTGGCTGGGTAGATAATTACGAGAAGATCTAATGGTGACTGGCCCCATCAGGACATATTTAGAAGCATCTTAGATCCATTGGGTCTAGTAGCTATGGTCAGTCCATCCATCCGTCCAACCAACCATCCATCCATCCATTGGATTTATACACTTCCCATCTGGCAACAGGGCCATTCTGGGCAGTTTAGAGAAGTGCCGATAATGAAGGCAATCATCCATGAATTTGCTCCATTCCCTTTTAAATGTGGTGAACACATCTTGGTGTGAAGTTTGTGAACCAAATAACCACCGGCAGCTTTTTCATATAAGGCAGGCATAGGGAACACATACTCCACTGTACATTCTTGGACTACAGGTCCCATCTGCCTGATAGAGGATGAGAGCTGTCGTTCGTAATTGAGGAACCAACTCTCCTTCCCCCCAATTTCCGGGACCAAGTCCGTCCGTCCCCCCCGTCCCCCCAGTTTAAGAGGTTTCACGAGCACCTTTGCGTAGTGAAATGGCTGTTACCACGCTAAGGTTACTACTAGTAGAATTTTCTCTTAGGTGAGATGTTACAGGCTATTTGTTTTATTGATTTTTTTTCGTATCCCACCTCTCGGTCAAGGTGGTTAAAAACATATTAAAAGTGCAAGATGAAAATGGAATGTTGAAGGTGCTCCAGAGCTGCCAGCCGTATGGTGAGCCCTGTTAAAGACTAGAGAAAACCAAAAGTTGCTCCTTAAATACGTAAGTTGTAAGCCTGCAGGCATTGGCTGCCTTAGCATTTCAATTTCTGTACACCACTAAGAAAATATATTTCTTAGTATTGAAGGAGGAGGAAGCAGCAATAAGTAGCAACAGTGGGACCCCGGTACCTGCAGTTTTACTTACAGTTTGGAAATAAAGAAATGAAAGAAAAAACTAGAAATATTGTATGTATTTTCACAATTTATTTACCAGAACTAGCCACTAGATGGAGATAGGGGACCCTACTGCGTAGTCTGTAGAGAAGAATACATAGCCTGCTCTCTCGCTCCACCTAGTGTCCAGTTATGGTAGTACCTTGTGAAAATATTTTGTCTGGAATTTGTTTTCTTTCACCCTGCTGTGTCTAGCATTTACTATTAACCATGGTTTTCAGCATCTGTGGCGATGGCCGAGGTTTAGATCCGATCCCTCATGGATACGGGAGTCCTTGTATGTTATTGGTCATGGATATGCATGATGTCCCAAGCGGCCACTAGTCTTTGTAGATTTCTCCTTCTAAACCGGTGCCAATTTGCAATCTCTCTCTGCGCCTGTCAGGCAAAAGCATCTACGGTGACCGTTTCCCCGACGAGAACTTCAAGCTGAAACACTACGGGCCTGGGTGGGTAAGCATGGCCAACGCCGGCAAGGACACGAACGGCTCCCAGTTCTTCATCACCACCGTCAAGACGTCCTGGCTGGATGGCAAGCATGTTGTGTTCGGCAAAGTCCTGGAAGGGATGGTAAGTATGGCTTTGACGTTTTTAAAAAATTAATCTCTGCATGCCTTAACAGTGGTTCTCAACCTGGGGGTCGGGACCCCTTTTGGGGGGTCAAATGACCATTTCATAGGGGTTGCCATGAGCCAGTGAAGAAAAAGGCACAAACGACTTGGGTCTGGAGGAGGGAGGGGAGGAAAGAATGAGTTACAGCTTGATAGGTCGGAGGGGATGTCAGTCAATGGCCCCAGAGGCTGCGATTGGCTGAGGGTGCCTGTAGAGGGAAGTTCTCTATGGCCCCTGCGGCAGTGGCCTGCCAAAGGGGGTTTGTGGCCTTTTTCAAGCAGGGCAAGGGGTCACCACAACATGAGGAACTGTATTATAAATTAGGAAGGTTCGGAACCACTGCCTTAACGGGATTTTAACGAAGCTGCTTCAGAGCAGCAGCAGACAGAGTGAGTGAAAGAGAAGGTATTATAGATACCCTGGTTCTTCCATCTTTTGCTGCAACCAGTGCAAGCTCATAGTGCCGTCTTCCAAAACTTCTGATGCAAGGACTCTGAATTCAAGCCAGAAGCCCTCAGATCGCCCCCCTGCCCCACCCACCCACCCACCCTGGTGTTGCTGGACTGGAACTCACATCCTTCACCAGGGACTGTTGACCAGGGCTGGTGGGAGTTGTAGTCCGACATGTTCCCCACCCTTCCAGTAAGATGGGAACCTTTTCTCCACATCCCACTGATGGCGGAGATGAAGCAGGTTGTGGGCAGAAATGAGACCTCCCCTTGATGACACCCTGTCTGTGCAAACCCCCTCATCCCTCCCCAGAAGGTGTGTTGGCCTGGAACGGATTCTGAAGGAGAAACCAGTGTCTTCGGATGCAATACAGACTTCAATTTAAAATGCCAATTTTTAAATTGAGGCACACTGGTACACCCAGTATATACACACCTCTCAAGACGGTGCTTTCTCCTTCAGATTCAGATCCACTGGATACAGAGGTTCCTTGTGATCTGAACTTTGTCTGGAAGCAAGATCATCTTAATTTAGACGACCATCCCCACTCCTTTTAAACCTTCTCAGGTAGCTCATTTTTATTGGCCAGACTGTTGCTGCTTTGTTGCGTTTCGTTTGCACTGGAAACAGTTCTGGAAACACAGAGTTGAGGTATAGGGTATTTAATGTATTCTGGAAGGCTTTCACAGCCAGGATCTGAGAGTTGTTGTGAGTTTTTTTCGGGCTCTTTGGCCCTGTTCTGGACGTTTTTCTTCCTGACGTTTCGCCAGACTCTGTGGCCGGCATCTTCAGAGGGCAAGGAGCTCAGGGATCTAGAGTGTTTTATTCCTTAATTCAACAAATTAAGCTAAGAGAATGTTGTCCGTTCTTACCTTCCAGCTGATCCCAGTGAGCTCTGGGGTGGTAAGGACCAGCAGGAAGAGGCAGAGCTTCTGAAAAGCTACTGTTTTTTAAAAAATATGGCAGCTCTGAGATTCCTAAGCTAGCTTGTCCTGCAATCCAGAGCCATAACTATCTCTGAGGACGGAGTGGCTGGCGGGCTGTCAACGTCCGTGAAATGGGCTTCTGTGGTGGCCTCCCCGTGAGGTGAGCTCATGTCACCTCAGGCCTTTCTCCTCCCTCCTACTGTCTCTCCCTAGGACGTCGTCCGCAAGGTTGAGAACACCAAAACCGACAGCCGGGACAAACCCCTGAAGGACGTCGTCATTGTCGACTGCAACACCATTGAGGTGGAGAAACCCTTCGCCATCGCCAAAGAGTAGCTCGTGGGCCGCCGAAGGGGCCTGGGGGGTTAGAACCGGGCTCGCAAAAGGGCTTGGGGGCTCACGATCCACGCGGAGGCCTTGTCATCAACCGACCGCCGGCGGGCGCCTGCGGCTCGCCACCTCCCTCGTTGCCGCCAGGTTTCCTTGGCTGGTGCATCGTGGTAGCAGCTCTCTCCATTCCCGTAACAACGGTTCATTCCATCAGCTCCTCCGTGGGACTCAGGAGCCCCCTTCCTCCTCCTCCTCCTGCTGAGTGGAGGCGTTGGGTCTCTCATTCCTTTTTGTAAGAAGCACGGGGGGCCAATAAACGTGACCATTGTGTTTTTGTACTAACGTGTGGCTTGGGGGGTGATTTTTGTCTCCATCCTTCTAGCCCACTTGCCTTTCCCTGTGCTCCCCCCTCTCGGCCTCTTGCAACAGAAGAGGTAGTGGATAACGCTAACAAACACGGTAGGGAGTAAAACAACCGTGCTCCTTTGCAAGGAGAGGGAAGTGGGGTGGGTTGAGCCCCAGGCGATGAGCCAATATGGCCTGGTCCACGTCCAAAGGCCGGCGTTTCCAGTCAGAGGAGAACATTTATTGAGGAAGTGGCAAGAACTGCCCCGAGAGGACAGCCTGGTCCAAGTTCGACCGTGTTTTAGACAGGTAGTAAAGGAGCAGGAGTCAAGTCAATGGAGTAGCTGAGGGCGTCACAGCCTCAGGCCGGGCCCCACGAAGAGCTTGGATTCCAGGCAGACGAGGGTCTCGGGAGAATAGAGACCTTGTAGCACCCCACCCAGGACAACGTCCGGCAGAGGATCTGAGCAGAGAAGAAGAGCCCTGTTTGTTTGTTTGTTTATATAGCTTGTATGCCGCCTACTAACCAGAGGTCTCTGGGCGGTTTGCAATCCAAATAAACAATCAGAACATCAAAATTGCAATAAAATTAAAACAATAAAATCATTTAAGTACAATAAATACAATACATGAAAATACAACACTGAAATTGCCATCAGGACCCACAATCATCAGTTTAAAAACTTCTGGAACAGGAAGGTTTTCACCTGGCGCCGAAAACGTTATCAATGTCGGCGCCAGGCGGGTCTCACTTGGGAGGGCATTCCATAGTCTGGGGGCAGCTGCCGAAAAGGCCCAATACCTACAAGCCACCCCTTTCACCTCCTTGAGGGAGGACTCTTTCAAGAGGGCTCCCTGGCTAGATCTTGTTCGTACGGAAGGAGGCGGTCCTTCATTTAGCGCAGGGAGCCCACGATACGGTGTCTCAAGCCGCGTCCCTGGGGTTCCGTAGCCTGCCACGCCACGTGCCGAGGAAGGTCGTGTTTCTAGAGATAATGTGGCACTGTGGGTCCTGGATGCTCATCATGTCCCCAAAAGAGTAACAACAGCCCAGAGCTTACCTGCAGCAGAGGACGGGTGTATATAAGGATCTTTGTGGAAGCTTATGACGGGCCGGTGGAAGAGCGGGCAACTGGGGCTGTAAAAAAACGCAACAATATATTCCCCACCCTTTTCATTAGAACAAGCAGGAATGGTGCAAGGATCCCGGATAAAGCACCTAACCCAGGCATGCCCAAACTTTGACCCTCCAGATGCTTTGGACTGCAACTCCCACAGTCCTTTGTCATTGGCAGTCTAAGCTTAGAATTCTGGGAGTGGTGGTCCAAAACATCAGGAAGTCTGAAGTTTGGACATGCCTGACCTAACCAATGGGATGGGGAGACACACCTCCTTCAACAAATGACAGTATACAGCTAACCTATGAAGGGCAGCTACGAAGGAACAGATGGGAATGCTGGCCAATGAAGAGCGCCAATCCCAGGAAGACACACTTAAATCATTTAAGCCCAGGTGTCTTCAAAGGTAGCGGAGCTTTTGAAGCTGAGGCTCCAGTCCTTTGGCCACCTCATGAGGAGAGAGGAGTCCTTGGAAAAGTCCCTGATGTTTTGGGGAAAGATCGAAGGCCAAAGGAAACGGGGACGGCAGAGAATGAGGTGGTTGGAGGGCGTCATCGATGCAACCAACATGGATTTGACCAAACTCCGGGAGGCAGTGGAAGACAGGAGGGCCTGGCAAGCTCTGGTCCATGGGGTCATGAAGAGTTGGACATGACTGAACAACAACAACAATAATCTGCAAAGGAGCTAGACTTGCCGTCCTCCCTTGCATGAAGCATTGGAGAGAGGACACCTCCTTGAAGCTGGGAAGGAAGTCTCTCTGCCTCCTTTGCTGCAAGACCTTGCTGCACTCCAGTGATGGGCTCAAGGGACCCACGGCCCTCAGAAGGTGAACGGACTACAGTTCCTATCATCCTTGGCCATTGACTATGCTGCTGAGCCTGATGGAGACGAAGGTCCGGCAACATCTGGCAGAAACTGCAGTTCCGTAACCCACTTCCCTAGCCTTGACCCACGAGGCAGGCAACTTGGTGCTCTCCAGAATGTGGTTCTTCAGGCCACAGAGCAGGGCTGCCATCGCTTCTCCCCACCTCGGTGGGCAAAAGGGACGGTGGAAGCAAGGTGCCTTGTCGCTAGGGGCCTCTCTTGTGTGTCTAAAACAGTGGTTCTCCGCCTGTGGGTCCCCAGATGTTCCTGGACTGCAACTCCCAGAAACCCCTTCCAGCACCGCGAGTGGTGGAGGCTTCTGGGCGTTGCAGTCCAAGAACATCTGGACACCCACAGGTGGAGAACCACTGGTCTAAAAGATCCCCCACCCCATGCCAGGCAGCAGAAACAAAAATGGAAGGACAAAAGAGCCACTCACCTGATGTCCTGGAAGGAAACGTCAGACAGGGGCCTGCAAAAGAAGAAGAAGAAGAAGAAGAAGAAGAAGAAGAAGAAGAAGAAGAA
>JAHTLZ010000252.1:4283467-4308422 GCA_023846285.1 Phrynocephalus versicolor
CGGGCCTGCCATCTCATGCCTGCTCCTGGACACACACACACACACACACCGGGGCACCCCCAACTCTCTCCCCCCCTCCCCACGCCAAGAGGAACGGAACAGCCCCGACGGACGGAACGCGCTGGTAACGTCCGGAGAAGTAACTAACTAACTTCGCGGCGCCAAGACGCGCCCGCTCACCGTGCGCGCCTTCTCTGGGCTGTGCTCGTGCGCCGCCGATGCGCGCAGCCCCACCGAGGGCACGGTCACCTCCAGCTTCATGCTCCTCCTCCTCCTCTTCCTCCGCCGGTGGCCGCTGTTCTGCCCGCGGGCAAGCTTTTTGCACCGGCTGGACCGCCTCCGCCTCCGCCGAGACCCGCCCCGCCTAGGGCGGCTCCGGACCGACGCGCCTGGTGGCCGCTGATCCCGGGGGATGCCCTGGGGAAGCCCCTCCCTGAGCCTGGAGCGCTTGCGAACTGGGGGGGGGGGAGAGAGGATCAGTGGGGCTTCCCTTCCTCCTTCCCCGTGGGATGCAGCCGCCCAGGAGCGGCCCTGGGATCCAGATCCCAGGAAGCCTAGCGCCTCATCCCTCTGCCCCGCGGACCCTGCAAGGCTGTTGCAGTGAGCCTTGTGGCGCAGGGGTTAAATGCCTGTACTGCAGGTAAAACTGTGCTCACGACCTGGGTTCAATCCCTGGTAGCAGGCTCAAGGTTCACTCAGCCTTCCATCCTTCCGAGGTCGGTAAAATGAGTACCCAGCTTGCTGGGGGGGGGGCAATGTGTAGCCTGCACACTGTAATTAAAATTGTAAACCGCCCAGAGACTACTTGTAGTGGTATGGGGCGGTATATAAGCAGAACACTTTGCTTTTGCTTTTTGCTTTGAGGTTGCCCATGGCTCAGGATGCTGCTTGCATTGCCTGGAAGGATGTGAGCCCAAATAGTAATCAAATCTGTTCCTCATTAATCCAGGCCACACCTAATTAAGTGCAACCTCTGCTTTCCCAAAGGGCATTTGGCCATAGCTAAGATGCTCTAAGCCAGGCATGTCCAAACTTCGGCCCTCCTGATGTTTTGGACCGCAACTCCCAGAATTCTAAGTTTAGATAGCCAATGGCAAAGGACGGTGGGAGTTGCGGTCCAAAATATCTGGAGGGCCGAAGTTTGGACGTTCCTGCTCTAAGCACATCGGATCTCGCCTGATATCGGAAGCTAAGCAGGGTTGGCCCTGGGTAGCACTTGGATGGGAGACCACCAGGGAATACGAGGCGCTGGAGGCACCTGGAGTAGGAACTGGCAAGCCACTGCCGAGAACACTCCATGGACATGGGGTCACAACGAGTCGGTCATGACTGTAACAACACAACACACACACACACACAATAAAAGCATCTTCCACTCCATGGACTGAGCCTCCTGTGTATTGACCCCATGATGAGAAAATGGACACCCCACCTTCCACCAGGAGGGCTGAGGGGAAGGTAACCCCTCCCCCCGCCCCAAATAGAGAGAGAGGCCGCCAGAAAACGAATGTTTCACCCTTTTAAAACCAGAATGCTCTAAAGAGGGTTACACCCTAAAGATCTTGGGGGACAGCCATGTTTTCATCTGCAGCTGAAATTACAGCCGGCGTTGACACCCGTCAGGCACCCCACAGGGGACAGCATTGCACCAGATGGGGTGACACGTCCCTCCTCCCTTGAACCTGTGAGATGTATGCGTCCCCCCTAGCTGGGAGGGTCCCCTGGCCCATCAATTTGTTGTCCCAAGAGGGAGGTAAAGGTTAGGTCAGTGGTGGTGAACCTTCGGCACTCCAGATGTTTTAGACCCCAACTCCTACAGTCCTTTGTCATTGGCAATCTAGACTTGGAATTCTGGGAGTGGTGGTCGAAACGTCTGGAGGGCTGAAGGTTCGCCACCACTGGGTTAGGTGGAGAACAGGTAATGTTTTGCCCTACTCCCAGGGAGTGCAGTTTGCACTAAGGGGGTGGCATAGGCAGCCAGGTATCCAGACGACTGAACTTTGCAGCAAGTGGAAAAAGAATTATCCCCATATTGACACGCTGAGAAGGGCATTGCTAGAAGCAGAGGGCAGAGCAGAACAGCTGTTCAACGGGAAGCAGGCGGCTGGTCTACAACCCGGAAAGACCGTGCCAAAGAATGGATACTGGGAACGAGAGAATTCACAACAGATCAGGCACGGCCCTCGTACATAAGAACAAAAGAAGAGCCCTGCTGGATCAGGCCAAAGGCCCATCTAGTCCAGCTTCCTGTATCTCACAGTGGCCCCACCAGATGCGTCTGGGAGCACACGAGACTAGATCTCTGTCTCCTGATACCACTCCCCTGCATCTGGCCCTTGAAGTACCCCGGTTTTAAGCCTGGAGATGACACATCTCCATCATGGTTTGTCACCGGTGATGGACTTTTCCTCCAGGAACCTGTCCAATCCCCTTTTGAAGGCATCCAGGCTAGATGCCATCACCACCTCTTGTGGCAGGGAGTTCCACAGACTAACAACACGCTGGGTAAAAAAAAAATATCCTTTTGTCTGTTCTCACTCTCCCAACCCAACACGTGAATGAAGCCACGGCCCACGGCTGCTGGTGCAGGGGCAATGCTCAGCATTCGGAGGGAAATGCCCCCCCCATCTGTCGAGCAGCTGCACTTTTTGTTGCAGGAGCTGTCAAACGATCCAGCTGAACGATCCTGCTTGCTGTATTTCCCTGTCGTCGTTGGGCACGACCCGCCGTGAAGAAAGAAGCGAAAGGAGCCGCGGTGACCTGTTTTTCAGTTTTATTACACAGCCGCCGTTGCACCGCAGGGCTCGTGCCTGGCTCCGGTGGCCCAAGTCCCGAGAAGAAGCCCGGACCCCGCCCGACCCCTTGCCCATGTCCCGCTGCCGACTATCGTGGGTCTCAAATAGAAGCAGGAAAACCAGTCTCTCTTCGGTAGGAAAATATATATTGTGTATACGAACCTAAATGAAAAATATATCTGTACAGTTAGAAGAGTTACTATCTGGGAAGGAGCCTTGAATCCGCTGTGCGAGAGCCACCTTGGAAGGCCAACGGGTATAAAGGTAGTCAAGGCAGAGAGGTCCATCCAGGGTAGCTCGTTCCGCTGGCCGGGTTAGGAGATGGCCTTGGCTTCGGGCAAGAAGGCTTCCCAATATTTCACAAGCTGCACGGACAAGGAGGAAGGGGGAGAGGGAGACAAAACATCCCGACCGTCAGCAAGGAGAACTCCAGATGTGTTTACCAGATGTGGGGGACCCTCTAATCCAGAATCCCCACCTGGCATCCTTCCATGGAGGCCAGGTCTTTCTGCAGGGCCCCTTTCCCCATCTTCTGTACGGCCTCTGTCGCCAACCCAAGAGGTTGAAAACGCCTCTCGTTAAACTGAAGCTAAGGATTCAAAGGGAAACGAAAATTAAAAAAAAAATAAGATGGGTGTTTTTGGCTCTGTTCGATCCAACCAGCAAGGGATTGCTGACTTGTGACAAGTTCTCTGAAACGAAATATGAGAGAGAATGATTCTCTCCTCCACCTGGCAAGTTATATAGGATTTATGGAAAATCCTCCCCTTCTTTCACTGCCATTTTACCACCTCCAGGACGACTTTTGGCTTCTCTCCTTGGTGGAAGTTGAAAAAAAAAATCTGCCCTAGAGAAAGAACGTGTAGGAACATCCTTTGATGGACCAAACTGTGCTGGCGTGCTCGGCCCTGAGTCAGACAGTCTCTTAGCAGCCTCAGGCATCCATATTAGACATTCAACTACTGTGAACCCCGGGACACGGAATGCCGCACTGGATTGGCGCACGAGAAAAGCAGGGGTTTTACAAGGCCAAGGTGTTCAGCAAAGCTTCTCGGGGATAAACGTAGTCGCCTCCACCCAGTCTGGAAATGTATGTTGCTGACTGTCAACTCAGCAGTTCATTGAGAGGGTGGGTGGGAGCGACGTGCAACCCGGGTAATTAAATTGCAAGCCACCCAGAGAGTGGTTTAAGCGCTAAGAGGACAAGCATATCAGCAGCATTCTTTGTTTACTCGCCTGTTGTTGTGAGTGTAATAGCGTCTCCAGATATTTGGTCACGTGGGTTTTGAAATCTTTCGTTTTCTCCTTCTGTAACACAGAACCAAATACAGTGGACTCTCGTATAACCAACGGTTTGTATAACATAAAATCTGTATAACATAAAAAATTCCGGCGATAGGGGAAGTTTGCTTAACAGAATCGCCTATGGGGCAAATCCGTACAACGTAAAAATGGTCACGATTAGGGATGACTCTATTTTCAATGCATTCCTATGGGAAATTTTATGTATAAAGGAAAATTTGCTCAACATAATTTCCTTTGGAACGAATTCACACACACACACACACACACACACACACACACACACACACAGAGTATACCACCCTCAGACTTGGATGGCACATTCCCAGCATCAGGAAACCCCAAGATTTGGATCGAAACTCACGACCAGTTCTTTGCATGCGACGGATTTCATATTAAATATTAGAAAGCAGATTATTGGCAGCCCAGTCCTCCAACCCTCAAGGCGCCAGAGGACGTATCTTTGTACAACTGAGGGCTGACAGCATCGCTTTGTACAGCAAGGATAATAGGCGGGTCTCGGGTTGCAGATGTAGCAAGACCTTGACCATCAACCAAAAGGCGGGGGAACAACAGAGGCTAAAGAGTGGACATGAATGCAGCTACTTTGCTAAAGTAAAGCTAGTCTGGGTGTGGCGACTGTATGGGCGGGAGATCACCTGAATCGTTTGCAACAGGAAGGATATAACCAGCATAGAAATCAATGAAGGAAAAACAAACACAATATGACTAAGTTCAGTGCCTGGACCAGCCCTTTGTCCTTTCACTGAAAAAAAAATGTTCCTGGTTTCCACTCTATTTAGTTTCCTGCGCTTCTGGAGTGTCATTGGAGAAACATATCAACACCCCCTTCCAGAAACAGGGTTACAGGTTTCGGGGTAGTTGTGGAGGATGCCGGTGTTGGGCGTTGCCCGTCCCTTGTTCAGCTCCTGCCGGGATAAGAACTTAGAGCCAGGCTGAAACCCTTAAGGCGCAAATCCGACCGTACCTCGAAGCGCAAGACTTCTTTCCGGAGAACTGCAGACACCCGCTCAAAGTCCCGCTCGTATTGCGTCACACGAGATTCCCACTGTGGGCACAAAAGCCGCATGTTGAAAGCACGGCGCCTGTTTCATGCGAGCGGGGGTTAGGGCGCAGTTTAACGCAGGCATGTCCAAACTCCGGCCCTCCAGATGTTTTGGACCACAACTCCCACAGTCCTTTGCCATTGGAAATACAGGCTTGGAATTCTGGGAGTTGTGGTCCAAAACATCAGGAGGGCCGAAGTTTGGCCACTGCTGGTTTAACGCATGTTACGCAGCTGACTCGCCGACAGGTTAAGGTGCTCAAACGGGCATGTCGGGAGGGAGCTGGACAAGACTTGGGTTCATCTGGCAGATCCTTCCACATCAAGGGAAGGGCTGTCGTCAGAGTAAGGCATGTCGGGGCTCTCCCTTGCTCCATCTCCGCCCCTTCCCGAGTTGAATAGAAATGGAGGCGGATTCACCAGCCACACTCCAGAATACTTCCATTGCAGAGCAAACAGGACTCTAAGGAGCTGTAGAGAACACGGCACAATGTACAGGCCTGATAGTAATCACAGAATCATAGAGCTGGGAGAGACCTCGAGGGCCATCCAGTCTAACCCTTTGCCATGCAGGAACCCCCATCAAGGTTCTCCCGACAGATGGCCATCCATCCTCTGCTCAAAAACCTCCAAAGAAGGAGACTCCACCACCACCCTTTTGGGCAGCAGATTCCACAGACGAACAGCTCTCATTGTCATGAAGTTCTTCCTAATGTTCAAACTGAATCTCTTCTCCTGCAGTTTGAAAACATTGCCCCGCGTCCTAGTCTCTGAAGCCATGGAAAACTAACCAGTCCCCTCTTCAATAGGACATATTTTCAAATATTAAAACATAGCTATCATATCCCCTCTCAGCCTTCTTTTTGTAAGACTAAACATTTCCAGATCTCTAAGCCGCTCGTCGTAAAACATTTCCTCCAGACCTTTAACCATCCTGGCCGCCCTCCTCTGACCTGTTCAAGGATGTCAACATCCTTTTTAAACTGAGGCGCACAGAACTGGGCACAGAACTCCAGGTGGGGTCTGACCAGAGCAGAATAGAGTGGCACTATCACTTCCCTTGATCTAGACACAATGCTTCTGTTGATGCAACCAAGAATTGCATCAGCTTTCTTGGCCGCCGCATCACACTGCTGGCTCGTGTTCAATTTGTGGTCCTGTTAGGTTTTCTGAAGCCCGAGACGCTGACAAGCTGCAACTGAAAGAATTCTGAAAAGAATGATCTCACTGGAGAATAATCACGTGTTTTGTGTTTTGTATTTAAGGGGGAGTGTTTGAGTCTCCTCCTCCTCCTCCTCCTCCTTCCTTTTTTCCTGCTACTCTGCTGGGTGGCGCCGGTGTTTGTAAGAGAGCTCTACTGTTTTTGGAACTGACTTAAAATAAATCCTGGCTTGTTTTTTTGAAGAACTGAACTACGCGTTTGCAACTCTTTCGCTGTGAATGATTTTTAAACTCTGCAAAGAGGGATGTTCTCAGCAGCCCAGTGGAAGTGTACTGGGCCAGAACAGCAAAACCTCATGGGTCCCAGATCTGTGTGTTTTATTTTACTCCCTGATCTGTGTGTTTTATTTTACACGAGGCCGTGCTTAGATAATCTAGTCCCCCTCCTCTTCCCGGGGTGGGGGGTGGGGGCTGGGGTTGTAAGGCGAGGGTTCAGGTTCTCCCACCTCTGAGATCTCCTCTTTGGCCTGCTGGAGCTTCTCGGGTTTATTGGCCCACAGGAGCCGAGCTTCGTTCTCTCGCTTCTTCTGCAGCGTGACCTGCGCATCTTGCCAGCGCTGCCAGGACTTCATGCGCTGGTCAAAGGCAGCCTGTTTGGGAAGAGGACAGCCGTATCGTCAGGGGACGCTGCCTCTCCCTCGGGGGTGGGGGGGGAGGGAGACAGCATATATGGAAGGTTAAGCCCGCACGAGAATCCGCTCTGACGCAAAAGGTATGGAGACGCCACCGCCACCAGGCCAGGCTGAACATTGTGGCCTCAAGAGGAGCAGCTGCTAAGCAAGGCACCGCAGGGCAGCAATTATTCTGGGGCACACAAGCCAGGAACGCATGACACTTCTTTTGTGACGACCGCAGGTTCAATGTCGGTTTGTTCCTTTTGTGGATTTCTTAAACCATTTTAAAGCATGCCAATAGTTGCAAGCTGCAAATTGGAGTGGGGTCCTGCATGCATTTTAGATAGAGTACTTGAAGGCAGCGGCCTCCAAACTTTTGGGAAGCAGGGGCTAGTTTTGCAGACAATTTCCCCAGGGACTGGGGAGCTGCTCTTACCCGGACGATGGCGAGGAGGCGGATGTAGTCGCTCAGGAGCTCGGCCAGGAGGAAGAAGTCATGGCTGGCCTGCTCCTGGTGGAGCTGCTCCACCTTCTCTTCCACCTCGGCCAGCTGGGAGAGCGCCCGGGAGAGGGCCGTGTTGTCCTCCGAACTCCCCAGCATGGCCAGACTCTTGGCAAACTGGGCCGTGTTCAGGGCCAGTTCTGGGGAAATGGAAAAGAGGGAGCGTCAGAGGTGACCGGAGCCGTGGGGCTCAGTGGTTTGGAGCAGCGGAGGGGAGACAAAACCCAGCTTGGAGAATGCAGACAAGGGGGGGGAGGCAGGACTCAGCAGACAAGGCTTTTCTGAGTTTCTCTCCCAGGCAAATGTCATTCCAACACAGGCGTGCTTGGGAGCTTTAAAGGCGGGGGCTGCCTCAAGGGCAGATACAAGCCGCAAACGGGGGCCCTTGCAGGTCGGGAGTGAAAAGGAGGACCTTATACGCCACCCATCCACCTCTTTAGTCCCAGCTAGGGATGGGCAATTCATTTCGGAACCCACTGGTGGTGCTGGCCAATCAGGAGCTGTGCGGGGACAGGCGTCATCCCGCCTCCCTGTCTGATTGGCCAGCACCAAGGAGAAGCAAAGATGACGTCGCAGCCTGCTTCCTTGTTGGAGCTCAGCTCCGTCTGGGCCCAGAACAAGGTAAATGATTGGTTTCTTGCATGTCAGAGGCTTCTGAACACCACCTGGGCTTGTGAGGGTCATTTTGGAACCAATAGATTCCAAATTGCCCATCCCTAGTCCCAGCTATTTCTTATTTGGGAGCTCTGCCATCGTACTGGACTGCAACTCCTACCATGATCACTTGCCCGGACCGATGGGGATTATGGTCCAACACATATGGAGGACACCCAGTTCGGAAAAGGGGATTTGTGGAACTAGTTTCATCCCCTGATGCGTCTTGCTGACATCACACTTTATTGCAGAGGTGAGCCGAGTGTATCCCTCCGGAAGTCACTGGCTGCATCTCTCACCAAGACTGGCTCGGGATAATGGCCACTGTGGTCCAACATCATCTGGAGGAAGCATTTGGCTCAACCCTGACTCGAGATGCTGGGATAAGGTGCAGATGGGGAAAGAAAATGTCGCAGGAGGGAAGCACAAAGACCCTGATTTACCGGTCTTGTAAATCACTCAATTTTGATCTCTATGACAATGCAGCATTGGTTATCAGCAGAAAACTACCTCCACCTACGTTCAGAGCTACCACATTTATTTCCAGTCGGCCCGACAGTCTTAAAATATCAGCAGCAGTGGCGGAAGGCCCGTCCGGGATACCATGTGCAAAGCTAGAGAATTTCCAGATGAGCATGATGTATATTTTAGCTGGTTTACTTCCCCCTCCCCGAGCCAAATGGAGCACATTCACGCAGAAGGTTACCTTTCCGGTGAGTAACTAATGTTTCTACCACGGCGTGTAGCTTTCTCAGGCGCTGCTCTTCGCACTCCACTTCCTGCAGCTTCTCCTCAAACCACTACAAGGGAGAACGGAAGAATAATCAAACACCACCCGGGTTTTCATTTGAAGGGGAAACCATGTGCCATTCACTTATCTCGGGACTACAACCAAGAGACCAGGCAGACCGAAAATGCCACACGAGGCACTTACGATGTCAGATTCATTCATCTTAATGGTCATCTTGCTGACCGCATCGGTGGCTCTGTTGAACATCTTCAGAAGGCCGGCTCCACTCAGCGTCTGGGTACCAACGGCTCGGGGCAGCTGAAAGGAGTTCAGGAACCCAATTATCTACTGTGCTAACAAACTGGGCTCCCTGAATGCTGACATCTAGCAAAACCAGAAAAAACAGAATACGAAGAAGCACTAGACAAAGTAACAGTCAAGATTAGGGATGGGCATTTTGTTTCGGAACCAGTAGGTTTTGAAATGAACCACGTTAGCCCAGGTGGTCCTTGGAACCGGCTGATACATGCAGATCCAATTGCTTTACCTTTCTCTTCTCATGCAGGATTAAAATCCAACGAGGAAGCACGGTGGAACATCATCTTTCCTGCGTTGTGCTGCTGGCCAATCAGAGAGGGAGGCGGGCTGATGCCTGTCCCTGCACAGTCCGTGAATTTTTTTTTTACCCAGCGTATTGTTAGTCTGTGGAACGCCCTGCCACAAAATGTGGTGATGGCATCTGGCCTGGATGCCTTCAAAAGGGGATTGGACAGATTCCTGGAGGAGAAGTCCACCCCAGGTTACAAACCATGATGGAGATGTGTCACCTCCAGTCTTAAAACTGGGGTACTTCAAGGGCCAGATGCAGGGGAGTGGTATCAGGAGACAGATATCTAGTCTTGTGTGCTCCCAGATGCATTTGGTGGGGCCTCTGTGAGATACAGGAAGCTAGACTAGATGGGCCTTTGGCCTGGTCCAGCAGGGCTCTTCTTAGGTTCTTATGGGATTTTTGATCTCTGTCCGCGAATTAGTATTTGCATTTAAAAACAAAAGAAAAAGAAACACAACCCAACTAGACTGCTTTCTCCAGTGAGAACCTGCGATGCAGAAGTCACCACAAAACCACACATTGACTGGAAGGTTTCATTTCACATTCCAACGGGTTCAGGATTCAATCACTAAAAGCAGAAGCAATCCACTGGGCCTCCAAGCAAAACATGAGGGGCCGGAGGAGAACGAAAACCATGTATCTCAACTGAGGGGGTTAGCAAGGCTGATGCAAGGGGCAAAAGTACCCACTGCTAACACTGTCTGAGTAGCCAAATATTTGCCCTCAAACCATCATACGCCTTGAAGGACTCTCTTTGGAATAGATCACTCATTCCCAGCCTTGAGACCTCCAGATGTTCTTGGACTGAAACTCCCAGAAGTCTCCTCCTTTACTTCTAACTGCCAGGATTTCTGGCAGTTGTTGCTGAAGAACATTATAATGTGTCACTGCACAGATATGGACCGGTAGGCAGAAACCACGATTGTGTGAAATGACAAGGCGGGTCTATCCTCACAGCAGTTCAGTGGAAGAGAACAAGATTGAGGAGACTGACCCTGACCTCTAGTGCAGGCATGTCCAAACTTCAGTCCTCCAGATGTTTTAGACTGCAACTGCCACAGTCCTTTGTCGCTGGCCATCTAAGTCTAGAATTCTGGGAGATGTGGTCCAAAACATCAGGAGGGCTGAAGTTTGGACATGCCTGCTCTAATGTAATACCGGAAGATCAGCCATTAATGCTGCAGGAGGACCCTATACAAGAGAAGCCCCTCTCCCCAAATCCCGTTCAGAGGAGGTTAGCGTCACGGCCTCACGACCCCCTCGCTGGCTTCTTTGTTTTGAGAGAAGCCAGGTGAAGCGCTTGGCATTTCTCCAACTCCCCGGCAGTTAACAAAAGCCCCACCCTCCACCACAAGGGCGTTATGGTCAAGCACGTTAAAAATGCACACATGCTTTCTCCAGCTTGTCCCAAGTCAACCCCATCAGGGATGCTTGAGGTCGCAAGCGTGGAAGCATCTCAAGGGGCCAAGAGAAAGCACGGTGCCAAACCAACCTCATCTTTTTCCAAGAACTCTCTGATGTCGGGGTCCTGCAGCATGGTGGGGTGGCTCACGGTTCTCTGGAGGTACCTGCGGAGAAGGGAGGCGGGGATTTGACCTTCCTCCATTTTGCGTTCTTGACGCAACCTTCGCATCATGACAGCCCCCAAAGGCCCCCAAGAAGCAGCACCTTCCGCAGAACACCTTACAAGGAGAGCCAGCCTGGGTGGCCTTGGGCCACCTGCACAGTCTCAGGGCAACTCCCCGCCCAGGAAGACGGGAATGAGAAACTACCTCTCAGTAATTTTCACCCAGAAAATCCTGAGAGGTGTTGCTATAATTGACTCAACAGCGCATCATCATCATCATCATCACCATCACCATCATCATTGCATACGCTCATTAACAGACCTTAACGATGACACACATAACAAAGGCAACCAAGCATCCTTCCACCACCACCCCCTCCATGCAGGTCTTTCCTGCCCCCCTCCCCAAATACCCATCATGGCCGATTTTGTTCCACCATCAATGGAAGCTGTTGTGTGTTGGGGGGGGGGGTTGGAGATATTCACAAGCAATGATGCAGCAGGGACAAAAATTAGAGGGTATTTCAAAGGCAACCCTTCTGAAATCTCCTGCATCACTGAAAGCAGAAGCAGGAACCCCTTATAAGGATAGCAATAATGCCACTTCTCCTCTCACTTCCTCAGTTTGGGAGTGGATTTGAAACTCCTTAATGACATGAACATTCAAAAAAAGGCATTTCTGTTTCCAGAAATGCTGAAATTCCCATCACCTTTGGGCTTTTATGAGAATTCCCTCATTTCAGGCAGAGGAGTGGCTACCACTGATGGTCACCAGGCAAAGAAACAAACTATTGCCCAAACTTGGAAGAACTTTTTGGGGAGTGGGTGGGGCTCCGTCCTGAATTCACCGAGACCAGCTTCAAAGTGTTCAGTCAGAGGGGCAAAAGCCAAAATCAAATAGGGACTGAATGATTTTCAGTTTTAATCTGCTCTAAATCCATATATCAAAGATCATTTTCCCTTCCCCCCCCCACTCCGCCATACTGTGCTTCCTCCAAGGAGAGCCAGCCTGGGTGGCCTTGGGCCAGCTGCAAGACCCCAGGATGGCCCCAGAAGAACAGATGGCTTCTGAGTACTCTCTACCCAGTAAATCAGTGATGTCCCCTTGGCCCTCCAGATGTTTTGGACCACAACTCCAGCAGTCCTTTGTCATTGGCAACCTAGGCTTGGAATTCTGGGAGTTGTGGTCCAAAACACCTGGAGGGCCGAAGTTTGGACACCACTGCAGTAAAGCATCGCTGAAAGTCAGATCTTACCTGACGGCACATGATTATTAATTCCACCATAGGAGGCTTACCCTGATGGAAGACATTCCGATAGGCTACGTACTAAGTGCAGTACAGTGGTACCCCGACTTAAGAGCAGCTTGACTTAAGAGCAATCCGAATTAAGAGGGGAAAACTGTTGGTGTTTTAACTGCTGCCTTACAAATTTTAGATATGGTCTGCTCAACTTAACGAATATTTTTTTGATTTTTATCTTATTTTTTTCAATTTTTTAGGTAGGTACCCTGACTTAAGAGTCGTTCGACTTAAGAGCATGCATTTGGAACAAATTAAATGTGTAAGTTGTGGTACCACTGTATTTATAATGCTTTCCTACCACTGGAGCAGAAACAGACAGCCGCGTTTACCTCTCCAAGGCAGCTCTCCTTTTCTCTAGGAATTCCGTGGAGGAGGAATCTTCTTTCCCCACTTTTACTTTGGTCATTCCTGGAACGAGAACGGCACGCCGTCGGCCACAGGGTCCAGGTCTTGGGTTTCGGCAGGGGACGAGGCGTTCGTGAGGAGGCAGGCGAGGGGGAACTTGGGGCTCAGTAGAAAAAGGGCCGGTCCCCAGGGCTCTTCAGGCAGGACGGTCTGAAACCCATCTCAGAGGGATGCCGAGGGGTGTGTGTGTGTGTGTTCACCGGGTGCAACATTTTTAGGGGGCACCAAATTCCTGCCCTTGTGGGCTCCCTATCTGCTCCAGCTTCCACTCCATCCTCCGTCTCGGTCACCATCTTGGCTTGGCTTCCCACCCTGGAGCTGGACCGGCAGTCTCTCTCTGCAAATCTCCACCTGTCAGCGGACAGGAGAAAGGATGCCCCTGGCTCCTGGAAGGGAAGTCTGGCCTGTCTCTCAAGAGGGCAGCAGCAGTGGAGGAGGAAGAGGAGGTGGCGGCAGGACCAGGGAGGGAGGGAGGGGCGACCAGGGCCATGGGCAGGTGGTGATTCAGTGCTGCATGTCACAGACTGGAGCCTGCGGCTCGGGATCAGGACCTACAGCACTGGGACGCCCATTTACAGCAATGGAGGTGGCGGCAGTGCCTTGCTGTGGGTATTGGCAGCACCGCTGGGGCAGCCAGAGCACCGAAGCAGAGCCAGCTTGGCCGTTTCAGACCTCCCCATTCGTCGGCTGAATCTTCCTCGACGGCACATCTTTGAAAGGCTGATGGGGATTACAGATCAAGGCCCGCGGGAGAGCTACAGGTGCCAATGCTTTGGACCTGGAAGGATCCGGTTCTCTGCTCTTCAAGGACCGTGCCCAACCAAGCCAAACAGTGTTGGCACAGCCAGTCAAAACACAAGGAAAACATGACATCAGCCACGGCACTCCAGTGTGCAGTGTTCGTTCCAAGCACTACTGAGGTGCTAAGGCAGTGGCTCCCAGCCTTCCTAATGCCACGACCCTTTAATACCAGTTCCTCGTGTTGGGGTGACCCGCTTGCCCTGCTTGGAAGAGGCCACCAGCCCCCTTTGGCAGGCCATTGCTACAGGTGGCATAGAGGACTCCCCTCTACAGGCACCCTCAGCCAATCGCAGGCTACGGTGCCACTGACTGACATCCCCGCCAACCTATCAAGCTGTAACTCACTCTTTCACCCCTTCCTCCCCCGCCTACTCCAGACCCAAGCCATTGGTGCCTTTTTCTTCACTGGCTCATGGCGACCCCCGTGAAACGGTCGTTTCACCCCCAAAGGGGTCCCAACCCCCAGGTTGAGAACCACTGAACTAAAGGAAGTACACGCCCTTCACCGCTCAGACAGTCAAGATGAACTCGTCAGAGGTTCAACGTGAGCACCAAGGCAGCAAAAGAGCACAGATGTGGACGGTCACCACCCACTTGCAGGATGGAGACGCCAGCGGATTGGAGCCAATCTCCGCCTTTACCCCACGCTAAAAGAGAAGGGTAAAAGAAGCTGGGAATGGGCGACATCCATTTACTTTCTGGAGCCAAGTATTTCCAGAACGATCAACTTGCTCAACCCAAGCCGTGATTCCTTCCTTACAAAATGAACCTGGTCAGGGGCTCCCAAAGTCTGTAGGGAAATTCTGTTTGTTCCCCATCTGGGAAGGAATGGAGAACAGAAACCTTCAAAGGCTGCTTGAAGAGTATGCCAGAGGGTGTCAGAGCAAGAGCTACCAAGATTGCCGCTGGGCTTTGCCTCTGGGCTGCCTGGAGCTGTCCTGGGAAATCTCCACAGACAGTCCCTTAGGCTACTCCCCCCACAATCTGGAGCGAGTCTTTCATTTCCGCAGCTAACAATTCATTTGGCTCTCACACCAGCAAATCCCTTCCTCTGACCTGTCAAATGGAAAAAGCGAGATGGCTTTTTGCAGAAGTAGCTCTGCAGCCCCCGCCTCCCTCTTCGTCTGGTTTACGCACAGTTACAAGGGGACAATTTCAGCTCCGGGTTTCAACTGGCCATTGCAAACAAAAGATGTCAGAGGGGGTGAAAATCCTCACATGGGATTTTCACACCACGAGTGGGCTGGCAGGTAAAACAACACCCCCCACCCTGGGGCAATCCTTGCCTCTGTGTGCACTGGATGGCAGCCAGCTACACCTAGTATGTCAGATCCTATTTCTCATGTTCCTACGGATCAACTTCACCTATTAAGCTCTTCTCCGGAGGTGGAGGGATGATGAATCCGTTTTGTGCGTGCTTCTCCGACAGCTTCTCGTACAACCCCAGAAAGTCACTGAACCGTCTTTTCACAGAGAATTGCTTGCTCCGGAACATGGGCAGAGTGGTCTGAGGAGGAGGAAGAAACAGCAAGTATCAGAGGAAAGCCAAGCATCCCCACACCTTACAGACATTGGACTTCTTTTGGAACTCAAGATTCTTATTTGGCCGTGGAATACATAATAAAGTTTTGCATGATGCTCCAGTTTGTATCTGTGGTGTAAAGGGTGTCACTAGAACTCTGGATACTTGACAACTAAAATAGTAGACAGGCTGGAGCAAACATGCGCTATAAGTACCCCCCAGATTCAGAGCAGAAGCCAATAGCCATGTGACAGCAAAGCAAAAGTCACAGCAGTTTAAACAGAAAAGCAAATATGTGCAGTACTTTATCAAGACATCTGAAGTACCTGGGTTGATACTTTGTAGGCAACATAGGCATTCATACCATCTCCTGTGGAGGGAAAAAAAAACCCAAGATGTTTAGATGCTCGGATCAATGGCTCCATCTAATGGGCTCGTGCCAGATGTACACAGGTTGCTGCAAAACATTCCTTATGGGTAGAACTGTCTCTGTTGACTATCTAAGGCAGGGGTGTCCAAACTTTTTGCAAGGAGGGCCAGATTTGGTGAGGTGACAATGTGTGGGGGCTGACCCTTCAGCCGCATTTGGCCCCCGGGCCAGACTTTGGACAAATCTCTATAACATGCAAGGAGGTGGGGAGGATGCTGCAGTAAGGGAGCCAGGGTTGGGTAGGTTGGGCAGGTGGCTGTGGGGACGGGTAGAGGCAGGGAGGATAAGCAAACTGTAAAACTGCAAGCTAACACCTCTATCCAGTATGGGGAGGGACCACCAGGTGGGGATGCGTGACAGGCTGAGCCGGTGGGGAGAAGAGGCCGTGGGCCGCTCAAAATTTGATAACGGGCCGCATTTGGCCCCTGGGCCTGACTTTGGACATGCCTGATCTAAGGTGTCATTCTCGGTGTTACTTAGTTTTAGAGCTTGAAAAACCTACCTTTTAAAATAAACGCCTAGTCCTCAACCTAGGGAGTAGGCATTTATTTAAAATTGTTGATAGGCTGTCCTGTCAACCTAGAATGCAACCGGTTTAGGATTACAGTGAGGTGGTTCTGTTCTAAACATTTCCCACCAAACTTAGCCTAGGAGGCAGAAAAACAAACCGATCCGCTGTGGAACATACTAATTCTGAGAGTTTCTATCCAGTCTAGCCAGTGATTCATCCCAGGAGGTCTGGACAGACCAGGGGGCCTCCTTCAGCAATCCTTTGCCAAAATCTGCAGGATGTTGGCACCCAAAGCTCCCCTAAGAGGGACTATTTCGTGGTGCCAACTCCTGTCTTCCCTTCCTACCAAGATGAGTCTCACTTAATAATGAGTGACTTGTTCTAAGGCTGGATCTGGGCAAGCTGGCCGCATCTGCCTCAAGCTGAACAATCGAACGGTTGTGAGGGCAGGCAAGGCAGCTGGAATGGAAGAGCTGGTCGTGAGGTGGCCAAACCAAGTGCGGCCTGTGCTCTGGACCGCAGAGAGCCCAGCGCCACTCCTGGATCACTCCCCAGGCACCGAGTTTCTTTTGCACGGTCCTCTTTCCTGCCTCAATCACTAGATTATGCATGTCGCTACAGTCCAAGCCAGGGCCCCCCAGAATCCTGGAGCCGAAGGAGCATTGGACTAATCTATCGTTGTTTGAGGCCAATGTTTGCAGATATGAATACCGTTCCGTATTCTTTCTCTAATACACGTGTCGATCTGGGCAGATCGAGAAAAGCTGTGCAATATTACTAGGTTTGCCCCAATCAGGAGACATATGTACGTACGCACAGACCCAAGCAGCCTTCTCCATCCATGACGTCAACTCATTTCCATTTTATAAATAGAGATAGACTCACCAATCTTCTCTGGATCGCTCACTCCCACGGAGAGTTCAAACTTGTCTTCCTGCTCTTCTTCTTCTAGCTGTTTAAAAAAGAGAGAGAGAGAGAGAGATTGATGTTGACTTCAGTCATTGTTAATCCAGGTAGCTGTTTGTTGTGAGTTTTTCAGACTGTTTGGCCGTGTTCCGGAAGTTTTTCTTCCTGACGTTTTGCCAGACTCTGTGGCCGGCATCTTCAGAGGGCAAGGAGCTCAGGGAACTAGGATCCTCACCCCAGAGCACAGAGAGAACTCCTAGTTCCCTGAGCGCCTTGCCCTCTGAAGATGCCAGCCAAAGAGTCTGGCGAAACGTCCGGACGAAAAACTTCCAGAACACGGCCCAATAGCCTGAAAAACTCACAACAACTATCAGATCCTGGCCATGAAAGCCTTCGAGCCTCTGGCAGGCTTTATACCAGACGTCGGACAGAACATTCATTTCTTCATTGGTCTACGCTTTGCGTTGTAAGTTTGGTGGCAACCAAAACAGCATATCTGTGCAGAAATACCCTTCAGTTCAAAACAAATTCCTGGGCTCAGAATTATTGCATTCTGGATCTATGACTAAGCTCCAGGTAGAAGAATTCTGAGTTCTACGAGAAATCCAAGGAGACTCTCCCAAGTGTAACATCTACAGGAAAAGGTCCCATGTCCATCTACCTTCTTCAGAGACAGTGTTTCTAGACCTCAGTTGGTCAACCCAAAACTAAGTGGCTATTAGCTATGGTGGTAGGCAAGTCCCCAAGTAATATACAACTAGTAGGCTCTTCCAAAAAGCTGGTACTATCCATTCTTTCTCAATACAAAACTAAACACTGAAGTGTCTACCTCTTCGTAGGTTTTTGACTGATGCTTGGAAGAGGAATTTGTCATTTTCTCTACAGAAGGAGCTGGGCTGCAGACACTCGCCGTCTCTTTCTTCTGGTTGTTTTGTGTACTGTCCAGGGTCAATTCTACGGTGGCATCTACAAAAAGAAAGAGGTTTGTAACAAGAAACAGACAAACAGCCTTTCTGCAATTTCAGCCATTCAGATCTGGCTTCTCTGACACCACAAGAATTGTTCCTGCAGGAATGACTGCAAATGATCTTCCCTTACAAGCAACTACAAAGATAACACAAAGCATCTTCAATTAGATGAATTTATACACAGCTCCCCATTAACATCTGCCTTTCATTTACATTTTGGCAACTAATAATTAGATCTAGGAACATGCAAATTATCTTTTAATTTGATTTCTAGCACACCTGTCTCCCAACACAGACTCAAGGTAGCTCATTGCAAAATTAAACATGAGCCAACTTAAAGGACACAATCTTATAATAAGAAATGTGACAAAACAGTCATAATATTAAAATGTAGTCCAATTAAATATACCGTAATTTAAAAACTCATCAGTTCATGCAGATTTTAATCTGTCCCCAGTCCTTGCATATGTATACACATGTTCCTCTCGTGTGTTTTCTCTGTGCTCTACTTTCATGCATGCATGTAAAAAAAAAAATCTGCGTAGCCCAGAAAAACTTTGGAATCAACAGTCTGAAGTCAATGATTTCCAACCTTGTGTCATGAGATGCTCTTAGACTAAAACTCCCAGAAGTGTTCACCACTAACTGAGCCGGCCAGGATTTGTAGAACATTTAGTTCAAGAACATGGGGGTAACCCAAAGCTGAGAACCACTGTTCTAAGCTAGGCATTCTATACACTAAAGAGCCAAATCCGCTCATTCCTAAAATATGGTTTTGTCATCTGACCTGCCCCATTCTTGCTAAAACAGCTGTTAAAATCCAGATTTAAAAAGCACATAACTTCAGAGAGTCTGCATTTTCAAGCTAAACTAAGCCCACACACAGCATTCTGCTGACCAAGTAACAGAACTTCCTGTTTGGAAGTGTGATAGAAGTGGGTTAGCACAAAAGGTTCCAAGAAGCTTATGGGTTTCACATCTCACAATCAACCAAAGCACAAACCAGCGACAAACCTGTACGTGAGACTCTCCAAAAAAACAAAACCATGATCTAATTGCTACACAACCGGCCTTGTTTGTAACAGGCAGGAGCTTCCTTGCCAGCATTAGAAATGAAATAAGCTTGTTTCCACTGGATTTCTGCCAGGCTGTAATGAAAGTGGCAGACACACAGGTTTGCTTTCCTAAGGAGTTCACCTGCTATAGCGAAGCTCAAATACATGCTATTGATCAGCTGAAATCCAATTGTGTAATTTACACGGTGTAAGACTGATGAAACTGGCGGTGGTTCTTTGTCAGCAATTAAAAGTGGCCCCTGGACTCGATGGGTGGTATATAAATCAAATCAAATTAAATCAAATCAAATCATAATTTTCTGACCCCAACCCAAAAAGATCCTGAAGTTCCTTCCTTGTGAGGAAGCTGCTTAGGATCTCAAGACGGGGAGGAGTCTTTAATTTTTGCTTACAGTATGTTGGCTTTTAATTTCTAAGAAGATTTTAATTTCTAAGCAGCAGCTTTCAGATGTTCAGGGGCTTCACATCCATTTCCGTGAAACTAATAACCCTTATCCTCCTTCTCCGTACTGCAGATCTGAGGACCTGAAGCTAAGAGAACGTTGCCCGGTTCACACACACACACACACACACACCCCGAGTCATTCATGGCAGATGCGAGGTTCAACTCGAGGGTGTTCCAATATGCCGCTCAGCTTCTAAATCACCTTTCATTTTAGGCCAAGAGTAAAGAGCTGTTCCAACCGGGTCTTTGAGGCTCACCGAGCGCCTTGTGTGAAAGCACCTTTGTGGCACTGACACAAAAGAGGCACGCACATCGTGCAATCAATTCCTTGCTTGTGTAATCCAAGATGCCATCGGTGGGGAAGCTATTTCTCCATCGCCACGCCTGGGAAGACAACGGCTGCCAATCACGGGGGCTATATATGACCTCCGACATCAAAGGAAGCATGCATCAATATAGCAGGGGCTGAGTAACATGGGTAGGCAGCGGCTGTTATGTTCATGCCTCATTTTTGAACCGTCTTCAAGAATTCTGATAGCCACCACGTGCCATAGGATGGAGAGTACTGGCCTTTTCCAGCTGATCTGGCTGGACTCCTCTTACATTTCTGTAAACGTGAAAACATACCTGCAAAGAGGTCGCCATCATCTGGTTCTTCCCGAACACCATTTGTTTGGGAGTTGCTTCTGACCAGCTCACGGGACTCCTCCTTAGGGGACATCAGCTTACTCTTGAAATACAGACAACAGACATGATACAAGCAGCAGAGATAAAGCCACTACCAAAGCACAGAGCTGCCAAGCAGAGTATTATAGAGATATTATACAGTGGTACCTCGGATAACGACTGCCCCGGATAACGAATTTTTCGGATAACGACTGCAAATTTCCGGGTATAGGACTGCCTCTGATAATGAATTTTCTGTATGGGCTGCCTCGGATAATGAATCGCAATTTCTAAGTATAGGTCTGCCTCGGATAATGAATTTTCTCTATGGGCTGCCTCGGATAACGAATTTTCCCTATGGACTGCCTCGGATAACGAATTTCCAGCATGCATCAGTAAAAAAGAGTTATTCCAGGTGGCATTGCATCTGTACCTTTAAAGTGCACTTTATAAAGAGTTTTGAGCAAAAAGCCAGGTGTCTGTGCCTTTTTCCTAGGCTCTGGAATGGATTAATCGGTTTCCCATTTCAGATAATGACGTGTTTCAGATAACGAGGTAGCACTGTATATTATTCAACCTCTGAGGGGGCACCAAGTTAACACATTTCCCACTTCCTTAGTGGCTGTCGGCATTGTTAAAAACCCTATCAAACACTGACCCATTTTTATCCATGGACTACGTTTTTTTTTTCCTGCAGCGTCACAAGGCAACACATATCAACACATCCCTTGCAGATGAAATTCACAATGCAGGCCCTGGTGGTCTTATGCACTGTTCCACTACTGTACCGTTTCACTTATAAACACCCACTGTTTCCCTAACAGTCCTCTGAAAGCACAATGATCTTGGTATCTGGAGACAGCATTGTCATTGTCTGTGGGGCCAAGTTGCCATTTTTTAAAAAAAGCATAAAGAACACAGTAGTGCAATCCTAGACAAAGGATCCTAGACAAAGCTCTCTGTTACTGGAGCATAAAGCAACAGGAGTAAACGTGGCTGATTAAGTCTCCCCGCGGTATGAAAAAAACAGGCTGCTTCTAATGTTTTCTATGCAGTATCAAGTGTATTCTAAGTTTGAAACTGGACCTAAACTCTTTGGGTACATACATGCCTACATGGCCCTAAAACCATACTTTCCAAAAGATTAAGTATTTGAACCTCCCCTTTCACATGACACAATTTATTTCTGCAACTACAAAGGATAGAAATATGACTTTTTAAAAAAAATCAAGGGTGACTGAGAGGAGGAGATATTATACATGCAGTTATTTTAGGATTTTAAAAAAAAGACCCTTCCAGCAAGCTTTTAACTCTACAGTTACTTAAGCCACTTAAGATTTTACATATTTAATGTCCGCTTTGAATTTAGTCCATCAGCTTTTCTAAGCTTTGCTTCTTAGGCTGTTCGTAACTTTATGATGTGATTATTTTTACTTTGGCTCTGCCGATTTGCTGGACTTGATGAGCGAATCTGCAGATGACCAGAGTCAACAGAGCATGGAGACATACCCACCCGCTCCAAAGAAATAGGAACAGAATACCGTTGGGGAATAATGAGGATGGCTTTCCAATTGGTTCCACTCATAATGAGGGAGGCCCCGGTAAGGCTTGCAGGATTTCTACAGAAATTGTGCAGCTTCCATCCCCAAAGTCATTTTCATGCCATGGCTACAGTGAGTTCTTCAATCCCCATAAGAAATATCAAGGCTGGGCTCAGTTTCTCTTATGCCTGTCCTGCAGGTAAAACTATGCTCACCACCTGGGGTTCAATCCCAGGTAGCAAGCTCAGGGTTGACTCAGCCTTCCATCCTCCCGAGGTCGGTAAAATGAGTACCCAGCTTGCTGGGGTGGCGGCGGCAATGTGTAGCTTACATACTGTAATTAGAGATGGGCACGAATAAAAAAAATGGCGTTTCGTGTGTCGTTTCAGGGGTCCGTTTCGGTTTGTTTCCGTTTTTCGTGAATTTTTTTGCAAAAAAATCATTTTCATTCATTTCGTTACCATTTATTTTAATTTTTTGTGATTTTTGTAATTTTTTAAAGCAGTTCACTGTATTGCCGCAACGAAAACAAAACGCACGACAAAATTTCCGGTGTTTCTGTTCGTTTCGTTTCATTTTGGAGACAAAATTCGTTTGTCGTTTTGTTGCATAACGAAACGAAAAAACGAAAACGGAAACGAAAAATTGTTCGTTTCATGCCCATCTCTAACTGTAATTAAACTGTAAACCACCCAGAGAGTACTTGAAGTGGTATGGGACTGTATATAAGCAGAACACTTTGTGTGTACAGACACAATCACCTTCCTTTTACTTAGAGATTTCTGCACAGAATCTTCCAAGAAAAGTTTTTTTCTCTTTAGCAGTCCTATGTTTATTCCATCCTCAAACAACCACTCTCCTGAAAACGCTGGCCCTCACTTAGTTCCCTGCTTCTAGAGATTAAACTAAGACAACACATGCCTTTTGAATAGCCTTCAAGATAAAGGACACACTCTCCACCAGTCCTGCTGTCTTATGATTGGTATCAGGAGTCTTCCCTCTCTCATATCCACCCCACCACTAAGCTACAAAGAATGATTCTGTCAAGAATTTAACTGCATCACACTCTGCCCACTAAAAAGTACTGCTTATCCCATGATGCAAAACACCAGGACTGGTCACAGGAAGGTCTGGGGAACATGGACACAGATGTCTAAATACAATCAAGACAGATTTTGGAATATTTTGTTGGACAAGGTCTGCTAAATATTCTTTATCAGTGCTAACAGGTTTGTATCCTGAGTCATTAGACCACAGGACTATCGTGCTTTCCTTTGGAACAAGGAGTTGGCATTTCAACCCGAGGCCTCTTGCAATGTTTACAAAACTCCTTGCGTAACTCACTGCAGGGCAGCACAACTAATTTTACAAAGAAAACACACACCTGAAAGACAGTCTGCAGGGTGTTAATTCACACCGGCAACATTTACCACAAACCACAAGATCCAAATGTAAGACTACGCTTCAGTGAGAAAGTTAGCAATCACTTTGGGACATATGAGAACAGCCTTGAAAAGTTAATGACCAGACATACAGTATCTCCGAAATATCTGGCAGATAAAAGCTAAGCAGAAAAGACTTCTTGAAAACCACATCAACTGGAGAAGGGCTGAGAAAGGAAGCAAACTCTTCAATGAAGTGTGGGATTTAGAGAGCTCCCTATGGGATTCAGAGAGCTGGGAGAGAGGGGGGAGGTAAGTGTAAAAGAAGGGGGCAAAAACGGCAAAATTGTGTATGCCACCATAACTGAAAATAAAATTAGGATCTAAAAGCTTGACCTGGGTTCAACAAAATACCGGAACTCTCACTGGAAGTACGCATCGAGACCCCATGCCTCAAAGAGGAAATAAAATAATATTACACTACGTTTATTAACAGTCCAGTTTTACAACTTAGCTGGTTTCAAGCTTTAGCTCTAGCACAGAAGATACAGTGATGACCCCAAGCCTTGCTTTCCTGTATCACAGCCTTACCACCCAAGACTTACACAACTTCCTGAAAAACAAACAGAGAACTTTGTGGAATCTTTGAAACCAGCAGATTTATTCTGTTAGAAGCTTTCATGGACTAGACACGAAACATTCTTGAGCTGCACTTCATATGAGATGGACATGCGTGCATGAGAGAGGAATGGGACCGAAATGTATTGCGTGTGTGTGTCCATGTGCATCTAGGGACAAAGAGGCAAAGGCAAAAATAATGATAATACAAGAAGTCACGCAGTGGGCGCCTTGTCTTGCAGTGCCACTTGGCCTCACCCTCATCCCACTTCCATTGTGTTCGGATACGTAAACGAATCACATGAACCCGGCTTGAACAACAGAGCCAATGTTGCTTCTAGACTCCAGTCCAGAAAAAGGCCGGGCTTTCATAAAATTCCAATTCGACAAAACACCACTTATTTGGGAGCGAATCAGTGTGTTCTGCCTCTGAGCAGTTCGATAACAAAGCACAATGCCAGCTAGTGGGAGCATCGCAAGACTACCCGGTTGAGGGTTTTTCCCCCCAATCAAGATGAGGCTTCCCTCATCCACGACCTCTTTTATCCACGCTTGCTCCTGCTAAACTGTGTGCCCATTATGCAAATATATGTGGGTGTGTTTTGATTTTGTGTATGTGCGTGTTGATTTGTTTCCTGCCAGGACTTTGGGAGAACCATCCACCCCGTTCTCCCCCACAGCCCAAAAAGTCCAGAGGGAGCGACCCCCGCAGGGCTGTTGTGTGGATGATATGCTAAGTTGTGAGAGGAGACATGATGGGGACCAGAGGTATTAAGAAGAATCACGTGTCGCCCATGGCCACAGGACCTAGATACCTGAAGGACCACCTCCTTCCATATGAACCTACCCAGCAATCAAGATCTAGCCAGGGAGCCCTCCTGAGAGAGCCATCCCTCAAGGAGGTGAAAGGGATGGCTTGTAGGAACAGGGCCTTTTCAGCAGCTGCCCCCCAAGCTATGGAATGCCCTCCCAAGTGAGACCCGCCTGGCACTGTCGTTGATGACATTTTGGCGCCAGGTAAAAACCTTCCTGTTCCAGAAGTTTTTTTAACTGATATAACACTGACTGTGGGTCCTGATGGCAATTTTAGTCTGTTGTTTTAGTGTCTTGTGTTTATTGTATTTAAAGGCTTTTATCATTTTATAGGCATTTTAATGTACTAATTATTTGAATTGTTTAAATTGTAAGCCACCCACAGACCTTTGGGTAGTGGGTGGCATAAAAGCTAAATAGATAGATAGATAGATAGATAGATAGATAGATAGATAGATAGATAGATAGATAGATAGATAGATAGATAGATAGATAGATAGATAGAT